>JANDEH010000025.1:4200000-4510625 GCA_024610705.1 Tetragnatha versicolor | reverse complement strand
CTCAGAACGGCTACAAGGCCATATAGGGAGCAGGCCCAACCCCCCAAAATCAAGTCGCTTGGACTCCAAACTCGCAGGGTATCTTCTATGCATAATACTACACATTCTGTGCGAATTTGAGCCCCGAGGAAGAATTCTAGACCCACTAGGGGGGTGGCCTTAAACGGCTTTAGGCACCGTATTACTCAGTCTGTGAGCGACTCAGAACGGCTACAAGGCCATATAGGGAGCAGGCCCAACCCCCCAAAATCAAGTCGCTTGGACTCCAAACTCGCAGGGTATCTTCTATGCATAATACTACACATTCTGTGCGAATTTGAGCCCCGAGGAAGAATTCTAGACCCTCTAGGGGGGTGGCCTTAAACGGCTTTAGGCACCGTATTACTCAGTCGGTGAGCGACTCAGAACGGCTACAAGGCCATATAGGGAGCAGGCCCAACCCCCCAAAATCAAGTCGCTTGGACTCCAAACTCGCAGGGTATCTTCTATGCATAATACTACACATTCTGTGCGAATTTGAGCCCCGAGGAAGAATTCTAGACCCTCTAGGGGGGTGGCCTTAAACGGCTTTAGGCACCGTATTACTCAGTCTGTGAGCGACTCAGAACGGCTACAAGGCCATATAGGGAGCAGGCCCAACCCCCCAAAATCAAGTCGCTTGGACTCCAAACTCGCAGGGTATCTTCTATGCATAATACTACACATTCTGTGCGAATTTGAGCCCCGAGGAAGAATTCTAGACCATAGGGGGGTGGCCTTAAACGGCTTTAGGCACCGTATTACTCAGTCTGTGAGCGACTCAGAACGGCTACAAGGCCATATAGGGAGCAGGCCCAACCCCCAAAATCAAGTCGCTTCGACTCCAAACTCGCAGGGTATCTTCTATGCATAATACTACACATTCTGTGCGAATTTGAGCCCCGAGGAAGAATTCTAGACCCTCTAGGGGGGTGGCCTTAAACGGCTTTAGGCACCGTATTACTCAGTCTGTGAGCGACTCAGAACGGCTACAAGGCCATATAGGGAGCAGGCCCAACCCCCCAAAATCAAGTCGCTTGGACTCCAAACTCGCAGGGTATCTTCTATGCATAATACTACACATTCTGTGCGAATTTGAGCCCCGAGGAAGAATTCTAGACCCTCTAGGGGGGTGGCCTAAACGGCTTTAGGCACCGTATTACTCAGTCTGTGAGCGACTCAGAACGGCTACAAGGCCATATAGGGAGCAGGCCCAACCCCCCAAAATCAAGTCGCTTGGACTCCAACTCGCAGGGTATCTTCTATGCATAATACTACACATTCTGTGCGAATTTGAGCCCCGAGGAAGAATTCTAGACCCTCTAGGGGGGTGGCCTTAAACGGCTTTAGGCACCGTATTACTCAGTCTGTGAGCGACTCAGAACGGCTACAAGGCCATATAGGGAGCAGGCCCAACCCCCCCAAAATCAAGTCGCTTGGACTCCAAACTCGCAGGGTATCTTCTATGCATAATACTACACATTCTGTGCGAATTTGAGCCCCGAGGAAGAATTCTAGACCCTCTAGGGGGGTGGCCTTAAACGGCTTTAGGCACCGTATTACTCAGTCTGTGAGCGACTCAGAACGGCTACAAGGCCATATAGGGAGCAGGCCCAACCCCCCAAAATCAAGTCGCTTGGACTCCAAACTCGCAGGGTATCTTCTATGCATAATACTACACATTCTGTGCGAATTTGAGCCCCGAGAAGAATTCTAGACCCTCTAGGGGGGTGGCCTTAAACGGCTTTAGGCACCGTATTACTCAGTCTGTGAGCGACTCAGAACGGCTACAAGGCCATATAGGGAGCAGGCCCAACCCCCCAAAATCAAGTCGCTTGGACTCCAAACTCTCAGGGTATCTTCTATGCATAATACTACACATTCTGTGCGAATTTGAGCCCCGAGGAAGAATTCTAGACCCTCTAGGGGGTGGCCTTAAACGGCTTTAGGCACCGTATTACTCAGTCTGTGAGCGACTCAGAACGGCTACAAGGCCATATAGGGAGCAGGCCCAACCCCCCAAAATCAAGTCGCTTGGACTCCAAACTCGCAGGGTATCTTCTATGCATAATACTACACATTCTGTGCGAATTTGAGCCCCGAGGAAGAATTCTAGACCCTCTAGGGGGGTGGCCTTAAACGGCTTTAGGCACCGTATTACTCAGTCTGTGAGCGACTCAGAACGGCTACAAGGCCATATAGGGAGCAGGCCCAACCCCCAAAATCAAGTCGCTTGGACTCCAAACTCGCAGGGTATCTTCTATGCATAATACTACACATTCTGTGCGAATTTGAGCCCCGAGGAAGAATTCTAGACCCTCTAGGGGGGTGGCCTTAAACGGCTTTAGGCACCGTATTACTCAGTCTGTGAGCGACTCAGAACGGCTACAAGGCCATATAGGGAGCAGGCCCAACCCCCCAAAATCAAGTCGCTTGGACTCCAAACTCGCAGGGTATCTTCTATGCATAATACTACACATTCTGTGCGAATTTGAGCCCCGAGGAAGAATTCTAGACCCTCTAGGGGGGTGGCCTTAAACGGCTTTAGGCACCGTATTACTCAGTCTGTGAGCGACTCAGAACGGCTACAAGGCCATATAGGGAGCAGGGCCCAACCCCCAAAATCAAGTCGCTTGGACTCCAAACTCGCAGGGTATCTTCTATGCATAATACTACACATTCTGTGCGAATTTGAGCCCCGAGGAAGAATTCTAGACCCTCTAGGGGGGGTGGCCTTAACGGCTTTAGGCACCGTATTACTCAGTCTGTGAGCGACTCAGAACGGCTACAAGGCCATATAGGGAGCAGGCCCAACCCCCAAAATCAAGTCGCTTGGACTCCAAACTCGCAGGGTATCTTCTATGCATAATACTACACATTCTGTGCGAATTTGAGACCCGAGGAAGAATTCTAGACCCTCTAGGGGGGTGGCCTTAAACGGCTTTAGGCACCGTATTACTCAGTCTGTGAGCGACTCAGAACGGCTACAAGGCCATATAGGGAGCAGGCCCAACCCCCAAAATCAAGTCGCTTCGACTCCAAACTCGCAGGGTATCTTCTATGCATAATACTACACATTCTGTGCGAATTTGAGCCCCGAGGAAGAATTCTAGACCCTCTAGGGGGGTGGCCTTAAACGGCTTTAGGCACCGTATTACTCAGTCTGTGAGCGACTCAGAACGGCTACAAGGCCATATAGGGAGCAGGCCCAACCCCCCAAAATCAAGTCGCTTGGACTCCAAACTCGCAGGGTATCTTCTATGCATAATACTACACATTCTGTGCGAATTTGAGCCCCGAGGAAGAATTCTAGACCCTCTAGGGGGGTGGCCTTAAACGGCTTTAGGCACCGTATTACTCAGTCTGTGAGCGACTCAGAACGGCTACAAGGCCATATAGGGAGCAGGCCCAACCCCCCAAAATCAAGTCGCTTGGACTCCAAACTCGCAGGGTATCTTCTATGCATAATACTACACATTCTGTGCGAATTTGAGCCCCGAGGAAGAATTCTAGACCCTCTAGGGGGGTGGCCTTAAACGGCTTTAGGCACCGTATTACTCAGTCTGTGAGCGACTCAGAACGGCTACAAGGCCATATAGGGAGCAGGCCCAACCCCCAAAATCAAGTCGCTTGGACTCCAAACTCGCAGGGTATCTTCTATGCATAATACTACACATTCTGTGCGAATTTGAGCCCCGAGGAAGAATTCTAGACCCTCTAGGGGGGTGGCCTTAAACGGCTTTAGGCACCGTATTACTCAGTCTGTGAGCGACTCAGAACGGCTACAAGGCCATATAGGGAGCAGGCCCAACCCCCCAAAATCAAGTCGCTTGGACTCCAAACTCGCAGGGTATCTTCTATGCATAATACTACACATTCTGTGCGAATTTGAGCCCCGAGGAAGAATTCTAGACCCTCTAGGGGGGTGGCCTTAAACGGCTTTAGGCACCGTATTACTCAGTCTGTGAGCGACTCAGAACGGCTACAAGGCCATATAGGGAGCAGGCCCAACCCCCCAAAATCAAGTCGCTTGGACTCCAAACTCTCAGGGTATCTTCTATGCATAATACTACACATTCTGTGCGAATTTGAGCCCCGAGGAAGAATTCTAGACCCTCTAGGGGGTGGCCTTAAACGGCTTTAGGCACCGTATTACTCAGTCTGTGAGCGACTCAGAACGGCTACAAGGCCATATAGGGAGCAGGCCCAACCCCCCAAAATCAAGTCGCTTGGACTCCAAACTCGCAGGGTATCTTCTATGCATAATACTACACATTCTTTGCGAATTTGAGCCCCGAGGAAGAATTCTAGACCCTCTAGGGGGGTGGCCTTAAACGGCTTTAGGCACCGTATTACTCAGTCTGTGAGCGACTCAGAACGGCTACAAGGCCATATAGGGAGCAGGCCCAACCCCCAAAATCAAGTCGCTTGGACTCCAAACTCGCAGGGTATCTTCTATGCATAATACTACACATTCTGTGCGAATTTGAGCCCCGAGGAAGAATTCTAGACCCTCTAGGGGGTGGCCTTAAACGGCTTTAGGCACCGTATTACTCAGTCTGTGAGCGACTCAGAACGGCTACAAGGCCATATAGGGAGCAGGCCCAACCCCCCCAAAATCAAGTCGCTTGGACTCCAAACTCGCAGGGTATCTTCTATGCATAATACTACACATTCTGTGCGAATTTGAGCCCCGAGGAAGAATTCTAGACCCTCTAGGGGGGTGGCCTTAAACGGCTTTAGGCACCGTATTACTCAGTCTGTGAGCGACTCAGAACGGCTACAAGGCCATATAGGGAGCAGGCCCAACCCCCCAAAATCAAGTCGCTTGGACTCCAAACTCGCAGGGTATCTTCTATGCATAATACTACACATTCTGTGCGAATTTGAGCCCCGAGGAAGAATTCTAGACCCTCTAGGGGGGTGGCCTTAAACGGCTTTAGGCACCGTATTACTCAGTCTGTGAGCGACTCAGAACGGCTACAAGGCCATATAGGGAGCAGGCCCAACCCCCAAAATCAAGTCGCTTGGACTCCAAACTCGCAGGGTATCTTCTATGCATAATACTACACATTCTGTGCGAATTTGAGCCCCGAGGAAGAATTCTAGACCCTCTAGGGGGTGGCCTTAAACGGCTTTAGGCACCGTATTACTCAGTCTGTGAGCGACTCAGAACGGCTACAAGGCCATATAGGGAGCAGGCCCAACCCCCCAAAATCAAGTCGCTTGGACTCCAAACAACTCGCAGGGTATCTTCTATGCATAATACTACACATTCTGTGCGAATTTGAGCCCGAGGAAGAATTCTAGACCCTCTAGGGGGGTGGCCTTAAACGGCTTTAGGCACCGTATTACTCAGTCGGTGAGCGACTCAGAACGGCTACAAGGCCATATAGGGAGCAGGCCCAACCCCCCAAAATCAAGTCGCTTGGACTCCAAACTCGCAGGGTATCTTCTATGCATAATACTAACATTCTGTGCGAATTTGAGCCCCGAGGAAGAATTCTAGACCTCTAGGGGGGTGGCCTTAAACGGCTTTAGGCACCGTATTACTCAGTCTGTGAGCGACTCAGAACGGCTACAAGGCCATATAGGGAGCAGGCCCAACCCCCCAAAATCAAGTCGCTTGGACTCCAAACTCGCAGGGTATCTTCTATGCATAATACTACACATTCTGTGCGAATTTGAGCCCCGAGGAGAATTCTAGACCTCTAGGGGGGTGGCCTTAAACGGCTTTAGGCACCGTATTACTCAGTCTGTGAGCGACTCAGAACGGCTACAAGGCCATATAGGGAGCAGGCCCCAACCCCCAAAATCAAGTCGCTTCGACTCCAAACTCGCAGGGTATCTTCTATGCATAATACTCCACATTCTGTGCGAATTTGAGCCCCGAGGAAGAATTCTAGACCCTCTAGGGGGGTGGCCTTAAACGGCTTTAGGCACCGTATTACTCAGTCTGTGAGCGACTCAGAACGGCTACAAGGCCATATAGGGAGCAGGCCCAACCCCCCAAAATCAAGTCGCTTGGACTCCAAACTCGCAGGGTATCTTCTATGCATAATACTACACATTCTGTGCGAATTTGAGCCCCGAGGAAGAATTCTAGACCCTCTAGGGGGGTGGCCTTAAACGGCTTTAGGCACCGTATTACTCAGTCTGTGAGCGACTCAGAACGGCTACAAGGCCATATAGGGAGCAGGCCCAACCCCCCAAAATCAAGTCGCTTGGACTCCAAACTCGCAGGGTATCTTCTATGCATAATACTACACATTCTGTGCGAATTTGAGCCCCGAGGAAGAATTCTAGACCCTCTAGGGGGGTGGCCTTAAACGGCTTTAGGCACCGTATTACTCAGTCTGTGAGCGACTCAGAACGGCTACAAGGCCATATAGGGAGCAGGCCCAACCCCCCAAAATCAAGTCGCTTGGACTCCAAACTCGCAGGGTATCTTCTATGCATAATACTACACATTCTGTGCGAATTTGAGCCCCGAGGAAGAATTCTAGACCCTCTAGGGGGGTGGCCTTAAACGGCTTTAGGCACCGTATTACTCAGTCTGTGAGCGACTCAGAACGGCTACAAGGCCATATAGGGAGCAGGCCCAACCCCCCAAAATCAAGTCGCTTGGACTCCAAACTCGCAGGGTATCTTCTATGCATAATACTACACATTCTGTGCGAATTTGAGCCCCGAGGAAGAATTCTAGACCCTCTAGGGGGGTGGCCTTAAACGGCTTTAGGCACCGTATTACTCAGTCTGTGAGCGACTCAGAACGGCTACAAGGCCATATAGGGAGCAGGCCCAACCCCCCAAAATCAAGTCGCTTGGACTCCAAACTCTCAGGGTATCTTCTATGCATAATACTACACATTCTGTGCGAATTTGAGCCCCGAGGAAGAATTCTAGACCCTCTAGGGGGTGGCCTTAAACGGCTTTAGGCACCGTATTACTCAGTCTGTGAGCGACTCAGAACGGCTACAAGGCCATATAGGGAGCAGGCCCAACCCCCCAAAATCAAGTCGCTTGGACTCCAAACTCGCAGGGTATCTTCTATGCATAATACTACACATTCTTTGCGAATTTGAGCCCCGAGGAAGAATTCTAGACCCTCTAGGGGGGTGGCCTTAAACGGCTTTAGGCACCGTATTACTCAGTCTGTGAGCGACTCAGAACGGCTACAAGGCCATATAGGGAGCAGGCCCAACCCCCAAAATCAAGTCGCTTGGACTCCAAACTCGCAGGGTATCTTCTATGCATAATACTACACATTCTGTGCGAATTTGAGCCCCGAGGAAGAATTCTAGACCCTCTAGGGGGTGGCCTTAAACGGCTTTAGGCACCGTATTACTCAGTCTGTGAGCGACTCAGAACGGCTACAAGGCCATATAGGGAGCAGGCCCAACCCCCCAAAATCAAGTCGCTTGGACTCCAAACTCGCAGGGTATCTTCTATGCATAATACTACACATTCTGTGCGAATTTGAGCCCCGAGGAAGAATTCTAGACCCTCTAGGGGGGTGGCCTTAAACGGCTTTAGGCACCGTATTACTCAGTCTGTGAGCGACTCAGAACGGCTACAAGGCCATATAGGGAGCAGGCCCAACCCCCCAAAATCAAGTCGCTTGGACTCCAAACTCGCAGGGTATCTTCTATGCATAATACTACACATTCTGTGCGAATTTGAGCCCCGAGGAAGAATTCTAGACCCTCTAGGGGGGTGGCCTTAAACGGCTTTAGGCACCGTATTACTCAGTCTGTGAGCGACTCAGAACGGCTACAAGGCCATATAGGGAGCAGGCCCAACCCCCAAAATCAAGTCGCTTCGACTCCAAACTCGCAGGGTATCTTCTATGCATAATACTACACATTCTGTGCGAATTTGAGCCCCGAGGAAGAATTCTAGACCCTCTAGGGGGGTGGCCTTAAACGGCTTTAGGCACCGTATTACTCAGTCTGTGAGCGACTCAGAACGGCTACAAGGCCATATAGGGAGCAGGCCCAACCCCCCAAAATCAAGTCGCTTGGACTCCAAACTCGCAGGGTATCTTCTATGCATAATACTACACATTCTGTGCGAATTTGAGCCCCGAGGAAGAATTCTAGACCCTCTAGGGGGGTGGCCTTAAACGGCTTTAGGCACCGTATTACTCAGTCTGTGAGCGACTCAGAACGGCTACAAGGCCATATAGGGAGCAGGCCCTGTTAGAACTCATACTCAACTCAGTGGACTGTATAAAAATCTCTTCTTTATTTACAAAAACAGGGTATATATACACTTTTACTATATACAGAATAATCTAGAAATAATACAGCGCCCTCTCAGTTAGAAAATATACAATGTCACAGACTTAAACTCAACATACTCCCCGCGTTGACATGGTTACATTCAAAAAAAGACAACAATAAAAAGTCCACTTTAAAGTTACTCGATACAGATACCTTGAGAACTCCTAAAATAAATCCTATTAAACACACTTACATTGGTAATACACAAATTTTAGACACAGGTCTCTTAAATACACCATTCTGAGTTTTTATGTTGACAACTCTAATTTTACCATCTACACCAAAATATACATCAATAATTCTTCCAAGAGACCATTTAAACGTTGGCAAGTTCTCATCAACTATTAATACTAAATCACCAATATTTACATTGTTTTTCTCAAACACCCATTTATTTCTTTGTTGCATTTCATTTATATAACTACGATGCCATTTTTTCCAAACAGATTGTGCTATTTTAGATACCTTTTGCCACCTATCAAGCCTATTATCATTTAAATTCGTTAAATCAGGCTCTATGATTGCATTCAAAGATCTGTTTATTAAAAAGTGGGCAGGAGTTAAAACTCCAAAATCATCAGTATCTCTAGTTAAAGGACTCAACGGTCTAGAATTAAGAATACCTTCTATTTGAGTACATACTGTCAAGAACTCCTCAAAAGTTAAACTTGCACCTTTAACTACTCCTTTAAAATGATACTTAAAAGATTTAATAGCCGCTTCCCAGAGACCACCAAAATTTGGGGCTCTCGGCGGGATGAATCTCCACTCAATACCTTCTTCACCTAAATAGGAAGATAATACAAAATCAGGATTAATTACTAAATTTGCCAATTTTTTAATTTCTCTACTCGCTCCCACAAAGTTTTTGGCATTATCTGAATATATTCGGGAGCACTTTCCCCTCCTAGCAATGAATCTTTTCAAAGCAGCTAAAAAAGACTCAGAAGATAAATCAGAAACAACTTCAATATGCACTGCCTTAAAAACAAAACACACAAATATGCAAACATACATTTTACATACAGTACTTTTTCTTTGTTTACCTAATTTAATAGGAAAGGGGCCACAAAAGTCCACACCAGAAATATTAAAGGGATAGTTCAAGGTGACCCTATCTTTCGGTAAACTTCCCATTAATTGAGATGAAATTTGTGGCTTAACCTTAAAACAAACAACACAATTACGTACAATTTTCCTACAAGTTGACTTACCACCAATAGGCCAGAATTTCTCACGTACATGACACAAAAGAGCAGTTACTCCTACGTGAAAATACTTTTGATGATAATAAGAAATTAGTAATTCTGTAAACACATGACTTTTAGGTAAAAGTATAGGATGTTTTTTCTCAAAACTATACTCTGAATTGGTTAATCGTCCACCTACTCTTAAGATTCCCTTTGAATCCAAAAATGGATTCAAGGTCTTTAACTTGCTATTTGATAAAACATG
Organism: Tetragnatha versicolor; assembly: GCA_024610705.1. NCBI lineage: Eukaryota > Metazoa > Arthropoda > Arachnida > Araneae > Tetragnathidae > Tetragnatha > Tetragnatha versicolor. The sequence goes on along the minus strand of JANDEH010000025.1, from coordinate 4,500,867 downwards.
ATTATCCTTTAACAAGCTTTTGATTTCACTAGCAAACCTTTCTTGTTGAATAGATTTTATCAAAAAGCTTTCTGACTCGGTTAATTCTAAGACACTAATGGGACCATACACTTTAGCCTTTTGACACTTACTGTTATTAATAAATCTAAACACATAACTTAAAATACGCAATAACTTTGCATAATTATTACTCAAACTTAAGATTTGGATAACAAAACTCAGAGTTAACCCCATCACAAGCACTTTGTTATCACCTACACTTGATTGATCTCGAAGTTCCCCAAAGTACTCGTCCTGCTCACTTGGGATCAAGATCAGATCACCCTGTTCCATTGGTTCTCCAGTCAGGAAAGCGGGTCCTATCCACCATAATTTACTGTCCTGGAGTTTGTGAGGGTCCATCCCTCTGGAAATTAGATCGGCTGGATTCTCCTCGGATCTAGTGTGAAGCCACTGCGCATCACACTCAGACGAGAACCTCTGTATAATAGCCACCCTATTCCGCACAAAGGTTTTTAGGCTAGTCGGGTCTTTTCTTATCCATGAAAGCACGATTGTTGCATCGCTCCAAAGAAACACCTTGTTTACGTTAATCTTCAAAGCAAGAAGCACTTTCTTTACAAGTTTCACTAGTAGTACAGCCGCACACAATTCCAGTCTTGGAATAGTCAGACATTTTATTGGCGCAACTCTTGACTTGCTTGTGACCAAATTAACTCTTACGTTTCCTGCAGATTTCGTAGATTTGCAATAAATCACCGCACCGTAACACAGTTCCGACGCGTCTGCGAATCCATGAATCTCTATGCTTACAGCCTTGTCCTGCACAATGCACCTTTGAACCTTAAATTGGTCTACTGTTTGTAGGTTCATCAAAAATTGACTCCATTCCTTCCCCTCTCGATCGGGCACCGGACCAGACCAGTCCAGACCCAGCCTCCACATCCTCTGCATGAATATTTTCGCCCTTGAGACCACCGGTCCCAAGAGCCCCAAAGGATCGAAAATCTTTGCAATGGTTGACAAGACACCTCTCTTGGTGTAGGGTTCTTCTAGTTCCACCTTCACCTTGAACAAGAAGTAGTCTTCTACTGGGCACCAGGATACGCCAAGCGTCTTTGTCTCAGTTGAGTCGAACTCGTACATCTCTCGGTTAAATGTGGGGTTCAGCTCTGGGTGGTTCCCAAACCACTTATGCAACGTCATTCCTCCTCTTAGGCAGATAGCAATAAGTTGACGTTGCAACTCTTTAGCATCTTCTAAAGTTGCAGCACCGCTCAAGACATCATCCATATAGAAATCATTCCTCACGACTGGTGCAGCCTTCGGAAAGTCTTCCTCTTCATCATTCGCTAGTTGTCTCAATGTGCGCATCGCAAGGTACGGAGCGCTCGTAGTTCCATACGTCACTGTGACGAGCTCGTAGGTTCTCGGTGACTCGTATTCACTTTTCTTCCATAGAATTCTCTGAAGGCAATGTTGACTCTGATCAATCCTGATCATGCGGTACATCTTTTGGATGTCTGCTGATAAAGCATACACATGAGTCCGGAATCTTGCCATAATGGAAAATAAGTCCTCCTGTATCACACCTCCATTGTACTGTATCTCGTTTAGGGATCTTCCATTTGAGGTCTTTGAAGAACAGTTAAACACAACTCTCAGTTTAGTAGTTTCTTTCTCGGGACGGTAAACTCCATGATGGGTCGCATAGTACGATACATCTGGCTCCTCCTCCTCCTCAGTAACTTCCTTCATGTGACCCAGTTTCTCGTACTCGTCCATAAATTCTCTATAGAGATTTAGATACTCTGGATCTCTCGACAGTCTAGTCCACAGCGACCTCAGTCTTTTGAGAGCGATCTCTTTAGAATCGCCCAAGCACGAAGGTTCCTCTTTGAGTGGCATTTGTACCACGTACCTTCCCTCCTTAGTCCTCCAATGAGTTCTCGCAAAATGCTCCTCACAAATCGAATTCTCACTACCACCTATTGACTCTAACTCATCGACACTTTCTAATTCCCAAAACTTTTTCAACGTCTCATTTAGATCCTCTCTAACTAAACCACAATGAATCTTATCTCTCACCGACTCATTTACTTTCCCACTAACTACAAACCCAAACACTGTGTTTTGCAAAATCAAATTAGGATTTTGGATCAAAATTTGCTCAGGTTTCAAAAGTTCGTAAAATATCTCAGCACCTAGCAACAAGTCTATTTTACCCGGCACATTAAAGTTCCTATCCGCTAACTTTATAGAATTCAAGACATCACTTTTTATGTCTACCAACTTTTGCGGGATTATGTCCGTAATCCTTTTTACTTCTAACATTGTTAAATCTCTAACAAAACTTTTTTCCCTATTAGCGATCGTAGCAAAAACTCTCTTTGTTATAGCTAAACTTGAATCGTTTACACACGATATTTCTGTGTTTATCTTTTGTTTTTTAAGCTGCAATCTATTTGAGCACTCACTACTAATTAGACACGTTTGACTCCCGACATCTAATAGACATCTTACCTCCTGCCACTCGGAGTTTCTGTCCTTGATCAGGCAACCAATCGTACTCAATAAGGCGTTCGGCTCATTTTGATGCAAGCTAGATGCTACCACAGGGCATCTTGAAGCTTCACCTGATCGCTCACCAGCTACTTCTGTATTTTCACTAACTCTTTGATTTCTCTGAAAGTGAATTAGACGATTATGGGGTTTGCCACAAAAACAGTTCTTGTACTTGCAATTAACTGCCGTACATTCTTGATTCAAGCACTTGAAACATGCTTTGTGCACCTTCAAGATTTCGATTCTCTCTGGAACAGATTTCGCGTTGAACTTTGGACACGCGTATAATCCATGAGTCCCCTTACACAAGACACATTTGTTACTCTTAACCTCCGACAAAAATACATTCGCAGCAGGTTTGTTGTACCGAAAGTTCTGGAACTTTGGTTTTGTTTCTTCCGAACTTTTACGAAACCCTTTGGAATTCCACTCACTGTCCAACCTCGACTTCTTCGTAGACAAGAAGATATCACACTCACGACCTAACTCTTGTGGTTTGAAATACGACTCCCCCTGCTTTGTCCCTATATGACTCGTAAGCTCTTTGTCCAAGGTCATGAAGATCCTATCCGACACGATCAAGTCACACAATCCCTTAAAAGTGTCTACTCCTCTTAACTGACAGTAATAATCAAAGATCGCGCTTAATCGTGAAGCAAACTGGACGTAACTCTCGGTAGCCGCTTTTACAGCTTTGCGAAACTGGTTTAAGCAGTCCTGAGGTGTTGCTTGAAATTCTTTGAGAACCACACCTTTCAACTTCTCGTAGTCCCTTAAGTCCTCCTCTGTAATGTGAATCATTAAATTGTTAGCCTTTTCTCCCAAAAGATTCAGTAGGATCTCCGCTTTCAACTCATCCGATACGTTTTTAATTTTAAACGCTCTTTCAAGTGACTGGAAAAATAAGTGAAAGGAATCGGCTCTCGTAGGAACTGGTATACACAACGTCCTCACACTTTTGATCAAAGTCTCCAGATCTTCCACTGATTCTGGTTTTACTTCGCCTAACCTTTCCTTTCTCAGATTCTCCAACTCTAACTCTTTTTCCAATTGTTTTAATTTAAGCTGTTCAACTTCTTTATCGGGAACGGCTTGCATCGCTTTTAATTTCTCGATCTCTAATCTTTCACTCTCTAACTTTAATCTTTCACTCTCTAACTTTAATTTATTTTTATCTAGCAATGCCCGCTCATTTTTCTCCTTCCTTTCTAACTCCTTGGCCTGTCTTTCCTCTTCCGCTGCTTCTTTGATCGATTCAACTATCGTTTTTACTAACTCTGTTTCACCTTTGAACACCTCACTATCCTCAATCACGTTCCTGATCTCAATCATTTTACTACTTGTTACCTCTAACCCTAACTCTGACGCCAACATCAAAAGTTCATCCTTTCTCAAAGCGTTAATACTAACCGCCATCTTAAAGCTAAATCAATCCACTCAAACTACACGAGACCTAATCAACCAGATCAACTACCTAAACAACATGCACTTGAACCTACACAATCCGCTCACCACGTTACACAAACCGCTAATAGCTATTCATCGACAGATCAAAGCTACCCTGATCACTAACTACACACCTAAAAACTAAGCATCCTAACCTAAGCAACTAACCTTCTAACCTCAGCAGATCAAAAACACACAACTTACTACTACACACACTACTAAGGCAACTCACCCTAACCATACCTCGAAACTCTAAACAACTCTCTATGAACTACCTAACTACGCAGCTCAAAATCAATCTCTCCTAAACTAAACCAACACACTTCATCTCTACAAATCTCACCTAACACTCAACCTAGCTCAATCCGACTCGAAAACTCCGGCTCTGCTGACCATATGTTAGAACTCATACTCAACTCAGTGGACTGTATAAAAATCTCTTCTTTATTTACAAAAACAGGGTATATATACACTTTTACTATATACAGAATAATCTAGAAATAATACAGCGCCCTCTCAGTTAGAAAATATACAATGTCACAGACTTAAACTCAACAGGCCCAACCCCCCAAAATCAAGTCGCTTGGACTCCAAACTCGCAGGGTATCTTCTATGCATAATACTACACATTCTGTGCGAATTTGAGCCCCGAGGAAGAATTCTAGACCCTCTAGGGGGGTGGCCTTAAACGGCTTTAGGCACCGTATTACTCAGTCTGTGAGCGACTCAGAACGGCTACAAGGCCATATAGGGAGCAGGCCCAACCCCCAAAATCAAGTCGCTTCGACTCCAAACTCGCAGGGTATCTTCTATGCATAATACTACACATTCTGTGCGAATTTGAGCCCCGAGGAAGAATTCTAGACCCTCTAGGTTGGTGGCCTTAAACGGCTTTAGGCACCGTATTACTCAGTCTGTGAGCGACTCAGAACGGCTACAAGGCCATATAGGGAGCAGGCCCAACCCCCCAAAATCAAGTCGCTTGGACTCCAAACTCGCAGGGTATCTTCTATGCATAATACTACACATTCTGTGCGAATTTGAGCCCCGAGGAAGAATTCTAGACCCTCTAGGGGGGTGGCCTTAAACGGCTTTAGGCACCGTATTACTCAGTCTGTGAGCGACTCAGAACGGCTACAAGGCCATATAGGGAGCAGGCCCAACCCCCCAAAATCAAGTCGCTTGGACTCCAAACTCGCAGGGTATCTTCTATGCATAATACTACACATTCTGTGCGAATTTGAGCCCCGAGGAAGAATTCTAGACCCTCTAGGGGGGTGGCCTTAAACGGCTTTAGGCACCGTATTACTCAGTCTGTGAGCGACTCAGAACGGCTACAAGGCCATATAGGGAGCAGGCCCATCCCCCCAAAATCAAGTCGCTTGGACTCCAAACTCGCAGGGTATCTTCTATGCATAATACTACACATTCTGTGCGAATTTGAGCCCCGTGGAAGAATTCTAGACCCTCTAGGGGGGTGGCCTTAAACGGCTTTAGGCACCGTATTACTCAGTCTGTGAGCGACTCAGAACGGCTACAAGGCCATATAGGGAGCAGGCCCAACCCCCCAAAATCAAGTCGCTTGGACTCCAAACTCGCAGGGTATCTTCTATGCATAATACTACATATTCTGTGCGAATTTGAGCCCCGAGGAAGAATTCTAGACCCTCTAGGGGGGTGGCCTTAAACGGCTTTAGGCACCGTATTACTCAGTCTGTGAGCGACTCAGAACGGCTACAAGGCCATATAGGGAGCAGGCCCAACCCCCCAAAATCAAGTCGCTTGGACTCTAAACTCGCAGGGTATCTTCTATGCATAATACTACACATTCTGTGCGAATTTGAGCCCCGAGGAAGAATTCTAGACCCTCTAGGGGGGTGGCCTTAAACGGCTTTAGGCACCGTATTACTCAGTCTGTGAGCGACTCAGAACGGCTACAAGGCCATATAGGGAGCAGGCCCAACCCCCCAAAATCAAGTCGCTTGGACTCCAAACTCGCAGGGTATCTTCTATGCATAATACTACACATTCTGTGCGAATTTGAGCCCCGAGGAAGAATTCTAGACCCTCTAGGGGGGTGGCCTTAAACGGCTTTAGGCACCGTATTACTCAGTCTGTGAGCGACTCAGAACGGCTACAAGGCCATATAGGGAGCAGGCCCAACCCCCCAAAATCAAGTCGCTTGGACTCCAAACTCGCAGGGTATCTTCTATGCATAATACTACACATTCTGTGCGAATTTGAGCCCCGAGGAAGAATTCTAGACTCTCTAGGGGGGTGGCCTTAAACGGCTTTAGGCACCGTATTACTCAGTCTGTGAGCGACTCAGAACGGCTACAAGGCCATATAGGGAGCAGGCCCAACCCCCCAAAATCAAATCGCTTGGACTCCAAACTCGCCGGGTATCTTCTATGCATAATACTACACATTCTGTGCGAATTTGAGCCCCGAGGAAGAATTCTAGACCCTCTAGGGGGGGTGGCCTTAAACGGCTTTATTCACCGTATTACTCAGTCTGTGAGCGACTCAGAACGGCTACAAGGCCATATAGGGAGCAGGCCCAACCCCCCAAAATCAAGTCGCTTGGACTCCAAACTCGCAGGGTATCTTCTATGCATAATACTACACATTCTGTGCGAATTTGAGCCCCGAGGAAGAATTCTAGACCCTCTAGGGGGGTGGCCTTAAACGGCTTTAGGCACCGTATTACTCAGTCTGTGAGCGACTCAGAACGGCTACAAGGCCATATAGGGAGCAGGCCCAACCCCCCAAAATCAAGTCGCTTGGACTCCAAACTCGCAGGGTATCTTCTATGCATAATACTACACATTCTGTGCGAATTTGAGCCCCGTGGAAGAATTCTAGACCCTCTAGGGGGGTGGCCTTAAACGGCTTTAGGCACCGTATTACTTAGTCTGTGAGCGACTCAGAACGGCTACAAGGCCATATAGGGAGCAGGCCCAACCCCCCAAAATCAAGTCGCTTGGACTCCAAACTCGCAGGGTATCTTCTATGCATAATACTACACATTCTGTGCGAATTTGAGCCCCGTGGAAGAATTCTAGACCCTCTAGGGGGGTGGCCTTAAACGGCTTTAGGCACCGTATTACTCAGTCTGTGAGCGACTCAGAACGGCTACAAGGCCATATAGGGAGCAGGCCCAACCCCCCAAAATCAAGTCGCTTGGACTCCAAACTCGCAGGGTATCTTCTATGCATAATACTACACATTCTGTGCGAATTTAAGCCCCGAGGAAGAATTCTAGACCCTCTAGGGGGGTGGCCTTAAACGGCTTTAGGCACCGTATTACTCAGTCTGTGAGCGACTCAGAACGGCTACAAGGCCATATAGGGAGCAGGCCCAACCCCCCAAAATCAAGTCGCTTGGACTCCAAACTCGCAGGGTATCTTCTATGCATAATACTACACATTCTGTGCGAATTTGAGGCCCGAGGAAGAATTCTAGACCCTCTAGGGGGGTGGCCTTAAACGGCTTTAGGCACCGTATTACTCAGTCTGTGAGCGACTCAGAACGGCTACAAGGCCATATAGGGAGCAGGCCCAACCCCCCAAAATCAAGTCGCTTGGACTCCAAACTCGCAGGGTATCTTCTATGCATAATACTACACATTCTGTGCGAATTTGAGCCCCGAGGAAGAATTCTAGACCCTCTAGGGGGGTGGCCTTAAACGGCTTTAGGCACCGTATTACTCAGTCTGTGAGCGACTCAGAACGGCTACAAGGCCATATAGGGAGCAGGCCCAACCCCCCAAAATCAAGTCGCTTGGACTCCAAACTCGCAGGGTATCTTCTATGCATAATACTACACATTCTTTGCGAATTTGAGCCCCGAGGAAGAATTCTAGACCCTCTAGGGGGGTGGCCTTAAACGGCTTTAGGCACCGTATTACTCAGTCTGTGAGCGACTCAGAACGGCTACAAGGCCATATAGGGAGCAGGCCCAACCCCCCAAAATCAAGTCGCTTGGACTCCAAACTCGCAGGGTATCTTCTATGCATAATACTACACATTCTGTGCGAATTTGAGCCCCGAGGAAGAATTCTAGACCCTCTAGGGGGGTGGCCTTAAACGGCTTTAGGCACCGTATTACTCAGTCTGTGAGCGACTCAGAACGGCTACAAGGCCATATAGGGAGCAGGCCCAACCCCCCAAAATCAAGTCGCTTGGACTCCAAACTCGCAGGGTATCTTCTATGCATAATACTACACATTCTGTGCGAATTTGAGCCCCGAGGAAGAATTCTAGACCCTCTAGGGGGGTGGCCTTAAACGGCTTTAGGCACCGTATTACTCAGTCTGTGAGCGACTCAGAACGGCTACAAGGCCATATAGGGAGCAGGCCCAACCCCCCAAAATTAAGTCGCTTGAACTCCAAACTCGCAGGGTATCTTCTATGCATAATACTACACATTCTGTGCGAATTTGAGCCCCGAGGAAGAATTCTAGACCCTCTAGGGGGGTGGCCTTAAACGGCTTTAGGCACCGTATTTCTCAGTCTGTGAGCGACTCAGAACGGCTACAAGGCCATATAGGGAGCAGGCCCAACCCCCCAAAATCAAGTCGCTTGGACTCCAAACTCGCAGGGTATCTTCTATGCATAATACTACACATTCTGTGCGAATTTGAGGCCCGAGGAAGAATTCTAGACCCTCTAGGGGGGTGGCCTTAAACGGCTTTAATCACCGTATTACTCAGTCTGTGAGCGACTCAGAACGGCTACAAGGCCATATAGGGAGCAGGCCCAACCCCCCAAAATCAAGTCGCTTGGACTCCAAACTCGCAGGGTATCTTCTATGCATAATACTACACATTCTGTGCGAATTTGAGCCCCGAGGAAGAATTCTAGACCCTCTAGGGGGGTGGCCTTAAACGGCTTTAGGCACCGTATTACTCAGTCTGTGAGCGACTCAGAACGGCTACAAGGCCATATAGGGAGCAGGCCCAACCCCCCAAAATCAAGTCCCTTGGACTCCAAACTCGCAGGGTATCTTCTATGCATAATACTACACATTCTGTGCGAATTTGAGCCCCGAGGAAGAATTCTAGACCCTCTAGGGGGGTGGCCTTAAACGGCTTTAGGCACCGTATTACTCAGTCTGTGAGCGACTCAGAACGGCTACAAGGCCATATAGGGAGCAGGCCCAACCCCTCAAAATCAAGTCGCTTGGACTCCAAACTCGCAGGGTATCTTCTATGCATAATACTACACATTCTGTGCGAATTTGAGCCCCGAGGAAGAATTCTAGACCCTCTAGGGGGTGGCCTTAAACGGCTTTAGGCACCGTATTACTCAGTCTGTGAGCGACTCAGAACGGCTACAAGGCCATATAGGGAGCAGGCCCAACCCCCCAAAATCAAGTCGCTTGGACTCCAAACTCGCAGGGTATCTTCTATGCATAATACTACACATTCTGTGCGAATTTGAGCCCCGAGGAAGAATTCTAGACCCTCTAGGGGGGTGGCCTTAAATGGCTTTAGGCACCGTATTACTCAGTCTGTGAGCGACTCAGAACGGCTACAAGGCCATATAGGGAGCAGGCCCAATCCCCCAAAATCAAGTCTCTTGGACTCCAAACTCGCAGGGTATCTTCTATGCATAATACTACACATTCTATGCGAATTTGAGCCCCGAGGAAGAATTCTAGACCCTCTAGGGGGGTGGCCTTAACCCGCGAGGACGCGCGCGGGGTCTGCGAGACCCCAACGCTTAAATAAACCTTCATAAAAACTCTAATTTTTAATGAAAATATATGAAAGTTCGTGTAGCTGCCTAAAAGGTTTCCACCTATCACCTCATAAAGTTTAAATAAAGTAGGTATGTTATTTTCCGAGTTAGGTTGTTGTTTTTAAGGAAATTCTTCCAAAACAGAGAGGATTGGTGCGAGTTATAGCCAAAGAGGTTTCCAAAGAGGTTTCAATCCTATTGAATGTATGTAGTATTGGTGCATAGGCGGCCAGTGGCCTTTACTTCCAATAAAATTTATTTATTTATTTATTTAATTCAATCCTATTTTGAGAGCAAAGTGAATGTTGCAAAATGCCTCGTTATTTGAGTTATGAAGATGACATAAGAAGATTGACTCAATTATTAGCCGACGTTTCTTACAAAAGTATTAGTATTATTATAGTTATATTAATTCAACTTGAAACCCATTATCCTTTATTTCAATGAGTGACCTGTTAATCTAAATTTAATTTTGTGAGTAAGAATATGATTTAAAATTTCATCTTATTAGGGGAGTTCAAAGATATGATCAAAAATATATGTGAAATAAACTTACGTATTACATTGTTATTTTATTATAGTCAAGGATATCTATGTATTGTATTAAATTAGTATTGCATTTTAGTCAAGATATAATAAAATGAAAAGAAAATATTTTACTTTATACAAAATACTTTTTCATTACTATAAGATATATAACATATGAAATGGTTTAATGAAATAGTCTTATATTATATCTTAATAAGAAGCAGTCAACTAATAATGCACATTGAACAATAAAATTATATATTTAAACTTTCCGTGATAAAAATTTTGCATGCACTGAACGTTTAGAACGGTAAACGGTTTGTGGGGTCTGAGAGACCCCACGCGCGTTCCCGTGTAACAGAAAGTAGCGCGCGTCCTCCCGGGTTAAACGGCTTTAGGCACCGTATTACTCAGTCTGTGAGCGACTCAGAACGGCTACAAGGCCATATAGGGAGCAGGCCCAACCCCCCAAAATCAAGTCGCTTGGACTCCAAACTCGCAGGGTATCTTCTATGCATAATACTACACATTCTGTGCGAATTTGAGCCCCGAGGAAGAATTCTAGACCCTCTAGGGGGGTGGCCTTAAACGGCTTTAGGCACCGTATTACTCAGTCTGTGAGCGACTCAGAACGGCTACAAGGCCATGTAGGGAGCAGGCCCAACCCCCCAAAATCAAGTCGCTTGGACTCCAAACTCGCAGGGTACCTTCTATGCATAATACTTCACATTCTGTGCGAATTTGAGCCCCGAGGAAGAATTCTAGACCCTCTAGGGGGGTGGCCTTAAACGGCTTTAGGCACCGTATTACTCAGTCTGTGAGCGACTCAGAACGGCTACAAGGCCATATAGGGAGCAGGCCCAACCCCCCAAAATCAAGTCGCTTGGACTCCAAACTCGCAGGGTATCTTCTATGCATAATACTACACATTCTGTGCGAATTTGAGCCCCGAGGAAGAATTCTAGACCCTCTAGGGGGTGGCCTTAAACGGCTTTAGGCACCGTATTACTCAGTCTGTGAGCGACTCAGAACGGCTACAAGGCCATATAGGGAGCAGGCCCAACCCCCCAAAATCAAGTCGCTTGGACTCCAAACTCGCAGGGTATCTTCTATGCATAATACTACACATTCTGTGCGAATTTGAGCCCCGAGGAAGAATTCTAGACCCTCTAGGGGGGTGGCCTTAAATGGCTTTAGGCACCGTATTACTCAGTCTGTGAGCGACTCAGAACGGCTACAAGGCCATATAGGGAGCAGGCCCAATCCCCCAAAATCAAGTCTCTTGGACTCCAAACTCGCAGGGTATCTTCTATGCATAATACTACACATTCTATGCGAATTTGAGCCCCGAGGAAGAATTCTAGACCCTCTAGGGGGGTGGCCTTAACCCGCGAGGACGCGCGCGGGGTCTGCGAGACCCCAACGCTTAAATAAACCTTCATAAAAACTCTAATTTTTAATGAAAATATATGAAAGTTCGTGTAGCTGCCTAAAAGGTTTCCACCTATCACCTCATAAAGTTTAAATAAAGTAGGTATGTTATTTTCCGAGTTAGGTTGTTGTTTTTAAGGAAATTCTTCCAAAACAGAGAGGATTGGTGCGAGTTATAGCCAAAGAGGTTTCCAAAGAGGTTTCAATCCTATTGAATGTATGTAGTATTGGTGCATAGGCGGCCAGTGGCCTTTACTTCCAATAAAATTTATTTATTTATTTATTTAATTCAATCCTATTTTGAGAGCAAAGTGAATGTTGCAAAATGCCTCGTTATTTGAGTTATGAAGATGACATAAGAAGATTGACTCAATTATTAGCCGACGTTTCTTACAAAAGTATTAGTATTATTATAGTTATATTAATTCAACTTGAAACCCATTATCCTTTATTTCAATGAGTGACCTGTTAATCTAAATTTAATTTTGTGAGTAAGAATATGATTTAAAATTTCATCTTATTAGGGGAGTTCAAAGATATGATCAAAAATATATGTGAAATAAACTTACGTATTACATTGTTATTTTATTATAGTCAAGGATATCTATGTATTGTATTAAATTAGTATTGCATTTTAGTCAAGATATAATAAAATGAAAAGAAAATATTTTACTTTATACAAAATACTTTTTCATTACTATAAGATATATAACATATGAAATGGTTTAATGAAATAGTCTTATATTATATCTTAATAAGAAGCAGTCAACTAATAATGCACATTGAACAATAAAATTATATATTTAAACTTTCCGTGATAAAAATTTTGCATGCACTGAACGTTTAGAACGGTAAACGGTTTGTGGGGTCTGAGAGACCCCACGCGCGTTCCCGTGTAACAGAAAGTAGCGCGCGTCCTCCCGGGTTAAACGGCTTTAGGCACCGTATTACTCAGTCTGTGAGCGACTCAGAACGGCTACAAGGCCATATAGGGAGCAGGCCCAACCCCCCAAAATCAAGTCGCTTGGACTCCAAACTCGCAGGGTATCTTCTATGCATAATACTACACATTCTGTGCGAATTTGAGCCCCGAGGAAGAATTCTAGACCCTCTAGGGGGGTGGCCTTAAACGGCTTTAGGCACCGTATTACTCAGTCTGTGAGCGACTCAGAACGGCTACAAGGCCATATAGGGAGCAGGCCCAACCCCCCAAAATCAAGTCGCTTGGACTCCAAACTCGCAGGGTACCTTCTATGCATAATACTTCACATTCTGTGCGAATTTGAGCCCCGAGGAAGAATTCTAGACCCTCTAGGGGGGTGGCCTTAAACGGCTTTAGGCACCGTATTACTCAGTCTGTGAGCGACTCAGAACGGCTACAAGGCCATATAGGGAGCAGGCCCAACCCCCCAAAATCAAGTCGCTTGGACTCCAAACTCGCAGGGTATCTTCTATGCATAATACTACACATTCTGTGCGAATTTGAGCCCCGAGGAAGAATTCTAGACCCTCTAGGGGGGTGGCCTTAAACGGCTTTAGGCACCGTATTACTCAGTCTGTGAGCGACTCAGAACGGCTACAAGGCCATATAGGGAGCAGGCCCAACCCCCCAAAATCAAGTCGCTTGGACTCCAAACTCGCAGGGTATCTTCTATGCATAATACTACACATTCTGTGCGAATTTGAGCCCCGAGGAAGAATTCTAGACCCTCTAGGGTGGTGGCCTTAAACGGCTTTAGGCACCGTATTACTCAGTCTGTGAGCGACTCAGAACGGCTACAAGGCCATATAGGGAGCAGGCCCAACCCCCCAAAATCAAGTCGCTTGGACTCCAAACTTGCAGGGTATCTTCTATGCATAATACTACACATTCTGTGCGAATTTGAGCCCCGAGGAAGAATTCTAGACCCTCTAGGGGGGTGGCCTTAAACGGCTTTAGGCACCGTATTACTCAGTCTGTGAGCGACTCAGAACGGCTACAAGGCCATATAGGGAGCAGGCCCAACCCCCCAAAATCAAGTCGCTTGGACTCCAAACTCGCAGGGTATCTTCGATGCATAATACTACACATTCTGTGCGAATTTGAGCCCCGAGGAAGAATTCTAGACCCTCTAGGGGGGTGGCCTTAAACGGCTTTAGGCACCGTATTACTCAGTCTGTGAGCGACTCAGAACGGCTACAAGGCCATATAGGGAGCAGGCCCAACCCCCCAAAATCAAGTCGCTTGGACTCCAAACTCGCAGGGTATCTTCTATGCATAATACTACACATTCTGTGCGAATTTGAGCCCCGAGGAAGAATTCTAGACCCTCTAGGGGGGTGGCCTTAAACGGCTTTAGGCACCGTATTACTCAGTCTGTGAGCGACTCAGAACGGCTACAAGGCCATATAGGGAGCAGGCCCAACCCCCCAAAATCAAGTCGCTTGGACTCCAAACTCGCAGGGTATCTTCTATGCATAATACTACACATTCTGTGCGAATTTGAGCCCCGAGGAAGAATTCTAGACCCTCTAGGGGGGTGGCCTTAAACGGCTTTAGGCACCGTATTACTCAGTCTGTGAGCGACTCAGAACGGCTACAAGGCCATATAGGGAGCAGGCCCAACCCCCCCAAAATCAAGTCGCTTGGACTCCAAACTCGCAGGGTATCTTCTATGCATAATACTACACATTCTGTGCGAATTTGAGCCCCGAGGAAGAATTCTAGACCCTCTAGGGGGGTGGCCTTAAACGGCTTTAGGCACCGTATTACTCAGTCTGTGAGCGACTCAGAACGGCTACAAGGCCATATAGGGAGCAGGCCCAACCCCCCAAAATCAAGTCGCTTGGACTCCAAACTCGCAGGGTATCTTCGATGCATAATACTACACATTCTGTGCGAATTTGAGCCCCGAGGAAGAATTCTAGACCCTCTAGGGGGGTGGCCTTAAACGGCTTTAGGCACCGTATTACTCAGTCTGTGAGCGACTCAGAACGGCTACAAGGCCATATAGGGAGCAGGCCCAACCCCCCAAAATCAAGTCGCTTGGACTCCAAACTCGCAGGGTATCTTCTATGCATAATACTACACATTCTGTGCGAATTTGAGCCCCGAGGAAGAATTCTAGACCCTCTAGGGGGGTGGCCTTAAACGGCTTTAGGCACCGTATTACTCAGTCTGTGAGCGACTCAGAACGGCTACAAGGCCATATAGGGAGCAGGCCCAACCCCCCAAAATCAAGTCGCTTGGACTCCAAACTCGCAGGGTATCTTCTATGCATAATACTACACATTCTGTGCGAATTTGAGCCCCGAGGAAGAATTCTAGACCCTCTAGGGGGGTGGCCTTAAACGGCTTTAGGCACCGTATTACTCAGTCTGTGAGCGACTCAGAACGGCTACAAGGCCATATAGGGAGCAGGCCCAACCCCCCAAAATCAAGTCGCTTGGACTCCAAACTCGCAGGGTATCTTCGATGCATAATACTACACATTCTGTGCGAATTTGAGCCCCGAGGAAGAATTCTAGTCCCTCTAGGGGGGTGGCCTTAAACGGCTTTAGGCACCGTATTACTCAGTCTGTGAGCGACTCAGAACGGCTACAAGGCCATATAGGGAGCAGGCCCAACCCCCCAAAATCAAGTCGCTTGGACTCCAAACTCGCAGGGTACCTTCTATGCATAATACTTCACATTCTGTGCGAATTTGAGCCCCGAGGAAGAATTCTAGACCCTCTAGGGGGGTGGCCTTAAACGGCTTTAGGCACCGTATTACTCAGTCTGTGAGCGACTCAGAACGGCTACAAGGCCATATAGGGAGCAGGCCCAACCCCCCAAAATCAAGTCGCTTGGACTCCAAACTCGCAGGGTATCTTCTATGCATAATACTACACATTCTGTGCGAATTTGAGCCCCGAGGAAGAATTCTAGACCCTCTAGGGGGGTGGCCTTAAACGGCTTTAGGCACCGTATTACTCAGTCTGTGAGCGACTCAGAACGGCTACAAGGCCATATAGGGAGCAGGCCCAACCCCCCAAAATCAAGTCGCTTGGACTCCAAACTCGCAGGGTATCTTCTATGCATAATACTACACATTCTGTGCGAATTTGAGCCCCGAGGAAGAATTCTAGACCCTCTAGGGGGGTGGCCTTAAACGGCTTTAGGCACCGTATTACTCAGTCTGTGAGCGACTCAGAACGGCTACAAGGCCATATAGGGAGCAGGCCCAACCCCCCAAAATCAAGTCGCTTGGACTCCAAACTCGCAGGGTATCTTCTATGCATAATACTACACATTCTGTGCGAATTTGAGCCCCGAGGAAGAATTCTAGACCCTCTAGGGGGGTGGCCTTAAACGGCTTTAGGCACCGTATTACTCAGTCTGTGAGCGACTCAGAACGGCTACAAGGCCATATAGGGAGCAGGCCCAACCCCCCAAAATCAACTCGCTTGGACTCCAAACTCGCAGGGTATCTTCTATGCATAATACTACACATTCTGTGCGAATTTGAGCCCCGAGGAAGAATTCTAGACCCTCTAGGGGGGTGGCCTTAAACGGCTTTAGGCACCGTATTACTCAGTCTGTGAGCGACTCAGAACGGCTACAAGGCCATATAGGGAGCAGGCCCAACCCCCCAAAATCAAGTCGCTTGGACTCCAAACTCGCAGGGTATCTTCGATGCATAATACTACACATTCTGTGCGAATTTGAGCCCCGAGGAAGAATTCTAGACCCTCTAGGGGGGTGGCCTTAAACGGCTTTAGGCACCGTATTACTCAGTCTGTGAGCGACTCAGAACGGCTACAAGGCCATATAGGGAGCAGGCCCAACCCCCCAAAATCAAGTCGCTTGGACTCCAAACTCGCAGGGTATCTTCTATGCATAATACTACACATTCTGTGCGAATTTGAGCCCCGAGGAAGAATTCTAGACCCTCTAGGGGGGTGGCCTTAAACGGCTTTAGGCACCGTATTACTCAGTCTGTGAGCGACTCAGAACGGCTACAAGGCCATATAGGGAGCAGGCCCAACCCCCCAAAATCAAGTCGCTTGGACTCCAAACTCGCAGGGTATCTTCTATGCATAATACTACACATTCTGTGCGAATTTGAGCCCCGAGGAAGAATTCTAGACCCTCTAGGGGGGTGGCCTTAAACGGCTTTAGGCACCGTATTACTCAGTCTGTGAGCGACTCAGAACGGCTACAAGGCCATATAGGGAGCAGGCCCAACCCCCCAAAATCAAGTCGCTTGGACTCCAAACTCGCAGGGTATCTTCTATGCATAATACTACACATTCTGTGCGAATTTGAGCCCCGAGGAAGAATTCTAGACCCTCTAGGGTGGTGGCCTTAAACGGCTTTAGGCACCGTATTACTCAGTCTGTGAGCGACTCAGAACGGCTACAAGGCCATATAGGGAGCAGGCCCAACCCCCCAAAATCAAGTCGCTTGGACTCCAAACTCGCAGGGTATCTTCTATGCATAATACTACACATTCTGTGCGAATTTGAGCCCCGAGGAAGAATTCTAGACCCTCTAGGGGGGTGGCCTTAAACGGCTTTAGGCACCGTATTACTCAGTCTGTGAGCGACTCAGAACGGCTACAAGGCCATATAGGGAGCAGGCCCAACCCCCCAAAATCAAGTCCCTTGGACTCCAAACTCGCAGGGTATCTTCTATGCATAATACTACACATTCTGTGCGAATTTGAGCCCCGAGGAAGAATTCTAGACCCTCTAGGGGGGTGGCCTTAAACGGCTTTAGGCACCGTATTACTCAGTCTGTGAGCGACTCAGAACGGCTACAAGGCCATATAGGGAGCAGGCCCAACCCCTCAAAATCAAGTCGCTTGGACTCCAAACTCGCAGGGTATCTTCTATGCATAATACTACACATTCTGTGCGAATTTGAGCCCCGAGGAAGAATTCTAGACCCTCTAGGGGGTGGCCTTAAACGGCTTTAGGCACCGTATTACTCAGTCTGTGAGCGACTCAGAACGGCTACAAGGCCATATAGGGAGCAGGCCCAACCCCCCAAAATCAAGTCGCTTGGACTCCAAACTCGCAGGGTATCTTCTATGCATAATACTACACATTCTGTGCGAATTTGAGCCCCGAGGAAGAATTCTAGACCCTCTAGGGGGGTGGCCTTAAATGGCTTTAGGCACCGTATTACTCAGTCTGTGAGCGACTCAGAACGGCTACAAGGCCATATAGGGAGCAGGCCCAATCCCCCAAAATCAAGTCTCTTGGACTCCAAACTCGCAGGGTATCTTCTATGCATAATACTACACATTCTATGCGAATTTGAGCCCCGAGGAAGAATTCTAGACCCTCTAGGGGGGTGGCCTTAACCCGCGAGGACGCGCGCGGGGTCTGCGAGACCCCAACGCTTAAATAAACCTTCATAAAAACTCTAATTTTTAATGAAAATATATGAAAGTTCGTGTAGCTGCCTAAAAGGTTTCCACCTATCACCTCATAAAGTTTAAATAAAGTAGGTATGTTATTTTCCGAGTTAGGTTGTTGTTTTTAAGGAAATTCTTCCAAAACAGAGAGGATTGGTGCGAGTTATAGCCAAAGAGGTTTCCAAAGAGGTTTCAATCCTATTGAATGTATGTAGTATTGGTGCATAGGCGGCCAGTGGCCTTTACTTCCAATAAAATTTATTTATTTATTTATTTAATTCAATCCTATTTTGAGAGCAAAGTGAATGTTGCAAAATGCCTCGTTATTTGAGTTATGAAGATGACATAAGAAGATTGACTCAATTATTAGCCGACGTTTCTTACAAAAGTATTAGTATTATTATAGTTATATTAATTCAACTTGAAACCCATTATCCTTTATTTCAATGAGTGACCTGTTAATCTAAATTTAATTTTGTGAGTAAGAATATGATTTAAAATTTCATCTTATTAGGGGAGTTCAAAGATATGATCAAAAATATATGTGAAATAAACTAACGTATTACATTGTTATTTTATTATAGTCAAGGATATCTATGTATTGTATTAAATTAGTATTGCATTTTAGTCAAGATATAATAAAATGAAAAGAAAATATTTTACTTTATACAAAATACTTTTTCATTACTATAAGATATATAACATATGAAATGGTTTAATGAAATAGTCTTATATTATATCTTAATAAGAAGCAGTCAACTAATAATGCACATTGAACAATAAAATTATATATTTAAACTTTCCGTGATAAAAATTTTGCATGCACTGAACGTTTAGAACGGTAAACGGTTTGTGGGGTCTGAGAGACCCCACGCGCGTTCCCGTGTAACAGAAAGTAGCGCGCGTCCTCCCGGGTTAAACGGCTTTAGGCACCGTATTACTCAGTCTGTGAGCGACTCAGAACGGCTACAAGGCCATATAGGGAGCAGGCCCAACCCCCCAAAATCAAGTCGCTTGGACTCCAAACTCGCAGGGTATCTTCTATGCATAATACTTCACATTCTGTGCGAATTTGAGCCCCGAGGAAGAATTCTAGACCCTCTAGGGGGGTGGCCTTAAACGGCTTTAGGCACCGTATTACTCAGTCTGTGAGCGACTCAGAACGGCTACAAGGCCATATAGGGAGCAGGCCCAACCCCCCAAAATCAAGTCGCTTGGACTCCAAACTCGCAGGGTACCTTCTATGCATAATACTTCACATTCTGTGCGAATTTGAGCCCCGAGGAAGAATTCTAGACCCTCTAGGGGGGTGGCCTTAAACGGCTTTAGGCACCGTATTACTCAGTCTGTGAGCGACTCAGAACGGCTACAAGGCCATATAGGGAGCAGGCCCAACCCCCCAAAATCAAGTCGCTTGGACTCCAAACTCGCAGGGTATCTTCTATGCATAATACTACACATTCTGTGCGAATTTGAGCCCCGAGGAAGAATTCTAGACCCTCTAGGGGGGTGGCCTTAAACGGCTTTAGGCACCGTATTACTCAGTCTGTGAGCGACTCAGAACGGCTACAAGGCCATATAGGGAGCAGGCCCAACCCCCCAAAATCAAGTCGCTTGGACTCCAAACTCGCAGGGTATCTTCTATGCATAATACTACACATTCTGTGCGAATTTGAGCCCCGAGGAAGAATTCTAGACCCTCTAGGGTGGTGGCCTTAAACGGCTTTAGGCACCGTATTACTCAGTCTGTGAGCGACTCAGAACGGCTACAAGGCCATATAGGGAGCAGGCCCAACCCCCCAAAATCAAGTCGCTTGGACTCCAAACTTGCAGGGTATCTTCTATGCATAATACTACACATTCTGTGCGAATTTGAGCCCCGAGGAAGAATTCTAGACCCTCTAGGGGGGTGGCCTTAAACGGCTTTAGGCACCGTATTACTCAGTCTGTGAGCGACTCAGAACGGCTACAAGGCCATATAGGGAGCAGGCCCAACCCCCCAAAATCAAGTCGCTTGGACTCCAAACTCGCAGGGTATCTTCGATGCATAATACTACACATTCTGTGCGAATTTGAGCCCCGAGGAAGAATTCTAGACCCTCTAGGGGGGTGGCCTTAAACGGCTTTAGGCACCGTATTACTCAGTCTGTGAGCGACTCAGAACGGCTACAAGGCCATATAGGGAGCAGGCCCAACCCCCCAAAATCAAGTCGCTTGGACTCCAAACTCGCAGGGTATCTTCTATGCATAATACTACACATTCTGTGCGAATTTGAGCCCCGAGGAAGAATTCTAGACCCTCTAGGGGGGTGGCCTTAAACGGCTTTAGGCACCGTATTACTCAGTCTGTGAGCGACTCAGAACGGCTACAAGGCCATATAGGGAGCAGGCCCAACCCCCCAAATCAAGTCGCTTGGACTCCAAACTCGCAGGGTATCTTCTATGCATAATACTACACATTCTGTGCGAATTGAGCCCCGAGGAAGAATTCTAGACCCTCTAGGGGGGTGGCCTTAAACGGCTTTAGGCACCGTATTACTCAGTCTGTGAGCGACTCAGAACGGCTACAAGGCCATATAGGGAGCAGGCCCAACCCCCCCAAAATCAAGTCGCTTGGACTCCAAACTCGCAGGGTATCTTCTATGCATAATACTACACATTCTGTGCGAATTTGAGCCCCGAGGAAGAATTCTAGACCCTCTAGGGGGGTGGCCTTAAACGGCTTTAGGCACCGTATTACTCAGTCTGTGAGCG
Source organism: Tetragnatha versicolor (assembly GCA_024610705.1). Lineage (NCBI taxonomy): Eukaryota > Metazoa > Arthropoda > Arachnida > Araneae > Tetragnathidae > Tetragnatha > Tetragnatha versicolor. The sequence goes on along the minus strand of JANDEH010000025.1, from coordinate 4,480,016 downwards.
ACTCAGAACGGCTACAAGGCCATATAGGGAGCAGGCCCAACCCCCCAAAATCAAGTCGCTTGGACTCCAAACTCGCAGGGTATCTTCGATGCATAATACTACACATTCTGTGCGAATTTGAGCCCCGAGGAAGAATTCTAGACCCTCTAGGGGGGTGGCCTTAAACGGCTTTAGGCACCGTATTACTCAGTCTGTGAGCGACTCAGAACGGCTACAAGGCCATATAGGGAGCAGGCCCAACCCCCCAAAATCAAGTCGCTTGGACTCCAAACTCGCAGGGTATCTTCTATGCATAATACTACACATTCTGTGCGAATTTGAGCCCCGAGGAAGAATTCTTGACCCTCTAGGGGGGTGGCCTTAAACGGCTTTAGGCACCGTATTACTCAGTCTGTGAGCGACTCAGAACGGCTACAAGGCCATATAGGGAGCAGGCCCAACCCCCCAAAATCAAGTCGCTTGGACTCCAAACTCGCAGGGTATCTTCTATGCATAATACTACACATTCTGTGCGAATTTGAGCCCCGAGGAAGAATTCTAGACCCTCTAGGGGGGTGGCCTTAAACGGCTTTAGGCACCGTATTACTCAGTCTGTGAGCGACTCAGAACGGCTACAAGGCCATATAGGGAGCAGGCCCAACCCCCCAAAATCAAGTCGCTTGGACTCCAAACTCGCAGGGTATCTTCTATGCATAATACTACACATTCTGTGCGAATTTGAGCCCCGAGGAAGAATTCTAGACCCTCTAGGGGGGTGGCCTTAAACGGCTTTAGGCACCGTATTACTCAGTCTGTGAGCGACTCAGAACGGCTACAAGGCCATATAGGGAGCAGGCCCAACCCCCCAAAATCAAGTCGCTTGGACTCCAAACTCGCAGGGTATCTTCTATGCATAATACTACACATTCTGTGCGAATTTGAGCCCCGAGGAAGAATTCTAGACCCTCTAGGGGGGTGGCCTTAAACGGCTTTAGGCACCGTATTACTCAGTCTGTGAGCGACTCAGAACGGCTACAAGGCCATATAGGGAGCAGGCCCAACCCCCCAAAATCAAGTCGCTTGGACTCCAAACTCGCAGGGTATCTTCGATGCATAATACTACACATTCTGTGCGAATTTGAGCCCCGAGGAAGAATTCTAGTCCCTCTAGGGGGGTGGCCTTAAACGGCTTTAGGCACCGTATTACTCAGTCTGTGAGCGACTCAGAACGGCTACAAGGCCATATAGGGAGCAGGCCCAACCCCCCAAAATCAAGTCGCTTGGACTCCAAACTCGCAGGGTACCTTCTATGCATAATACTTCACATTCTGTGCGAATTTGAGCCCCGAGGAAGAATTCTAGACCCTCTAGGGGGGTGGCCTTAAACGGCTTTAGGCACCGTATTACTCAGTCTGTGAGCGACTCAGAACGGCTACAAGGCCATATAGGGAGCAGGCCCAACCCCCCAAAATCAAGTCGCTTGGACTCCAAACTCGCAGGGTATCTTCTATGCATAATACTACACATTCTGTGCGAATTTGAGCCCCGAGGAAGAATTCTAGACCCTCTAGGGGGGTGGCCTTAAACGGCTTTAGGCACCGTATTACTCAGTCTGTGAGCGACTCAGAACGGCTACAAGGCCATATAGGGAGCAGGCCCAACCCCCAAAATCAAGTCGCTTGGACTCCAAACTCGCAGGGTATCTTCTATGCATAATACTACACATTCTGTGCGAATTTGAGCCCCGAGGAAGAATTCTAGACCCTCTAGGGGGGTGGCCTTAAACGGCTTTAGGCACCGTATTACTCAGTCTGTGAGCGACTCAGAACGGCTACAAGGCCATATAGGGAGCAGGCCCAACCCCCCAAAATCAAGTCGCTTGGACTCCAAACTCGCAGGGTATCTTCTATGCATAATACTACACATTCTGTGCGAATTTGAGCCCGAGGAAGAATTCTAGACCCTCTAGGGGGGTGGCCTTAAACGGCTTTAGGCACCGTATTACTCAGTCTGTGAGCGACTCAGAACGGCTACAAGGCCATATAGGGAGCAGGCCCAACCCCCCAAAATCAACTCGCTTGGACTCCAAACTCGCAGGGTATCTTCTATGCATAATACTACACATTCTGTGCGAATTTGAGCCCCGAGGAAGAATTCTAGACCCTCTAGGGGGGTGGCCTTAAACGGCTTTAGGCACCGTATTACTCAGTCTGTGAGCGACTCAGAACGGCTACAAGGCCATATAGGGAGCAGGCCCAACCCCCCAAAATCAAGTCGCTTGGACTCCAAACTCGCAGGGTATCTTCGATGCATAATACTACACATTCTGTGCGAATTTGAGCCCCGAGGAAGAATTCTAGACCCTCTAGGGGGGTGGCCTTAAACGGCTTTAGGCACCGTATTACTCAGTCTGTGAGCGACTCAGAACGGCTACAAGGCCATATAGGGAGCAGGCCCAACCCCCCAAAAATCAAGTCGCTTGGACTCCAAACTCGCAGGGTATCTTCTATGCATAATACTACACATTCTGTGCGAATTTGAGCCCCGAGGAAGAATTCTAGACCCTCTAGGGGGGTGGCCTTAAACGGCTTTAGGCACCGTATTACTCAGTCTGTGAGCGACTCAGAACGGCTACAAGGCCATATAGGGAGCAGGCCCAACCCCCCAAAATCAAGTCGCTTGGACTCCAAACTCGCAGGGTATCTTCTATGCATAATACTACACATTCTGTGCGAATTTGAGCCCCGAGGAAGAATTCTAGACCCTCTAGGGGGGTGGCCTTAAACGGCTTTAGGCACCGTATTACTCAGTCTGTGAGCGACTCAGAACGGCTACAAGGCCATATAGGGAGCAGGCCCAACCCCCCAAAATCAAGTCGCTTGGACTCCAAACTCGCAGGGTATCTTCTATGCATAATACTACACATTCTGTGCGAATTTGAGCCCCGAGGAAGAATTCTAGACCCTCTAGGGTGGTGGCCTTAAACGGCTTTAGGCACCGTATTACTCAGTCTGTGAGCGACTCAGAACGGCTACAAGGCCATATAGGGAGCAGGGCCCAACCCCCCAAAATCAAGTCGCTTGGACTCCAAACTCGCAGGGTATCTTCTATGCATAATACTACACATTCTGTGCGAATTTGAGCCCCGAGGAAGAATTCTAGACCCTCTAGGGGGGTGGCCTTAAACGGCTTTAGGCACCGTATTACTCAGTCTGTGAGCGACTCAGAACGGCTACAAGGCCATATAGGGAGCAGGCCCAACCCCCCAAAATCAAGTCGCTTGGACTCCAAACTCGCAGGGTATCTTCGATGCATAATACTACACATTCTGTGCGAATTTGAGCCCCGAGGAAGAATTCTAGACCCTCTAGGGGGGTGGCCTTAAACGGCTTTAGGCACCGTATTACTCAGTCTGTGAGCGACTCAGAACGGCTACAAGGCCATATAGGGAGCAGGCCCAACCCCCCAAATCAAGTCGCTTGGACTCCAAACTCGCAGGGTATCTTCTATGCATAATACTACACATTCTGTGCGAATTTGAGCCCGAGGAAGAATTCTAGACCCTCTAGGGGGGTGGCCTTAAACGGCTTTAGGCACCGTATTACTCAGTCTGTGAGCGACTCAGAACGGCTACAAGGCCATATAGGGAGCAGGCCCAACCCCCCAAAATCAAGTCGCTTGGACTCCAAACTCGCAGGGTATCTTCTATGCATAATACTACACATTCTGTGCGAATTTGAGCCCCGAGGAAGAATTCTAGACCCTCTAGGGGGGTGGCCTTAAACGGCTTTAGGCACCGTATTACTCAGTCTGTGAGCGACTCAGAACGGCTACAAGGCCATATAGGGAGCAGGCCCAACCCCCCAAAATCAAGTCGCTTGGACTCCAAACTCGCAGGGTATCTTCTATGCATAATACTACACATTCTGTGCGAATTTGAGCCCCGAGGAAGAATTCTAGACCCTCTAGGGGGGTGGCCTTAAACGGCTTTAGGCACCGTATTACTCAGTCTGTGAGCGACTCAGAACGGCTACAAGGCCATATAGGGAGCAGGCCCAACCCCCAAAATCAAGTCGCTTGGACTCCAAACTCGCAGGGTATCTTCTATGCATAATACTACACATTCTGTGCGAATTTGAGCCCCGAGGAAGAATTCTAGACCCTCTAGGGGGGTGGCCTTAAACGGCTTTAGGCACCGTATTACTCAGTCTGTGAGCGACTCAGAACGGCTACAAGGCCATATAGGGAGCAGGCCCAACCCCCCAAAATCAAGTCGCTTGGACTCCAAACTCGCAGGGTATCTTCGATGCATAATACTACACATTCTGTGCGAATTTGAGCCCCGAGGAAGAATTCTAGTCCCTCTAGGGGGGTGGCCTTAAACGGCTTTAGGCACCGTATTACTCAGTCTGTGAGCAACTCAGAACGGCTACAAGGCCATATAGGGAGCAGGCCCAACCCCCCAAAATCAAGTCGCTTGGACTCCAAACTCGCAGGGTATCTTCTATGCATAATACTACACATTCTGTGCGAATTTGAGGCCCGAGGAAGAATTCTAGACCCTCTAGGGGGGTGGCCTTAACGGCTTTAGGCACCGTATTACTCAGTCTGTGAGCGACTTAGAACGGCTACAAGGCCATATAGGGAGCAGGCCCAACCCCCCAAAATCAAGTCGCTTGGACTCCAAACTCGCAGGGTATCTTCTATGCATAATACTACACATTCTGTGCGAATTTGAGCCCCGAGGAAGAATTCTAGACCCTCTAGGGGGTGGCCTTAAACGGCTTTAGGCACCGTATTACTCAGTCTGTGAGCGACTCAGAACGGCTACAAGGCCATATAGGGAGCAGGCCCAACCCCCCAAAATCAAGTCGCTTGGACTCCAAACTCGCAGGGTATCTTCTATGCATAATACTACACATTCTGTGCGAATTTGAGGCCCGAGGAAGAATTCTAGACCCTCTAGGGGGGTGGCCTTAAACGGCTTTAGGCACCGTATTACTCAGTCTGTGAGCGACTCAGAACGGCTACAAGGCCATATAGGGAGCAGGCCCAACCCCCCAAAATCAAGTCGCTTGGACTCCAAACTCGCAGGGTATCTTCTATGCATAATACTACACATTCTGTGCGAATTTGAGCCCCGAGGAAGAATTCTAGACCCTCTAGGGGGGTGGCCTTAAACGGCTTTAGGCACCGTATTACTCAGTCTGTGAGCGACTCAGAACGGCTACAAGGCCATATAGGGAGAAGGCCCAACCCCCCAAAATCAAGTCGCTTGGACTCCAAACTCGCAGGGTATCTTCTATGCATAATACTACACATTCTGTGCGAATTTGAGGCCCGAGGAAGAATTCTAGACCCTCTAGGGGGGTGGCCTTAAACGGCTTTAGGCACCGTATTACTCAGTCTGTGAGCGACTCAGAACGGCTACAAGGCCATATAGGGAGCAGGCCCAACCCCCAAAATCAAGTCGCTTGGACTCCAAACTCGCAGGGTATCTTCTATGCATAATACTACACATTCTGTGCGAATTTGAGCCCCGAGGAAGAATTCTAGACCCTCTAGGGGGGTGGCCTTAAACGGCTTTAGGCACCGTATTACTCAGTCTGTGAGCGACTCAGAACGGCTACAAGGCCATATAGGGAGCAGGCCCAACCCCCCAAAATCAAGTCGCTTGGACTCCAAACTCGCAGGGTATCTTCTATGCATAATACTACACATTCTGTGCGAATTTGAGCCCCGAGGAAGAATTCTAGACCCTCTAGGGGGTGGCCTTAAACGGCTTTAGGCACCGTATTACTCAGTCTGTGAGCGACTCAGAACGGCTACAAGGCCATATAGGGAGCAGGCCCAACCCCCCAAAATCAAGTCGCTTGGACTCCAAACTCGCAGGGTATCTTCTATGCATAATACTACACATTCTGTGCGAATTTGAGCCCGAGGAAGAATTCTAGACCCTCTAGGGGTGGTGGCCTTAAACGGCTTTAGGCACCGTATTACTCAGTCTGTGAGCGACTCAGAACGGCTACAAGGCCATATAGGGAGCAGGCCCAACCCCCCAAAATCAAGTCGCTTGGACTCCAAACTCGCAGGGTATCTTCTATGCATAATACTACACATTCTGTGCGAATTTGAGCCCCGAGGAAGAATTCTAGACCCTCTAGGGGGGTGGCCTTAAACGGCTTTAGGCACCGTATTACTCAGTCTGTGAGCGACTCAGAACGGCTACAAGGCCATATAGGGAGCAGGCCCAACCCCCCAAAATCAAGTCGCTTGGACTCCAAACTCGCAGGGTATCTTCTATGCATAATACTACACATTCTGTGCGAATTTGAGCCCCGAGGAAGAATTCTAGACCCTCTAGGGGGTGGCCTTAAACGGCTTTAGGCACCGTATTACTCAGTCTGTGAGCGACTCAGAACGGCTACAAGGCCATATAGGGAGCAGGCCCAACCCCCCAAAATCAAGTCGCTTGGACTCCAAACTCGCAGGGTATCTTCTATGCATAATGCTACACATTCTGTGCGAATTTCAGCCCCGAGGAAGAATTCTAGACCCTCTAGGGGGGTGGCCTTAAACGGCTTTAGGCACCGTATTACTCAGTCTGTGAGCGACTCAGAACGGCTACAAGGCCATATAGGGAGCAGGCCCAACCCCCCAAAATCAAGTCGCTTGGACTCCAAACTCGCAGGGTATCTTCTATGCATAATACTACACATTCTGTGCGAATTTGAGCCCCGAGGAAGAATTCTAGACCCTCTAGGGGGTGGCCTTAAACGGCTTTAGGCACCGTATTACTCAGTCTGTGAGCGACTCAGAACGGCTAAAAGGCCATATAGGGAGCAGGCCCAACCCCCCAAAATCAAGTCGCTTGGACTCCAAACTCGCAGGGTATCTTCTATGCATAATACTACACATTCTGTGCGAATTTGAGCCCCGAGGAAGAATTCTAGACCCTCTAGGGTGGTGGCCTTAAACGGCTTTAGGCACCGTATTACTCAGTCTGTGAGCGACTCAGAACGGCTACAAGGCCATATAGGGAGCAGGCCCAACCCCCCAAAATCAAGTCGCTTTGACTCCAAACTCGCAGTATATCTTCTATGCATAATACTACACATTCTGTGCGAATTTGAGCCCCGAGGAAGAATTCTAGACCCTCTAGGGGGGTGGCCTTAAACGGCTTTAGGCACCGTATTACTCAGTCTGTGAGCGACTCAGAACGGCTACAAGGCCATATAGGGAGCAGGCCCAACCCCCCAAAATCAAGTCGCTTGGACTCCAAACTCGCAGGGTATCTTCGATGCATAATACTACACATTCTGTGCGAATTTGAGCCCGAGGAAAAATTCTAGACCCTCTAGGGGGGTGGCCTTAAACGGCTTTAGGCACCGTATTACTCAGTCTGTGAGCGACTCAGAACGGCTACAAGGCCATATAGGGAGCAGGCCCAACCCCCCAAAATCAAGTCGCTTGGACTCCAAACTCGCAGGGTATCTTCTATGCATAATACTACACATTCTGTGCGAATTTGAGCCCCGAGGAAGAATTCTAGACCCTCTAGGGGGTGGCCTTAAACGGCTTTAGGCACCGTATTACTCAGTCTGTGAGCGACTCAGAACGGCTACAAGGCCATATAGGGAGCAGGCCCAACCCCCCAAAATCAAGTCGCTTGGACTCCAAACTCGCAGGGTATCTTCGATGCATAATACTACACATTCTGTGCGAATTTGAGCCCCGAGGAAGAATTCTAGACCCTCTAGGGGGTGGCCTTAAACGGCTTTAGGCACCGTATTACTCAGTCTGTGAGCGACTCAGAACGGCTACAAGGCCATATAGGGAGCAGGCCCAACCCCCCAAAATCAAGTCGCTTGGACTCCAAACTCGCAGGGTATCTTCTATGCATAATACTACATATTCTGTGGGAATTTGAGCCCCGAGGAAGAATTCTAGACCCTCTAGGGGGGTGGCCTTAAACGGCTTTAGGCACCGTATTACTCAGTCTGTGAGCGACTCAGAACGGCTACAAGGCCATATAGGGAGCAGGCCCAACCCCCCAAAATCAAGTCGCTTGGACTCCAAACTCGCAGGGTATCTTCTATGCATAATACTACACATTCTGTGCGAATTTGAGCCCCGAGGAAGAATTCTAGACCCTCTAGGGGGGTGGCCTTAAACGGCTTTAGGCACCGTATTACTCAGTCTGTGAGTGACTCAGAACGGCTACAAGGCCATATAGGGAGCAGGCCCAACCCCCCAAATCAAGTCGCTTGGACTCCAAACTCGCAGGGTATCTTCGATGCATAATACTACACATTCTGTGCGAATTTGAGCCCCGAGGAAGAATTCTAGTCCCTCTAGGGGGGTGGCCTTAAACGGCTTTAGGCACCGTATTACTCAGTCTGTGAGCGACTCAGAACGGCTACAAGGCCATATAGGGAGCAGGCCCAACCCCCCAAAATCAAGTCGCTTGGACTCCAAACTCGCAGGGTATCTTCTATGCATAATACCACACATTCTGTGCGAATTTGAGGCCCGAGGAAGAATTCTAGACCCTCTAGGGGGGTGGCCTTAAACGGCTTTAGGCACCGTATTACTCAGTCTGTGAGCGACTCAGAACGGCTACAAGGCCATATAGGGAGCAGGCCCAACCCCCCAAAATCAAGTCGCTTGGACTCCAAACTCGCAGGGTATCTTCTATGCATAATACTACACATTCTGTGCGAATTTGAGCCCCGAGGAAGAATTCTAGACCCTCTAGGGGGGTGGCCTTAAACGGCTTTAGGCACCGTATTACTCAGTCTGTGAGCGACTCAGAACGGCTACAAGGCCATATAGGGAGCAGGCCCAACCCCCAAAATCAAGTCGCTTGGACTCCAAACTCGCAGGGTATCTTCTATGCATAATACTACACATTCTGTGCGAATTTGAGCCCCGAGGAAGAATTCTAGACCCTCTAGGGTGGTGGCCTTAAACGGCTTTAGGCACCGTATTACTCAGTCTGTGAGCGACTCAGAACGGCTACAAGGCCATATAGGGAGCAGGCCCAACCCCCCAAAATCAAGTCGCTTGGACTCCAAACTCGCAGGGTATCTTCTATGCATAATACTACACATTCTGTGCGAATTTGAGCCCCGAGGAAGAATTCTAGACCCTCTAGGGGGGTGGCCTTAAACGGCTTTAGGCACCGTATTACTCAGTCTGTGAGCGACTCAGAACGGCTACAAGGCCATATAGGGAGCAGGCCCAACCCCCCAAAATCAAGTCGCTTGGACTCCAAACTCGCAGGGTATCTTCGATGCATAATACTACACATTCTGTGCGAATTTGAGCCCCGAGGAAGAATTCTAGTCCCTCTAGGGGGGTGGCCTTAAACGGCTTTAGGCACCGTATTACTCAGTCTGGGAGCGACTCAGAACGGCTACAAGGCCATATAGGGAGCAGGCCCAACCCCCCAAAATCAAGTCGCTTGGACTCCAAACTCGCAGGGTATCTTCTATGCATAATACTACACATTCTGTGCGAATTTGAGCCCCGAGGAAGAATTCTAGACCCTCTAGGGGGGTGGCCTTAAACGGCTTTAGGCACCGTATTACTCAGTCTGTGAGCGACTCAGAACGGCTACAAGGCCATATAGGGAGCAGGCCCAACCCCCCAAAATCAAGTCGCTTGGACTCCAAACTCGCAGGGTATCTTCTATGCATAATACTACACATTCTGTGCGAATTTGAGCCCCGAGGAAGAATTCTAGACCCTCTAGGGTGGTGGCCTTAAACGGCTTTAGGCACCGTATTACTCAGTCTGTGAGCGACTCAGAACGGCTACAAGGCCATATAGGGAGCAGGCCCAACCCCCCAAAATCAAGTCGCTTGGACTCCAAACTCGCAGGGTATCTTCTATGCATAATACTACACATTCTGTGCGAATTTGAGCCCCGAGGAAGAATTCTAGACCCTCTAGGGTGGTGGCCTTAAACGGCTTTAGGCACCGTATTACTCAGTCTGTGAGCGACTCAGAACGGCTACAAGGCCATATAGGGAGCAGGCCCAACCCCCCAAAATCAAGTCGCTTGGACTCCAAACTCGCAGGGTATCTTCTATGCATAATACTACACATTCTGTGCGAATTTGAGCCCCGAGGAAGAATTCTAGACCCTCTAGGGGGGTGGCCTTAAACGGCTTTAGGCACCGTATTACTCAGTCTGTGAGCGACTCAGAACGGCTACAAGGCCATATAGGGAGCAGGCCCAACCCCCCAAAATCAAGTCGCTTGGACTCCAAACTCGCAGGGTATCTTCGATGCATAATACTACACATTCTGTGCGAATTTGAGCCCCGAGGAAGAATTCTAGACCCTCTAGGGGGGTGGCCTTAAACGGCTTTAGGCACCGTATTACTCAGTCTGTGAGCGACTCAGAACGGCTACAAGGCCATATAGGGAGCAGGCCCAACCCCCCAAAATCAAGTCGCTTGGACTCCAAACTCGCAGGGTATCTTCTATGCATAATACTACACATTCTGTGCAAATTTGAGCTCCGAGGAAGAATTCTAGACCCTCTAGGGGGGTGGCCTTAAACGGCTTTAGGCACCGTATTACTCAGTCTGTGAGCGACTCAGAACGGCTACAAGGCCATATAGGGAGCAGGCCCAACCCCCCCAAAATCAAGTCGCTTGGACTCCAAACTCGCAGGGTATCTTCTATGCATAATACTACACATTCTGTGCGAATTTGAGCCCCGAGGAAGAATTCTAGACCCTCTAGGGTGGTGGCCTTAAACGGCTTTAGGCACCGTATTACTCAGTCTGTGAGCGACTCAGAACGGCTACAAGGCCATATAGGGAGCAGGCCCAACCCCCCAAAATCAAGTCGCTTGGACTCCAAACTCGCAGGGTATCTTCTATGCATAATACTACACATTCTGTGCGAATTTGAGCCCCGAGGAAGAATTCTAGACCCTCTAGGGGGGTGGCCTTAAACGGCTTTAGGCACCGTATTACTCAGTCTGTGAGCGACTCAGAACGGCTACAAGGCCATATAGGGAGCAGGCCCAACCCCCCAAAATCAAGTCGCTTGGACTCCAAACTCGCAGGGTATCTTCTATGCATAATACTACACATTCTGTGCGAATTTGAGCCCCGAGGAAGAATTCTAGACCCTCTAGGGGGTGGCCTTAAACGGCTTTAGGCACCGTATTACTCAGTCTGTGAGCGACTCAGAACGGCTACAAGGCCATATAGGGAGCAGGCCCAACCCCCCAAAATCAAGTCGCTTGGACTCCAAACTCGCAGGGTATCTTCTATGCATAATGCTACACATTCTGTGCGAATTTCAGCCCCGAGGAAGAATTCTAGACCCTCTAGGGGGGTGGCCTTAAACGGCTTTAGGCACCGTATTACTCAGTCTGTGAGCGACTCAGAACGGCTACAAGGCCATATAGGGAGCAGGCCCAACCCCCCAAAATCAAGTCGCTTGGACTCCAAACTCGCAGGGTATCTTCTATGCATAATACTACACATTCTGTGCGAATTGAGCCCCGAGGAAGAATTCTAGACCCTCTAGGGGGGTGGCCTTAAACGGCTTTAGGCACCGTATTACTCAGTCTGTGAGCGACTCAGAACGGCTACAAGGCCATATAGGGAGCCGGCCCAACCCCCCAAAATCAAGTCGCTTGGACTCCAAACTCGCAGGGTATCTTCTATGCATAATACTACACATTCTGTGCGAATTTGAGCCCCGAGGAAGAATTCTAGACCCTCTAGGGGGGTGGCCTTAAACGGCTTTAGGCACCGTATTACTCAGTCTGTGAGCGACTCAGAACGGCTACAAGGCCATATAGGGAGCAGGCCCAACCCCCCAAAATCAAGTCGCTTGGACTCCAAACTCGCAGGGTATCTTCTATGCATAATACTACACATTCTGTGCGAATTTGAGCCCCGAGGAAGAATTCTAGACCCTCTAGGGGGGTGGCCTTAAACGGCTTTAGGCACCGTATTACTCAGTCTGTGAGCGACTCAGAACGGCTACAAGGCCATATAGGGAGCAGGCCCAACCCCCCAAAATCAAGTCGCTTGGACTCCAAACTCGCAGGGTATCTTCTATGCATAATACTACACATTCTGTGCGAATTTGAGCCCCGAGGAAGAATTCTAGACCCTCTAGGGGGGTGGCCTTAAACGGCTTTAGGCACCGTATTACTCAGTCTGTGAGCGACTCAGAACGGCTACAAGGCCATATAGGGAGCAGGCCCAACCCCCCAAAATCAAGTCGCTTGGACTCCAAACTCGCAGGGTATCTTCTATGCATAATACTACACATTCTGTGCGAATTTGAGCCCCGAGGAAGAATTCTAGACCCTCTAGGGGGGTGGCCTTAAACGGCTTTAGGCACCGTATTACTCAGTCTGTGAGCGACTCAGAACGGCTACAAGGCCATATAGGGAGCAGGCCCAACCCCCCAAAATCAAGTCGCTTGGACTCCAAACTCGCAGGGTATCTTCTATGCATAATACTACACATTCTGTGCGAATTTGAGCCCGAGGAAGAATTCTAGACCCTCTAGGGGGGTGGCCTTAAACGGCTTTAGGCACCGTATTACTCAGTCTGTGAGCGACTCAGAACGGCTACAAGGCCATATAGGGAGCAGGCCCAACCCCCCAAAATCAAGTCGCTTGGACTCCAAACTCGCAGGGTATATTCTTCGCATAATACTACACATTCAGTGCGAATTTGAGCCCGAGGAAGAATTCTAGACCCTCTAGGGGGGTGGCCTTAAACGGCTTTAGGCACCGTATTACTCAGTCTGTGAGCGACTCAGAACGGCTACAAGGCCATATAGGGAGCAGGCCCAACCCCCCAAAATCAATTCGCTTGGACTCCAAACTCGCAGGGTATCTTCTATGCATAATACTACACATTCTGTGCGAATTTGAGCCCCGAGGAAGAATTCTAGACCCTCTAGGGGGGTGGCCTTAAACGGCTTTAGGCACCGTATTACTCAGTCTGTGAGCGACTCAGAACGGCTACAAGGCCATATAGGGAGCAGGCCCAACCCCCCAAAATCAAGTCGCTTGGACTCCAAACTCGCAGGGTATCTTCTATGCATAATACTACACATTCTGTGCGAATTTGAGCCCGAGGAAGAATTCTAGACCCTCTAGGGGGGTGGCCTTAAACGGCTTTAGGCACCGTATTACTCAGTCTGTGAGCGACTCAGAACGGCTACAAGGCCATATAGGGAGCAGGCCCAACCCCCCAAAATCAAGTCGCTTGGACTCCAAACTCGCAGGGTATCTTCTATGCATAATACTACACATTCTGTGCGAATTTGAGCCCCGAGGAAGAATTCTAGACCCTCTAGGGGGGTGGCCTTAAACGGCTTTAGGCACCGTATTACTCAGTCTGTGAATTACCCACCGTATTACCCAACTTTGGCACCGACACCATTCCTCTACCCCCCACCGTTTCCCCGGAATTACTAAGTCTGGAACTTACCGTCCGATCTTTTCGCGACGCGGCTTAAATTGTTCCTTGGCTTGATTACCCAACTTTGGCACCGACGCCATTCCTCTAAACTTCACCGTTTCCCCGGAATTACTAAGTCTGGAACTTACCGTCGGATCTTTTCGCGCCGCGGCTTAAATTGTTCCTTGCCGTAATTACCCAACTTTGGAACCGACGCCATTCCTCTGCCCCCCACCGTTTACCCGGAATTACTAAGTCTGGAACTTACCGTCCGATCTTTTCGCGACGCGGCTTAAATTGTTCCTTGGCGTGATTACCCAACTTTGGCACCGACGCCATTCCTCTAAACTTCACCGTTTCCCCGGAATTACTAAGTCTGGAACTTACCGTCGGATCTTTTCGCGCCGCGGCTTAAATTGTTCTTTGCCGTAATTACCCAACTTTGGAACCGACGCCATTCCTCTACCCCCCGCCGTTTACCCGGAATTACTAAGTCTGGAACTTACCGTCCGATCTTTTCGCGCCGCGGCTTAAATTGTTCCTTGGCGTGATTACCCAACTTTGGCACCGACGCCATTCCTCTACCCCCCACCGTTTGCCCGGAATTACTAATTCTGGAACTTACCGTCTGATCTTTTCGCGCTGCGGCTTAAATTGTTCTTTGGCGTGATTACCCAACTTTGGCACCGACGCCATTCCTCTACCCCCCACCGTTTCCCCGGAATTACTAAGTCTGGAACTTACCGTCGGATCTTTTCGCGCCGCGGCTTAAATTGTTCCTTGGCGTGATTACCCAACTTTGGCACCGACGCCATTCCTCTACCCCCCACCGTTTTTCCGGAATTACTAAGTCTGGAACTTACCGTCGGATCTTTTCGCGCCGCGGCTTAAATTGTTCCTTGGCGTGATTACCCAACTTTGGCACCGACACCATTCCTCTACCCCCCACCGTTTCCCCGGAATTACTAAGTCTGGAACTTACCGTCGGATCTTTTCGCGCCGCGGCTTAAATTGTTCCTTGCCGTGATTACCCAACTTTGGCACCGACGCCATTCTTCTACCCCCGCCGTTTACCCGGAATTACTAAGTCTGGAACTTACCGTCCGATCTTTTCGCGCCGCGGCTTAAATTGTTCCTTGGCGTGATTACCCAACTTTGGCACTTACGCCATTCCTCTACCCCCCACCGTTTCCCCGGAATTACTAAGTCTGGAACTTACCGTCGGATCTTTTCGCGCCGCGGCTTAAATTGTTCCTTGGCGTGATTACCCAACTTTGGTACCGACGCCATTCCTCTACCCCCCACCGTTTCCCCGGAATCACTAAGTCTGGAACTTACCGTCGGATCTTTTCGCGCCGCGGCTTAAATTGTTCCTTGGCGTGATTACCCAACTTTGGCACCGACGCCATTCCTCTACCCCCCACCGTTTCCCCGGAATTACTAAGTCTGGAACTTACCGTCGGATCTTTTCGCGCCGCGGCTTAAATTGTTCCTTGTCGTGATTACCCAACTTTGGCACCGACACCATTCCTCTACCCCCCACCGTTTCCCCGGAATTACTAAGTCTGGAACTTACCGTCGGATCTTTTCGCGCCGCGGCTTAAATTGTTCCTTGCCGTGATTACCCAACTTTGGCACCGACGCCATTCTTCTACCCCCGCCGTTTACCCGGAATTACTAAGTCTGGAACTTACCGTCCGATCTTTTCGCGCCGCGGCTTAAATTGTTCCTTGGCTTGATTACCCAACTTTGGCACCGACGCCATTCCTCTAAACTTCACCGTTTCCCCGGAATTACTAAGTCTGGAACTTACCGTCGGATCTTTTCGCGCCGCGGCTTAAATTGTTCCTTGCCGTAATTACCCAACTTTGGAACCGACGCCATTCCTCTACCCCCCACCGTTTACCCGGAATTACTAAGTCTGGAACTTACCGTCCGATCTTTTCGCGACGCGGCTTAAATTGTTCCTTGGCGTGATTACCCAACTTTGGCACCGACGCCATTCCTCTAAACTTCACCGTTTCCCCGGAATTACTAAGTCTGGAACTTACCGTCGGATCTTTTCGCGCCGCGGCTTAAATTGTTCTTTGCCGTAATTACCCAACTTTGGAACCGACGCCATTCCTCTACCCCCCGCCGTTTACCCGGAATTACTAAGTCTGGAACTTACCGTCCGATCTTTTCGCGCCGCGGCTTAAATTGTTCCTTGGCGTGATTACCCAACTTTGGCACCGACGCCATTCCTCTACCCCCCACCGTTTGCCCGGAATTACTAATTCTGGAACTTACCGTCTGATCTTTTCGCGCTGCGGCTTAAATTGTTCTTTGGCGTGATTACCCAACTTTGGCACCGACGCCATTCCTCTACCCCCCACCGTTTCCCCGGAATTACTAAGTCTGGAACTTACCGTCGGATCTTTTCGCGCCGCGGCTTAAATTGTTCCTTGGCGTGATTACCCAACTTTGGCACCGACGCCATTCCTCTACCCCCCACCGTTTTTCCGGAATTACTAAGTCTGGAACTTACCGTCGGATCTTTTCGCGCCGCGGCTTAAATTGTTCCTTGGCGTGATTACCCAACTTTGGCACCGACACCATTCCTCTACCCCCCACCGTTTCCCCGGAATTACTAAGTCTGGAACTTACCGTCGGATCTTTTCGCGCCGCGGCTTAAATTGTTCCTTGCCGTGATTACCCAACTTTGGCACCGACGCCATTCTTCTACCCCCGCCGTTTACCCGGAATTACTAAGTCTGGAACTTACCGTCCGATCTTTTCGCGCCGCGGCTTAAATTGTTCCTTGGCTTGATTACCCAACTTTGGCACCGACGCCATTCCTCTAAACTTCACCGTTTCCCCGGAATTACTAAGTCTGGAACTTACCGTCGGATCTTTTCGCGCCGCGGCTTAAATTGTTCCTTGCCGTAATTACCCAACTTTGGAACCGACGCCATTCCTCTACCCCCCACCGTTTACCCGGAATTACTAAGTCTGGAACTTACCGTCCGATCTTTTCGCGACGCGGCTTAAATTGTTCCTTGGCGTGATTACCCAACTTTGGCACCGACGCCATTCCTCTAAACTTCACCGTTTCCCCGGAATTACTAAGTCTGGAACTTACCGTCGGATCTTTTCGCGCCGCGGCTTAAATTGTTCTTTGCCGTAATTACCCAACTTTGGAACCGACGCCATTCCTCTACCCCCCGCCGTTTACCCGGAATTACTAAGTCTGGAACTTACCGTCCGATCTTTTCGCGCCGCGGCTTAAATTGTTCCTTGGCGTGATTACCCAACTTTGGCACCGACGCCATTCCTCTACCCCCCACCGTTTGCCCGGAATTACTAATTCTGGAACTTACCGTCTGATCTTTTCGCGCTGCGGCTTAAATTGTTCTTTGGCGTGATTACCCAACTTTGGCACCGACGCCATTCCTCTACCCCCCACCGTTTCCCCGGAATTACTAAGTCTGGAACTTACCGTCGGATCTTTTCGCGCCGCGGCTTAAATTGTTCCTTGGCGTGATTACCCAACTTTGGCACCGACGCCATTCCTCTACCCCCCACCGTTTTTCCGGAATTACTAAGTCTGGAACTTACCGTCGGATCTTTTCGCGCCGCGGCTTAAATTGTTCCTTGGCGTGATTACCCAACTTTGGCACCGACACCATTCCTCTACCCCCCACCGTTTCCCCGGAATTACTAAGTCTGGAACTTACCGTCGGATCTTTTCGCGCCGCGGCTTAAATTGTTCCTTGCCGTGATTACCCAACTTTGGCACCGACGCCATTCTTCTACCCCCGCCGTTTACCCGGAATTACTAAGTCTGGAACTTACCGTCCGATCTTTTCGCGCCGCGGCTTAAATTGTTCCTTGGCGTGATTACCCAACTTTGGCACTTACGCCATTCCTCTACCCCCCACCGTTTCCCCGGAATTACTAAGTCTGGAACTTACCGTCGGATCTTTTCGCGCCGCGGCTTAAATTGTTCCTTGGCGTGATTACCCAACTTTGGTACCGACGCCATTCCTCTACCCCCCGCCGTTTACCCGGAATTACTAAGTCTGGAACTTACCGTCCGATCTTTTCGCGCCGCGGCTTAAATTGTTCCTTGGCGTGATTACCCAACTTTGGCACCGACGCCATTCCTCTACCCCCCACCGTTTCCCCGGAATTACTAAGTCTGGAACTTACCGTCGGATCTTTTCGCGCCGCGGCTTAAATTGTTCCTTGTCGTGATTACCCAACTTTGGCACCGACACCATTCCTCTACCCCCCACCGTTTCCCCGGAATTACTAAGTCTGGAACTTACCGTCGGATCTTTTCGCGCCGCGGCTTAAATTGTTCCTTGCCGTGATTACCCAACTTTGGCACCGACGCCATTCTTCTACCCCCGCCGTTTACCCGGAATTACTAAGTCTGGAACTTACCGTCCGATCTTTTCGCGCCGCGGCTTAAATTGTTCCTTGGCTTGATTACCCAACTTTGGCACCGACGCCATTCCTCTAAACTTCACCGTTTCCCCGGAATTACTAAGTCTGGAACTTACCGTCGGATCTTTTCGCGCCGCGGCTTAAATTGTTCCTTGCCGTAATTACCCAACTTTGGAACCGACGCCATTCCTCTACCCCCCACCGTTTACCCGGAATTACTAAGTCTGGAACTTACCGTCCGATCTTTTCGCGACGCGGCTTAAATTGTTCCTTGGCGTGATTACCCAACTTTGGCACCGACGCCATTCCTCTAAACTTCACCGTTTCCCCGGAATTACTAAGTCTGGAACTTACCGTCGGATCTTTTCGCGCCGCGGCTTAAATTGTTCTTTGCCGTAATTACCCAACTTTGGAACCGACGCCATTCCTCTACCCCCCGCCGTTTACCCGGAATTACTAAGTCTGGAACTTACCGTCCGATCTTTTCGCGCCGCGGCTTAAATTGTTCCTTGGCGTGATTACCCAACTTTTGCACCGACGCCATTCCTCTACCCCCCACCGTTTGCCCGGAATTACTAATTCTGGAACTTACCGTCTGATCTTTTCGCGCTGCGGCTTAAATTGTTCTTTGGCGTGATTACCCAACTTTGGCACCGACGCCATTCCTCTACCCCCCACCGTTTCCCCGGAATTACTAAGTCTGGAACTTACCGTCGGATCTTTTCGCGCCGCGGCTTAAATTGTTCCTTGGCGTGATTACCCAACTTTGGCACCGACGCCATTCCTCTACCCCCCACCGTTTTTCCGGAATTACTAAGTCTGGAACTTACCGTCGGATCCTTTCGCGCCGCGGCTTAAATTGTTCCTTGGCGTGATTACCCAACTTTGGCACCGACACCATTCCTCTACCCCCCACCGTTTCCCCGGAATTACTAAGTCTGGAACTTACCGTCGGATCTTTTCGCGCCGCGGCTTAAATTGTTCCTTGCCGTGATTACCCAACTTTGGCACCGACGCCATTCTTCTACCCCCGCCGTTTACCCGGAATTACTAAGTCTGGAACTTACCGTCCGATCTTTTCGCGCCGCGGCTTAAATTGTTCCTTGGCTTGATTACCCAACTTTGGCACCGACGCCATTCCTCTAAACTTCACCGTTTCCCCGGAATTACTAAGTCTGGAACTTACCGTCGGATCTTTTCGCGCCGCGGCTTAAATTGTTCCTTGCCGTAATTACCCAACTTTGGAACCGACGCCATTCCTCTACCCCCCACCGTTTACCCGGAATTACTAAGTCTGGAACTTACCGTCCGATCTTTTCGCGACGCGGCTTAAATTGTTCCTTGGCGTGATTACCCAACTTTGGCACCGACGCCATTCCTCTAAACTTCACCGTTTCCCCGGAATTACTAAGTCTGGAACTTACCGTCGGATCTTTTCGCGCCGCGGCTTAAATTGTTCTTTGCCGTAATTACCCAACTTTGGAACCGACGCCATTCCTCTACCCCCCGCCGTTTACCCGGAATTACTAAGTCTGGAACTTACCGTCCGATCTTTTCGCGCCGCGGCTTAAATTGTTCCTTGGCGTGATTACCCAACTTTGGCACCGACGCCATTCCTCTACCCCCCACCGTTTGCCCGGAATTACTAATTCTGGAACTTACCGTCTGATCTTTTCGCGCTGCGGCTTAAATTGTTCTTTGGCGTGATTACCCAACTTTGGCACCGACGCCATTCCTCTACCCCCCACCGTTTCCCCGGAATTACTAAGTCTGGAACTTACCGTCGGATCTTTTCGCGCCGCGGCTTAAATTGTTCCTTGGCGTGATTACCCAACTTTGGCACCGACGCCATTCCTCTACCCCCCACCGTTTTTCCGGAATTACTAAGTCTGGAACTTACCGTCGGATCTTTTCGCGCCGCGGCTTAAATTGTTCCTTGGCGTGATTACCCAACTTTGGCACCGACACCATTCCTCTACCCCCCACCGTTTCCCCGGAATTACTAAGTCTGGAACTTACCGTCGGATCTTTTCGCGCCGCGGCTTAAATTGTTCCTTGCCGTGATTACCCAACTTTGGCACCGACGCCATTCTTCTACCCCCGCCGTTTACCCGGAATTACTAAGTCTGGAACTTACCGTCCGATCTTTTCGCGCCGCGGCTTAAATTGTTCCTTGGCGTGATTACCCAACTTTGGCACTTACGCCATTCCTCTACCCCCCACCGTTTCCCCGGAATTACTAAGTCTGGAACTTACCGTCGGATCTTTTCGCGCCGCGGCTTAAATTGTTCCTTGGCGTGATTACCCAACTTTGGTACCGACGCCATTCCTCTACCCCCCGCCGTTTACCCGGAATTACTAAGTCTGGAACTTACCGTCCGATCTTTTCGCGCCGCGGCTTAAATTGTTCCTTGGCGTGATTACCCAACTTTGGCACCGACGCCATTCCTCTACCCCCCACCGTTTCCCCGGAATTACTAAGTCTGGAACTTACCGTCGGATCTTTTCGCGCCGCGGCTTAAATTGTTCCTTGGCGTGATTACCCAACTTTGGCACCGACGCCATTCCTCTACCCCCCACCGTTTCCCCGGAATTACTAAGTCTGGAACTTACCGTCGGATCTTTTCGCGCCGCGGCTTAAATTGTTCCTTGCCGTGATTACCCAACTTTGGCACCGACGCCATTCTTCTACCCCCGCCGTTTACCCGGAATTACTAAGTCTGGAACTTACCGTCCGATCTTTTCGCGCCGCGGCTTAAATTGTTCCTTGGCGTGATTACCCAACTTTGGCACTTACGCCATTCCTCTACCCCCCACCGTTTCCCCGGAATTACTAAGTCTGGAACTTACCGTCGGATCTTTTCGCGCCGCGGCTTAAATTGTTCCTTGGCGTGATTACCCAACTTTGGTACCGACGCCATTCCTCTACCCCCCGCCGTTTACCCGGAATTACTAAGTCTGGAACTTACCGTCCGATCTTTTCGCGCCGCGGCTTAAATTGTTCCTTGGCGTGATTACCCAACTTTGGCACCGACGCCATTCCTCTACCCCCCACCGTTTCCCCGGAATTACTAAGTCTGGAACTTACCGTCGGATCTTTTCGCGCCGCGGCTTAAATTGTTCCTTGGCGTGATTACCCAACTTTGGCACCGACGCCATTCCTCTACCCCCCACCGTTTCCCCGGAATTACTAAGTCTGGAACTTACCGTCGGATCTTTTCGCGCCGCGGCTTAAATTGTTCCTTGTCGTGATTACCCAACTTTGGCACCGACACCATTCCTCTACCCCCCACCGTTTCCCCGGAATTACTAAGTCTGGAACTTACCGTCGGATCTTTTCGCGCCGCGGCTTAAATTGTTCCTTGCCGTGATTACCCAACTTTGGCACCGACGCCATTCCTCTACCCCCCACCGTTTGCCCGGAATTACTAATTCTGGAACTTACCGTCTGATCTTTTCGCGCTGCGGCTTAAATTGTTCTTTGGCGTGATTACCCAACTTTGGCACCGACGCCATTCCTCTACCCCCCACCGTTTCCCCGGAATTACTAAGTCTGGAACTTACCGTCGGATCTTTTCGCGCCGCGGCTTAAATTGTTCCTTGGCGTGATTACTAAACTTTGGCACCGACACCATTCCTCTACCCCCCACCGTTTCCTTGGAATTACTAAGTCTGGAACTTACCGTTGGATCTTTTCGCGCCGCGGCTTAAATTGTTCCTTGCCGTGATTACCCAACTTTGGCACCGACGCCATTCTTCTACCCACGCCGTTTACCCGGAATTACTAAGTCTGGAACTTACCGTCCGATCTTTTCGCGCCGCGGCTTAAATTGTTCCTTGGCGTGATTACCCAACTTTGGCACTTACGCCATTCCTCTACCCCCCACCGTTTCCCCGGAATTATTAAGTCTGGAACTTACCGTCGGATCTTTTCGCGCCGCGGCTTAAATTGTTCCTTGGCGTGATTACCCAACTTTGGTACCGACGCCATTCCTCTACCCCCCGCCGTTTACCCGGAATTACTAAGTCTGGAACTTACCGTCCGATCTTTTCGCGCCGCGGCTTAAATTGTTCCTTGGCGTGATTACCCAACTTTGGCACCGACGCCATTCCTCTACCCCCCACCGTTTCCCCGGAATTACTAAGTCTGGAACTTACCGTCGGATCTTTTCGCGCCGCGGCTTAAATTGTTCCTTGGCGTGATTACCCAACTTTGGCACCGACGCCATTCCTCTACCCCCCACCGTTTCCCCGGAATTACTAAGTCTGGAACTTACCGTCGGATCTTTTCGCGCCGCGGCTTAAATTGTTCCTTGGCGTGATTACCCAACTTTGGCACCGACGCCATTCCTTTACCCCCCGCCGTTTCCCCGGAATTACTAAGTCTGGAACTTACCGTCCGATCTTTTCGCGCCGCGGCTTAAATTGTTCCTTGGCGTGATTACCCAACTTTGGCACCGACGCCATTCCTCTACCCCCCGCCGTTTCCCCGGAATTACTAAGTCTGGAACTTACCGTCGGATCTTTTCGCGCCGCGGCTTAAATTGTTCCTTGGCGTGATTACCCAACTTTGGCACCAACAACATTCCTCTACCCCCCACCGTTTCCCCGGAATTACTAAGTCTGGAATTTACCGTCGGATCTTTTCGCGCCGCGGCTTAAATTGTTTCTTGGCGTGATTACCCAACTTTGGCACCGACGCCATTCCTCTACCCCCCGCCGTTTCCCCGGAATTACTAAGTCTGGAACTTACCGTCGGATCTTTTTGCGCCGCGGCTTAAATTGTTCCTTGCCGTAATTACCCAACTTTGGAACCGACGCCATTCCTCTACCCCCCGCCGTTTACCCGGAATTACTAAGTCTGGAACTTACCGTCCGATCTTTTCGCGCCGCGGCTTAAATTGTTCCTTGGCGTGATTACCCAACTTTGGCACCGACGCCATTCCTCTACCCCCCACCGTTTCCCCGGAATTACTAAGTCTGGAACTTACCGTCGGATCTTTTCGCGCCGCGGCTTAAATTGTTCCTTGGCGTGATTACCCAACTTTGGAACCGACGCCATTCCTCTACCCCCCACCGTTTCCCCGGAATTACTAAGTCTGGAACTTACCGTCGGATCTTTTCGCGCCGCGGCTTAAATTGTTCCTTGGCGTGATTACCCAACTTTGGCACCGACGCCATTCCTCTACCCCCCGCCGTTTCCCCGGAATTACTAAGTCTGGAACTTACCGTCGGATCTTTTCGCGCCGCGGCTTAAATTGTTCCTTGGCGTGATTACCCAACTTTGGCACCGACGCCATTCCTCTACCCCCCACCGTTTCCCCGGAATTACTAAGTCTGGAACTTACCGTCGGATCTTTTCGCGCCGCGGCTTAAATTGTTCCTTGGCGTGATTACCCAACTTTGGCACCGACACCATTCCTCTACCCCCCACCGTTTCCCCGGAATTACTAAGTCTGGAACTTACCGTCGGATCTTTTCGCGCCGCGGCTTAAATTGTTCCTTGGCGTGATTACCCAACTTTGGTACCGACGCCATTCCTCTACCCCCCGCCGTTTACCCGGAATTACTAAGTCTGGAACTTACCGTCCGATCTTTTCGCGCCGCGGCTTAAATTGTTCCTTGGCGTGATTACCCAACTTTGGCACCGACGCCATTCCTCTACCCCCCACCGTTTCCCCGGAATTACTAAGTCTGGAACTTACCGTCGGATCTTTTCGCGCCGCGGCTTAAATTGTTCCTTGGCGTGATTACCCAACTTTGGCACCGACGCCATTCCTCTAAACTTCACCGTTTCCCCGGAATTACTAAGTCTGGAACTTACCGTCGGATCTTTTTGCGCCGCGGCTTAAATTGTTCCTTGCCGTAATTACCCAACTTTGGAACCGACGCCATTCCTCTACCCCCCGCCGTTTACCCGGAATTACTAAGTCTGGAACTTACCGTCCGATCTTTTCGCGCCGCGGCTTAAATTGTTCCTTGGCGTGATTACCCAACTTTGGCACCGACGCCATTCCTCTACCCCCCACCGTTTGCCCGGAATTACTAATTCTGGAACTTACCGTCTGATCTTTTCGCGCTGCGGCTTAAATTGTTCTTTGGCGTGATTACCCAACTTTGGCACCGACGCCATTCCTCTACCCCCCACCGTTTCCCCGGAATTACTAAGTCTGGAACTTACCGTCGGATCTTTTCGCGCCGCGGCTTAAATTGTTCCTTGGCGTGATTACCCAACTTTGGCACCGACACCATTCCTCTACCCCCCACCGTTTCCCCGGAATTACTAAGTCTGGAACTTACCGTTGGATCTTTTCGCGCCGCGGCTTAAATTGTTCCTTGCCGTGATTACCCAACTTTGGCACCGACGCCATTCCTCTACCCCCCACCGTTTGCCCGGAATTACTAATTCTGGAACTTACCGTCTGATCTTTTCGCGCTGCGGCTTAAATTGTTCTTTGGCGTGATTACCCAACTTTGGCACCGACGCCATTCCTCTACCCCCCACCGTTTCCCCGGAATTACTAAGTCTGGAAATTACCGTCGGATCTTTTCGCGCCGCGGCTTAAATTGTTCCTTGGCGTGATTACCCAACTTTGGCACCGACACCATTCCTCTACCCCCCACCGTTTCCCCGGAATTACTAAGTCTGGAACTTACCGTTGGATCTTTTCGCGCCGCGGCTTAAATTGTTCCTTGCCGTGATTACCCAACTTTGGCACCGACGCCATTCTTCTACCCACGCCGTTTACCCGGAATTACTAAGTCTGGAACTTACCGTCCGATCTTTTCGCGCCGCGGCTTAAATTGTTCCTTGGCGTGATTACCCAACTTTGGCACTTACGCCATTCCTCTACCCCCCACCGTTTCCCCGGAATTACTAAGTCTGGAACTTACCGTCGGATCTTTTCGCGCCGCGGCTTAAATTGTTCCTTGGCGTGATTACCCAACTTTGGCACCGACGCCATTCCTCTACCCCCCACCGTTTTTCCGGAATTACTAAGTCTGGAACTTACCGTCGGATCTTTTCGCGCCGCGGCTTAAATTGTTCCTTGGCGTGATTACCCAACTTTGGCACCGACACCATTCCTCTACCCCCCACCGTTTCCCCGGAATTACTAAGTCTGGAACTTACCGTCGGATCTTTTCGCGCCGCGGCTTAAATTGTTCCTTGCCGTGATTACCCAACTTTGGCACCGACGCCATTCTTCTACCCCCGCCGTTTACCCGGAATTACTAAGTCTGGAACTTACCGTCCGATCTTTTCGCGCCGCGGCTTAAATTGTTCCTTGGCGTGATTACCCAACTTTGGCACTTACGCCATTCCTCTACCCCCCACCGTTTCCCCGGAATTACTAAGTCTGGAACTTACCGTCGGATCTTTTCGCGCCGCGGCTTAAATTGTTCCTTGGCGTGATTACCCAACTTTGGTACCGACGCCATTCCTCTACCCCCCGCCGTTTACCCGGAATTACTAAGTCTGGAACTTACCGTCCGATCTTTTCGCGCCGCGGCTTAAATTGTTCCTTGGCGTGATTACCCAACTTTGGCACCGACGCCATTCCTCTACCCCCCACCGTTTCCCCGGAATTACTAAGTCTGGAACTTACCGTCGGATCTTTTCGCGCCGCGGCTTAAATTGTTCCTTGGCGTGATTACCCAACTTTGGCACCGACACCATTCCTCTACCCCCCACCGTTTCCCCGGAATTACTAAGTCTGGAACTTACCGTCGGATCTTTTCGCGCCGCGGCTTAAATTGTTCCTTGGCGTGATTACCCAACTTTGGCACCGACGCCATTCCTCTACCCCCCACCGTTTGCCCGGAATTACTAATTCTGGAACTTACCGTCTGATCTTTTCGCGCTGCGGCTTAAATTGTTCTTTGGCGTGATTACCCAACTTTGGCACCGACGCCATTCCTCTACCCCCCACCGTTTCCCCGGAATTACTAAGTCTGGAACTTACCGTCGGATCTTTTCGCGCCGCGGCTTAAATTGTTCCTTGGCGTGATTACTAAACTTTGGCACCGACACCATTCCTCTACCCCCCACCGTTTCCCCGGAATTACTAAGTCTGGAACTTACCGTTGGATCTTTTCGCGCCGCGGCTTAAATTGTTCCTTGCCGTGATTACCCAACTTTGGCACCGACGCCATTCTTCTACCCACGCCGTTTACCCGGAATTACTAAGTCTGGAACTTACCGTCCGATCTTTTCGCGCCGCGGCTTAAATTGTTCCTTGGCGTGATTACCCAACTTTGGCACTTACGCCATTCCTCTACCCCCCACCGTTTCCCCGGAATTACTAAGTCTGGAACTTACCGTCGGATCTTTTCGCGCCGCGGCTTAAATTGTTCCTTGGCGTGATTACCCAACTTTGGTACCGACGCCATTCCTCTACCCCCCGCCGTTTACCCGGAATTACTAAGTCTGGAACTTACCGTCCGATCTTTTCGCGCCGCGGCTTAAATTGTTCCTTGGCGTGATTACCCAACTTTGGCACCGACGCCATTCCTCTACCCCCCACCGTTTCCCCGGAATTACTAAGTCTGGAACTTACCGTCGGATCTTTTCGCGCCGCGGCTTAAATTGTTCCTTGGCGTGATTACCCAACTTTGGCACCGACGCCATTCCTCTACCCCCCACCGTTTCCCCGGAATTACTAAGTCTGGAACTTACCGTCGGATCTTTTCGCGCCGCGGCTTAAATTGTTCCTTGGCGTGATTACCCAACTTTGGCACCGACGCCATTCCTCTACCCCCCGCCGTTTCCCCGGAATTACTAAGTCTGGAACTTACCGTCGGATCTTTTCGCGCCGCGGCTTAAATTGTTCCTTGGCGTGATTACCCAACTTTGGCACCAACAACATTCCTCTACCCCCCACCGTTTCCCCGGAATTACTAAGTCTGGAATTTACCGTCGGATCTTTTCGCGCCGCGGCTTAAATTGTTTCTTGGCGTGATTACCCAACTTTGGCACCGACGCCATTCCTCTACCCCCCGCCGTTTCCCCGGAATTACTAAGTCTGGAACTTACCGTCCGATCTTTTTGCGCCGCGGCTTAAATTGTTCCTTGGCGTGATTACCCAACTTTGGCACCGACGCCATTCCTCTACCCCCCACCGTTTGCCCGGAATTACTAATTCTGGAACTTACCGTCTGATCTTTTCGCGCTGCGGCTTAAATTGTTCTTTGGCGTGATTACCCAACTTTGGCACCGACGCCATTCCTCTACCCCCCACCGTTTCCCAGGAATTACTAAGTCTGGAACTTACCGTTGGATCTTTTCGCGCCGCGGCTTAAATTGTTCCTTGGCGTGATTACCCAACTTTGGCTTCGACGCCATTCCTCTACCCCCCACCGTTTTTCCGGAATTACTAAGTCTGGAACTTACCGTCGGATCTTTTCGCGCCGCGGCTTAAATTGTTCCTTGGCGTGATTACCCAACTTTGGCACCGACACCATTCCTCTACCCCCCACCGTTTCCCCGGAATTACTAAGTCTGGAACTTACCGTCGGATCTTTTCGCGCCGCGGCTTAAGGGGACGCAGTACCATTGAAATGACGAAAATCGGTCAAAATTTCGAAAAAAAAATTTTTCACCCAAAATAATCTCCATACTTTTTTCTTTAATCGTACAAAGTTTCATAGCCCTGCGCTTAAAATTAATGAAGTTATGATCATATTTGTATTGGTTGGTTTCAACTTCCTGAAGGTCATTTTCCTCCAGCAGACGATTCTTTGCTCTAGTGTTAAAGCCTTTCGTTTATTCATTATTTACAGTGTGAATACTATTGACCTGAAGTGAAGAGATTCACACACACATTCTTCGGATTGTTATTTGTTTATACCACGCGTTTTTTTCTCAGAATTTTCAAACTACATTTAAAAATTACTGAGTTGAAAAATTATTCCCGATTCAGTTTCGGTTTCGAGATATTTGAGCCTGTTACGTTTATTTGAGTTATTATTAGTTATTATTAGATTTATTTAATCCTTTGAAATGCCTCGTGTGAAGCGTAAACGGCAAGCCGGTATAGAAAATGCACAAAAGCGTTGGTGTAAGCAGGATATATCTGATCCTGCTGAGGATTCAAAATCTACAGCTGCTGCTTCCAGTTCATCGGATTCGGTAAACGAAAGAATTTCTATGTTGAACATGAGTGTGGATGCTGATAAAAGTGATGCTATAGATTGTGACTCTGCAAGCTACATTATGGTAGACAAAAACGTCTTGTCTGAAGTTTTCAAACAAGTCTTATGCAAAACTTGTAAAAAAGGAGATTTGAAACTGAAATTTGGCCCGAAGTTTGGATTTGCTCACAAAATCCATGTAATTTGTGAGACGTGTGAGGAGAGCAAGATTGATACTTTTACGTCGAAAAGAGCAGTCCTGCCAACTAATTGTGGAACTTCCAAACCATTCGACGTAAACTTACGTGCGGTACAGGGATTTCTATCTTTGAGCGGTGGACACGGAGCTGTCGAGAAGTTTTGCATGTTTTTAAACATGCCTTTGATGTCTAGTAAAACCTTCAATGACATCAAGGGGCTTATAAATGCATCATACACTAAAGCTTGTGACACTATTCTAAAAGATGTGCATGAACGTGTGAAGAAAGCCTATAAGAATTTGGAGAGTGATGATATGAAGACGGGTACCGATATTGCTGTCTCCTTCGATGGAACTTGGTTAACCCGAGGACATTCATCTCAAATAGGGGTTGGTTGTGTCATAGACACTCTCACCGGCTATGTAGTGGACTACGAGGTGATGAGTAAATACTGTTCAACGTGCGTGACGGCAAAATATGATATGGGCGAATCTTCACCTGAATTTGCCTTTTGGTATTCCGGACATAAATCCAGTTGTGAAATAAATCACACTGGATCGTCCGGTGCCATGGAGATGTTGGCTGCCGAAAAAATGTGGTCCCGTTCCGAAGGTTTTGGGTTCCGTTACACAACGCTACTTTCTGATGGAGATGCCAAAACACATAACCATTTGAATGCATTGAAAATATACGGGCCTAATACTGTAATTGAGAAAGAGGAATGTGTTAACCATGTTAGCAAAAGATTGGGGACCAGTTTGAGGAATTTGGTGAAGGAGTGGAGAACAAAAGGTGTAACTTTAGGCGGAAAATCTTATGGAAGCCTCAAGGAAAACACGATAAAAAAACTGACCCAGTATTACCAGAAGGCTATTCTGGAAAACAAAGGGAATGTTCAGGGTATGAAAACTTCAATTTATGCCACCTTGTACCACTGTATCTCGACAGACAAGAATCCGATGCACATGAAGTGTCCGGTCGGTGAAGAATCGTGGTGTTTTTTTCGACGTGCCATTGCGAAGGGGGAAAAACCAGCTTCCCATAAAAAACACCTGGGAAGCCCAATAAATCCAGACTTTTTAAGTAAGGTGGTCCCAATATATCAGAGACTAGCTTCTGACAGCCTTCTGGAGAGGTGCTCTAGATGCCTCACCCAAAATAGTAATGAGAGCCTGCACAGCAAGATTTGGAGCAAATGCTCTAAAGAAACGTGCGCTAAGTCTTTGCGGGTGAACATTGCTGTTTGTGAGGCTGTATCTGAGTACAACCTTGGAACCTTAAATGCTCTGAAGGAAATGACATCCCAATCAAACCTTGGTGCTGAAGCAGTAAAAATTGCTGCTACAAGGGACTTCAGACGGAGAAAAGAGAGGTGTCGCAAAAGTAATTTGGCTCTTCGTGTAGCCAAAAGAAAGGTGAAATTAGCCAAATTAAGAAAGGAAAAACAATCAAAACAGAAAGAAGGGCTAACTTATGGTGCTGGACTTTTTTAATTACAATTTAAAATAACTGTGAAACAAATAAAAACAAATTAAAGCTTTCGATGAATATGTGTGCACAAAATGTTTGGATTCCCGCAAAAAAGTAAGTTACTAAAATTATTAAAATAAAAATATATAAATTGATTTTCAGTAAAAAAAACTTTTATATATATAATGTCTATTGCATGTGGTGTATTAAGTATTTTTTTGCATTTTTTTTTTGTGTTTACATCTAGATTATCATACTTTTAACATTAAAAATTGATTTTTCTCAGAACTGAAAAATCACATGTTTTCATTTGTTAAAAATGCTAAGGATTTTTTTCTATTGGTCATAATGACTTGATTTTTATTTTAGATATGGCTATATGTATGAGGAACAAAAGTTACCATTCTTTTTAAAATAAAAATGTTTAGTTTATTTTTTAAAAATAGTAGAACTTGAGATTTACTCATTTTTGGATGCATTTTCACTAAGTTTTGACTGAAAAAAATATTTCTAGAATTCAAATGAAAATATCCTTTAAAAACATGGTAACTTTTGT
Source organism: Tetragnatha versicolor (assembly GCA_024610705.1). Lineage (NCBI taxonomy): Eukaryota > Metazoa > Arthropoda > Arachnida > Araneae > Tetragnathidae > Tetragnatha > Tetragnatha versicolor. Next base: position 4,449,792 of record JANDEH010000025.1, on the reverse strand, counting down.
AATAGACTATATAACGAGTCTGTAAACCAAATTTCATGTCTGTAGATCAATTATTACAAGAGGAGTAGCGTTTTAAAAATACCCTAAATTTTTTTAAAAAATGTAAAAAAAAATTAAATTTTTAAATTTTTGGAGTATTTTGAGTTTTGATACTGTTTTATATGATGAAAACACATATATTACTGGCAATTTTTTTTCAATAAGTTTTAAATTAAAAATTTTGGCTAAAATGGTACCGCGTCCCCTTAAATTGTTCCTTGCCGTGATTACCCAACTTTGGCACCGACGCCATTCTTCTACCCCCGCCGTTTACCCGGAATTACTAAGTCTGGAACTTACCGTCCGATCTTTTCGCGCCGCGGCTTAAATTGTTCCTTGGCGTGATTACCCAACTTTGGCACTTACGCCATTCCTCTACCCCCCACCGTTTCCCCGGAATTACTAAGTCTGGAACTTACCGTCGGATCTTTTCGCGCCGCGGCTTAAATTGTTCCTTGGCGTGATTACCCAACTTTGGTACCGACGCCATTCCTCTACCCCCCGCCGTTTACCCGGAATTACTAAGTCTGGAACTTACCGTCCGATCTTTTCGCGCCGCGGCTTAAATTGTTCCTTGGCGTGATTACCCAACTTTGGCACCGACGCCATTCCTCTACCCCCCACCGTTTCCCCGGAATTACTAAGTCTGGAACTTACCGTCGGATCTTTTCGCGCCGCGGCTTAAATTGTTCCTTGGCGTGATTACCCAACTTTGGCACCGACGCCATTCCTCTACCCCCCACCGTTTCCCCGGAATTACTAAGTCTGGAACTTACCGTCGGATCTTTTCGCGCCGCGGCTTAAATTGTTCCTTGGCGTGATTACCCAACTTTGGCACCGACACCATTCCTCTACCCCCCACCGTTTCCCCGGAATTACTAAGTCTGGAACTTACCGTCGGATCTTTTCGCGCCGCGGCTTAAATTGTTCCTTGCCGTGATTACCCAACTTTGGCACCGACGCCATTCTTCTACCCCCGCCGTTTACCCGGAATTACTAAGTCTGGAACTTACCGTCCGATCTTTTCGCGCCGCGGCTTAAATTGTTCCTTGGCGTGATTACCCAACTTTGGCACTTACGCCATTCCTCTACCCCCCACCGTTTCCCCGGAATTACTAAGTCTGGAACTTACCGTCGGATCTTTTCGCGCCGCGGCTTAAATTGTTCCTTGGCGTGATTACCCAACTTTGGCACCGACACCATTCCTCTACCCCCCACCGTTTCCCCGGAATTACTAAGTCTGGAACTTACCGTCCGATCTTTTCGCGCCGCGGCTTAAATTGTTCCTTGGCGTGATTACCCAACTTTGGCACTTACGCCATTCCTCTACCCCCCACCGTTTCCCCGGAATTACTAAGTCTGGAACTTACCGTCGGATCTTTTCGCGCCGCGGCTTAAATTGTTCCTTGGCGTGATTACCCAACTTTGGTACCGACGCCATTCCTCTACCCCCCGCCGTTTACCCGGAATTACTAAGTCTGGAACTTACCGTCCGATCTTTTCGCGCCGCGGCTTAAATTGTTCCTTGGCGTGATTACCCAACTTTGGCACCGACGCCATTCCTCTACCCCCCACCGTTTCCCCGGAATTACTAAGTCTGGAACTTACCGTCGGATCTTTTCGCGCCGCGGCTTAAATTGTTCCTTGGCGTGATTACCCAACTTTGGCACCGACGCCATTCCTCTAAACTTCACCGTTTCCCCGGAATTACTAAGTCTGGAACTTACCGTCGGATCTTTTTGCGCCGCGGCTTAAATTGTTCCTTGCCGTAATTACCCAACTTTGGAACCGACGCCATTCCTCTACCCCCCGCCGTTTACCCGGAATTACTAAGTCTGGAACTTACCGTCCGATCTTTTCGCGCCGCGGCTTAAATTGTTCCTTGGCGTGATTACCCAACTTTGGCACCGACGCCATTCCTCTACCCCCCACCGTTTGCCCGGAATTACTAATTCTGGAACTTACCGTCTGATCTTTTCGCGCTGCGGCTTAAATTGTTCTTTGGCGTGATTACCCAACTTTGGCACCGACGCCATTCCTCTACCCCCCACCGTTTCCCCGGAATTACTAAGTCTGGAACTTACCGTCGGATCTTTTCGCGCCGCGGCTTAAATTGTTCCTTGGCGTGATTACCCAACTTTGGCACCGACACCATTCCTCTACCCCCCACCGTTTCCCCGGAATTACTAAGTCTGGAACTTACCGTTGGATCTTTTCGCGCCGCGGCTTAAATTGTTCCTTGCCGTGATTACCCAACTTTGGCACCGACGCCATTCTTCTACCCACGCCGTTTACCCGGAATTACTAAGTCTGGAACTTACCGTCCGATCTTTTCGCGCCGCGGCTTAAATTGTTCCTTGGCGTGATTACCCAACTTTGGCACTTACGCCATTCCTCTACCCCCCACCGTTTCCCCGGAATTACTAAGTCTGGAACTTACCGTCGGATCTTTTCGCGCCGCGGCTTAAATTGTTCCTTGGCGTGATTACCCAACTTTGGTACCGACGCCATTCCTCTACCCCCCGCCGTTTACCCGGAATTACTAAGTCTGGAACTTACCGTCCGATCTTTTCGCGCCGCGGCTTAAATTGTTCCTTGGCGTGATTACCCAACTTTGGCACCGACGCCATTCCTCTACCCCCCACCGTTTCCCCGGAATTACTAAGTCTGGAACTTACCGTCGGATCTTTTCGCGCCGCGGCTTAAATTGTTCCTTGGCGTGATTACCCAACTTTGGCACCGACGCCATTCCTCTACCCCCCACCGTTTCTCCGGAATTACTAAGTCTGGAACTTACCGTCGGATCTTTTCGCGCCGCGGCTTAAATTGTTCCTTGGCGTGATTACCCAACTTTGGCAAAGACGCCATTCCTTTACCCCCCGCCGTTTCCCCGGAATTACTAAGTCTGGAACTTACCGTCCGATCTTTTCGCGCCGCGGCTTAAATTGTTCCTTGGCGTGATTACCCAACTTTGGCACCGACACCATTCCTCTACCCCCCACCGTTTCCCCGGAATTACTAAGTCTGGAACTTACCGTCGGATCTTTTCGCGCCGCGGCTTAAATTGTTCCTTGGCGTGATTACCCAACTTTGGTACCGACGCCATTCCTCTACCCCCCGCCGTTTACCCGGAATTACTAAGTCTGGAACTTACCGTCCGATCTTTTCGCGCCGCGGCTTAAATTGTTCCTTGGCGTGATTACCCAACTTTGGCACCGACGCCATTCCTCTACCCCCCACCGTTTCCCCGGAATTACTAAGTCTGGAACTTACCGTCGGATCTTTTCGCGCCGCGGCTTAAATTGTTCCTTGGCGTGATTACCCAACTTTGGCACCGACGCCATTCCTCTAAACTTCACCGTTTCCCCGGAATTACTAAGTCTGGAACTTACCGTCGGATCTTTTTGCGCCGCGGCTTAAATTGTTCCTTGCCGTAATTACCCAACTTTGGAACCGACGCCATTCCTCTACCCCCCGCCGTTTACCCGGAATTACTAAGTCTGGAACTTACCGTCCGATCTTTTCGCGCCGCGGCTTAAATTGTTCCTTGGCGTGATTACCCAACTTTGGCACCGACGCCATTCCTCTACCCCCCACCGTTTGCCCGGAATTACTAATTCTGGAACTTACCGTCTGATCTTTTCGCGCTGCGGCTTAAATTGTTCTTTGGCGTGATTACCCAACTTTGGCACCGACGCCATTCCTCTACCCCCCACCGTTTCCCCGGAATTACTAAGTCTGGAACTTACCGTCGGATCTTTTCGCGCCGCGGCTTAAATTGTTCCTTGGCGTGATTACCCAACTTTGGCACCGACACCATTCCTCTACCCCCCACCGTTTCCCCGGAATTACTAAGTCTGGAACTTACCGTCGGATCTTTTCGCGCCGCGGCTTAAATTGTTCCTTGGCGTGATTACCCAACTTTGGTACCGACGCCATTCCTCTACCCCCCGCCGTTTACCCGGAATTACTAAGTCTGGAACTTACCGTCCGATCTTTTCGCGCCGCGGCTTAAATTGTTCCTTGGCGTGATTACCCAACTTTGGCACCGACGCCATTCCTCTACCCCCCTCCGTTTCCCCGGAATTACTAAGTCTGGAACTTACCGTCGGATCTTTTCGCGCCGCGGCTTAAATTGTTCCTTGGCGTGATTACCCAACTTTGGCACCGACGCCATTCCTCTAAACTTCACCGTTTCCCCGGAATTACTAAGTCTGGAACTTACCGTCGGATCTTTTTGCGCCGCGGCTTAAATTGTTCCTTGCCGTAATTACCCAACTTTGGAACCGACGCCATTCCTCTACCCCCCGCCGTTTACCCGGAATTACTAAGTCTGGAACTTACCGTCCGATCTTTTCGCGCCGCGGCTTAAATTGTTCCTTGGCGTGATTACCCAACTTTGGCACCGACGCCATTCCTCTACCCCCCACCGTTTGCCCGGAATTACTAATTCTGGAACTTACCGTCTGATCTTTTCGCGCTGCGGCTTAAATTGTTCTTTGGCGTGATTACCCAACTTTGGCACCGACGCCATTCCTCTACCCCCCACCGTTTCCCCGGAATTACTAAGTCTGGAACTTACCGTCGGATCTTTTCGCGCCGCGGCTTAAATTGTTCCTTGGCGTGATTACCCAACTTTGGCACCGACACCATTCCTCTACCCCCCACCGTTTCCCCGGAATTACTAAGTCTGGAACTTACCGTTGGATCTTTTCGCGCCGCGGCTTAAATTGTTCCTTGCCGTGATTACCCAACTTTGGCACCGACGCCATTCTTCTACCCACGCCGTTTACCCGGAATTACTAAGTCTGGAACTTACCGTCCGATCTTTTCGCGCCGCGGCTTAAATTGTTCCTTGGCGTGATTACCCAACTTTGGCACTTACGCCATTCCTCTACCCCCCACCGTTTCCCCGGAATTACTAAGTCTGGAACTTACCGTCGGATCTTTTCGCGCCGCGGCTTAAATTGTTCCTTGGCGTGATTACCCAACTTTGGTACCGACGCCATTCCTCTACCCCCCGCCGTTTACCCGGAATTACTAAGTCTGGAACTTACCGTCCGATCTTTTCGCGCCGCGGCTTAAATTGTTCCTTGGCGTGATTACCCAACTTTGGCACCGACGCCATTCCTCTACCCCCCACCGTTTCCCCGGAATTACTAAGTCTGGAACTTACCGTCGGATCTTTTCGCGCCGCGGCTTAAATTGTTCCTTGGCGTGATTACCCAACTTTGGCACCGACGCCATTCCTCTACCCCCCACCGTTTCCCCGGAATTACTAAGTCTGGAACTTACCGTCGGATCTTTTCGCGCCGCGGCTTAAATTGTTCCTTGGCGTGATTACCCAACTTTGGCACCGACGCCATTCCTTTACCCCCCGCCGTTTCCCCGGAATTACTAAGTCTGGAACTTACCGTCCGATCTTTTCGCGCCGCGGCTTAAATTGTTCCTTGGCGTGATTACCCAACTTTGGCACCGACGCCATTCCTCTACCCCCCGCCGTTTCCCCGGAATTACTAAGTCTGGAACTTACCATCGGATCTTTTCGCGCCGCGGCTTAAATTGTTCCTTGGCGTGATTACCCAACTTTGGCACCAACAACATTCCTCTACCCCCCACCGTTTCCCCGGAATTACTAAGTCTGGAATTTACCGTCGGATCTTTTCGCGCCGCGGCTTAAATTGTTCCTTGGCGTGATTACCCAACTTTGGCACCGACGCCATTCCTCTACCCCCCGCCGTTTCCCCGGAATTACTAAGTCTGGAACTTACCGTCCGATCTTTTTGCGCCGCGGCTTAAATTGTTCCTTGGCGTGATTACCCAACTTTGGCACCGACGCCATTCCTCTACCCCCCACCGTTTCCCCGGAATTACTAAGTCTGGAACTTACCGTCGGATCTTTTCGCGCCGCGGCTTAAATTGTTTCTTGGCGTGATTACCCAACTTTGGCACCAACGCCTTTCCTCTACCCCCCGCCGTTTCCCCGGAATTACTAAGTCTGGAACTTACAGACTGATCTTTTCGCACTACAGCTTAAATTGTTCCTTGGCGTGATTACCCAAATTTGGCACCGACGCCATTCCTCTACCCCCCACCGTTTGCCCGGAATTACTAATTCTGGAACTTACCGTCTGATCTTTTCGCGCTGCGGCTTAAATTGTTCTTTGGCGTGATTACCCAACTTTGGCACCGACGCCATTCCTCTACTTCCCACCGTTTCCCCGGAATTACTAAGTCTGGAACTTACCGTCGGATCTTTTCGCGCCGCGGCTTAAATTGTTCCTTGGCGTGATTACCCAACTTTGGCACCAACGCCATTCCTCTACCCCCCACCGTTTCCCCGGAATTACTAAGTCTGGAACTTACCGTCGGATCTTTTCGCGCCGCGGCTTAAATTGTTACTTGGCGTGATTACCCAACTTTGGCACCGACACCATTCCTCTACCCCCCACCGTTTCCCCGGAATTACTAAGTCTGGAACTTACCGTCGGATCTTTTCGCGCCGCGGCTTAAATTGTTCCTTGGCGTGATTACCCAACTTTGGCACCAACAACATTCCTCTACCCCCCACCGTTTCCCCGGAATTACTAAGTCTGGAATTTACCGTCGGATCTTTTCGCGCCGCGGCTTAAATTGTTCCTTGGCGTGATTACCCAACTTTGGCACCGACGCCATTCCTCTACCCCCCGCCGTTTCCCCGGAATTACTAAGTCTGGAACTTACCGTCCGATCTTTTTGCGCCGCGGCTTAAATTGTTCCTTGGCGTGATTACCCAACTTTGGCACCGACGCCATTCCTCTACCCCCCACCGTTTCCCCGGAATTACTAAGTCTGGAACTTACCGTCGGATCTTTTCGCGCCGCGGCTTAAATTGTTTCTTGGCGTGATTACCCAACTTTGGCACCAACGCCTTTCCTCTACCCCCCGCCGTTTCCCCGGAATTACTAAGTCTGGAACTTACCGACTGATCTTTTCGCACTACGGCTTAAATTGTTCCTTGGCGTGATTACCCAAATTTGGCACCGACGCCATTCCTCTACCCCCCACCGTTTGCCCGGAATTACTAATTCTGGAACTTACCGTCTGATCTTTTCGCGCTGCGGCTTAAATTGTTCTTTGGCGTGATTACCCAACTTTGGCACCGACGCCATTCCTCTACTTCCCACCGTTTCCCCGGAATTACTAAGTCTGGAACTTACCGTCGGATCTTTTCGCGCCGCGGCTTAAATTGTTCCTTGGCGTGATTACCCAACTTTGGCACCAACGCCATTCCTCTACCCCCCACCGTTTCCCCGGAATTACTAAGTCTGGAACTTACCGTCGGATCTTTTCGCGCCGCGGCTTAAATTGTTACTTGGCGTGATTACCCAACTTTGGCACCGACACCATTCCTCTACCCCCCACCGTTTCCCCGGAATTACTAAGTCTGGAACTTACCGTCGGATCTTTTCGCGCCGCGGCTTAAATTGTTCCTTGCCGTGATTACCCAACTTTGGCACCGACGCCATTCCTCTACCCCCCACCGTTTCCCCGGAATTACTAAGTCTGGAACTTACCGTCGGATCTTTTCGCGCCGCGGCTTAAATTGTTCCTTGGCGTGATTACCCAACTTTGGCACCGACACCATTCCTCTACCCCCCACCGTTTCCCCGGAATTACTAAGTCTGGAACTTACCGTTGGATCTTTTCGCGCCGCGGCTTAAATTGTTCCTTGCCGTGATTACCCAACTTTGGCACCGACGCCATTCTTCTACCCACGCCGTTTACCCGGAATTACTAAGTCTGGAACTTACCGTCCGATCTTTTCGCGCCGCGGCTTAAATTGTTCCTTGGCGTGATTACCCAACTTTGGCACCGACGCCATTCCTCTACCCCCCACCGTTTTTCCGGAATTACTAAGTCTGGAACTTACCGTCGGATCTTTTCGCGCCGCGGCTTAAATTGTTCCTTGGCGTGATTACCCAACTTTGGCACCGACACCATTCCTCTACCCCCCACCGTTTCCCCGGAATTACTAAGTCTGGAACTTACCGTCGGATCTTTTCGCGCCGCGGCTTAAATTGTTCCTTGGCGTGATTACCCAACTTTGGCACCGACGCCATTCCTCTAAACTTCACCGTTTCCCCGGAATTACTAAGTCTGGAACTTACCGTCGGATCTTTTTGCGCCGCGGCTTAAATTGTTCCTTGCCGTAATTACCCAACTTTGGAACCGACGCCATTCCTCTACCCTCCGCCGTTTACCCGGAATTACTAAGTCTGCAACTTACCGTCCGATCTTTTCGCGCCGCGGCTTAAATTGTTCCTTGGCGTGATTACCCAACTTTGGCACCAACAACATTCCTCTACCCCCCACCGTTTCCCCGGAATTACTAAGTCTGGAACTTACCGTCGGATCTTTTCGCGCCGCGGCTTAAATTGTTCCTTGGCGTGATTACCCAACTTTGGCAAAGACGCCATTCCTTTACCCCCCGCCGTTTCCCCGGAATTACTAAGTCTGGAACTTACCGTCCGATCTTTTCGCGCCGCGGCTTAAATTGTTCCTTGGCGTGATTACCCAACTTTGGTACCGACACCATTCCTCTACCCCCCACCGTTTCCCCGGAATTACTAAGTCTGGAACTTACCGTCGGATCTTTTCGCGCCGCGGCTTAAATTGTTCCTTGGCGTGATTACCCAACTTTGGTACCGACGCCATTCCTCTACCCCCCGCCGTTTACCCGGAATTACTAAGTCTGGAACTTACCGTCCGATCTTTTCGCGCCGCGGCTTAAATTGTTCCTTGGCGTGATTACCCAACTTTGGCACCGACGCCATTCCTCTACCCCCCACCGTTTCCCCGGAATTACTAAGTCTGGAACTTACCGTCGGATCTTTTCGCGCCGCGGCTTAAATTGTTCCTTGGCGTGATTACCCAACTTTGGCACCGACGCCATTCCTCTAAACTTCACCGTTTCCCCGGAATTACTAAGTCTGGAACTTACCGTCGGATCTTTTTGCGCCGCGGCTTAAATTGTTCCTTGCCGTAATTACCCAACTTTGGAACCGACGCCATTCCTCTACCCCCCGCCGTTTACCCGGAATTACTAAGTCTGGAACTTACCGTCCGATCTTTTCGCGCCGCGGCTTAAATTGTTCCTTGGCGTGATTACCCAACTTTGGCACCGACGCCATTCCTCTACCCCCCACCGTTTGCCCGGAATTACTAATTCTGGAACTTACCGTCTGATCTTTTCGCGCTGCGGCTTAAATTGTTCTTTGGCGTGATTACCCAACTTTGGCACCGACGCCATTCCTCTACCCCCCACCGTTTCCCCGGAATTACTAAGTCTGGAACTTACCGTCGGATCTTTTCGCGCCGCGGCTTAAATTGTTCCTTGGCGTGATTACCCAACTTTGGCACCGACACCATTCCTCTACCCCCCACCGTTTCCCCGGAATTACTAAGTCTGGAACTTACCGTCGGATCTTTTCGCGCCGCGGCTTAAATTGTTCCTTGGCGTGATTACCCAACTTTGGTACCGACGCCATTCCTCTACCCCCCGCCGTTTACCCGGAATTACTAAGTCTGGAACTTACCGTCCGATCTTTTCGCGCCGCGGCTTAAATTGTTCCTTGGCGTGATTACCCAACTTTGGCACCGACGCCATTCCTCTACCCCCCACCGTTTCCCCGGAATTACTAAGTCTGGAACTTACCGTCGGATCTTTTCGCGCCGCGGCTTAAATTGTTCCTTGGCGTGATTACCCAACTTTGGCACCGACGCCATTCCTCTAAACTTCACCGTTTCCCCGGAATTACTAAGTCTGGAACTTACCGTCGGATCTTTTTGCGCCGCGGCTTAAATTGTTCCTTGCCGTAATTACCCAACTTTGGAACCGACGCCATTCCTCTACCCCCCGCCGTTTACCCGGAATTACTAAGTCTGGAACTTACCGTCCGATCTTTTCGCGCCGCGGCTTAAATTGTTCCTTGGCGTGATTACCCAACTTTGGCACCGACGCCATTCCTCTACCCCCCACCGTTTGCCCGGAATTACTAATTCTGGAACTTACCGTCTGATCTTTTCGCGCTGCGGCTTAAATTGTTCTTTGGCGTGATTACCCAACTTTGGCACCGATGCCATTCCTCTACCCCCCACCGTTTCCCCGGAATTACTAAGTCTGAAACTTACCGTCGGATCTTTTCGCGCCGCGGCTTAAATTGTTCCTTGGCGTGATTACCCAACTTTGGCACCGACACCATTCCTCTACCCCCCACCGTTTCCCCGGAATTACTAAGTCTGGAACTTACCGTTGGATCTTTTCGCGCCGCGGCTTAAATTGTTCCTTGCCGTGATTACCCAACTTTGGCACCGACGCCATTCTTCTACCCACGCCGTTTACCCGGAATTACTAAGTCTGGAACTTACCGTCCGATCTTTTCGCGCCGCGGCTTAAATTGTTCCTTGGCGTGATTACCCAACTTTGGCACTTACGCCATTCCTCTACCCCCCACCGTTTCCCCGGAATTACTAAGTCTGGAACTTACCGTCGGATCTTTTCGCGCCGCGGCTTAAATTGTTCCTTGGCGTGATTACCCAACTTTGGTACCGACGCCATTCCTCTACCCCCCGCCGTTTACCCGGAATTACTAAGTCTGGAACTTACCGTCCGATCTTTTCGCGCCGCGGCTTAAATTGTTCCTTGGCGTGATTACCCAACTTTGGCACCGACGCCATTCCTCTACCCCCCACCGTTTCCCCGGAATTACTAAGTCTGGAACTTACCGTCGGATCTTTTCGCGCCGCGGCTTAAATTGTTCCTTGGCGTGATTACCCAACTTTGGCACCGACGCCATTCCTCTACCCCCCACCGTTTCCCCGGAATTACTAAGTCTGGAACTTACCGTCGGATCTTTTCGCGCCGCGGCTTAAATTGTTCCTTGGCGTGATTACCCAACTTTGGCACCGACGCCATTCCTTTACCCCCCGCCGTTTCCCCGGAATTACTAAGTCTGGAACTTACCGTCCGATCTTTTCGCGCCGCGGCTTAAATTGTTCCTTGGCGTGATTACCCAACTTTGGCACCGACGCCATTCCTCTACCCCCCGCCGTTTCCCCGGAATTACTAAGTCTGGAACTTACCATCGGATCTTTTCGCGCCGCGGCTTAAATTGTTCCTTGGCGTGATTACCCAACTTTGGCACCAACAACATTCCTCTACCCCCCACCGTTTCCCCGGAATTACTAAGTCTGGAATTTACCGTCGGATCTTTTCGCGCCGCGGCTTAAATTGTTCCTTGGCGTGATTACCCAACTTTGGCACCGACGCCATTCCTCTACCCCCCACCGTTTCCCCGGAATTACTAAGTCTGGAACTTACCGTCGGATCTTTTCGCGCCGCGGCTTAAATTGTTTCTTGGCGTGATTACCCAACTTTGGCACCAACGCCTTTCCTCTACCCCCCGCCGTTTCCCCGGAATTACTAAGTCTGGAACTTACCGACTGATCTTTTCGCACTACAGCTTAAATTGTTCCTTGGCGTGATTACCCAAATTTGGCACCGACGCCATTCCTCTACCCCCCACCGTTTGCCCGGAATTACTAATTCTGGAACTTACCGTCTGATCTTTTCGCGCTGCGGCTTAAATTGTTCTTTGGCGTGATTACCCAACTTTGGCACCGACGCCATTCCTCTACTTCCCACCGTTTCCCCGGAATTACTAAGTCTGGAACTTACCGTCGGATCTTTTCGCGCCGCGGCTTAAATTGTTCCTTGGCGTGATTACCCAACTTTGGCACCAACGCCATTCCTCTACCCCCCACCGTTTCCCCGGAATTACTAAGTCTGGAACTTACCGTCGGATCTTTTCGCGCCGCGGCTTAAATTGTTACTTGGCGTGATTACATAACTTTGGCACCGACACCATTCCTCTACCCCCCACCGTTTCCCCGGAATTACTAAGTCTGGAACTTACCGTCGGATCTTTTCGCGCCGCGGCTTAAATTGTTCCTTGGCGTGATTACCCAACTTTGGCACCAACAACATTCCTCTACCCCCCACCGTTTCCCCGGAATTACTAAGTCTGGAATTTACCGTCGGATCTTTTCGCGCCGCGGCTTAAATTGTTCCTTGGCGTGATTACCCAACTTTGGCACCGACGCCATTCCTCTACCCCCCGCCGTTTCCCCGGAATTACTAAGTCTGGAACTTACCGTCCGATCTTTTTGCGCCGCGGCTTAAATTGTTCCTTGGCGTGATTACCCAACTTTGGCACCGACGCCATTCCTCTACCCCCCACCGTTTCCCCGGAATTACTAAGTCTGGAACTTACCGTCGGATCTTTTCGCGCCGCGGCTTAAATTGTTTCTTGGCGTGATTACCCAACTTTGGCACCAACGCCTTTCCTCTACCCCCCGCCGTTTCCCCGGAATTACTAAGTCTGGAACTTACCGACTGATCTTTTCGCACTACGGCTTAAATTGTTCCTTGGCGTGATTACCCAAATTTGGCACCGACGCCATTCCTCTACCCCCCACCGTTTGCCCGGAATTACTAATTCTGGAACTTACCGTCTGATCTTTTCGCGCTGCGGCTTAAATTGTTCTTTGGCGTGATTACCCAACTTTGGCACCGACGCCATTCCTCTACTTCCCACCGTTTCCCCGGAATTACTAAGTCTGGAACTTACCGTCGGATCTTTTCGCGCCGCGGCTTAAATTGTTCCTTGGCGTGATTACCCAACTTTGGCACCAACGCCATTCCTCTACCCCCCACCGTTTCCCCGGAATTACTAAGTCTGGAACTTACCGTCGGATCTTTTCGCGCCGCGGCTTAAATTGTTACTTGGCGTGATTACCCAACTTTGGCACCGACACCATTCCTCTACCCCCCACCGTTTCCCCGGAATTACTAAGTCTGGAACTTACCGTCGGATCTTTTCGCGCCGCGGCTTAAATTGTTCCTTGGCGTGATTACCCAACTTTGGCACCGACGCCATTCCTCTACCCCCCGCCGTTTCCCCGGAATTACTAAGTCTGGAACTTACCGTCCGATCTTTTTGCGCCGCGGCTTAAATTGTTCCTTGGCGTGATTACCCAACTTTGGCACCGACGCCATTCCTCTACCCCCCACCGTTTCCCCGGAATTACTAAGTCTGGAACTTACCGTCGGATCTTTTCGCGCCGCGGCTTAAATTGTTTCTTGGCGTGATTACCCAACTTTGGCACCAACGCCTTTCCTCTACCCCCCGCCGTTTCCCCGGAATTACTAAGTCTGGAACTTACCGACTGATCTTTTCGCACTACGGCTTAAATTGTTCCTTGGCGTGATTACCCAAATTTGGCACCGACGCCATTCCTCTACCCCCCCACCGTTTGCCCGGAATTACTAATTCTGGAACTTACCGTCCGATCTTTTCGCGCCGCGGCTTAAATTGTTCCTTGGCGTGATTACCCAACTTTGGCACCGACGCCATTCCTCTACCCCCCACCGTTTGCCCGGAATTACTAATTCTGGAACTTACCGTCTGATCTTTTCGCGCTGCGGCTTAAATTGTTCTTTGGCGTGATTACCCAACTTTGGCACCGACGCCATTCCTCTACCCCCCACCGTTTCCCCGGAATTACTAAGTCTGGAACTTACCGTCGGATCTTTTCGCGCCGCGGCTTAAATTGTTCCTTGGCGTGATTACCCAACTTTGGCACCGACACCATTCCTCTACCCCCCACCGTTTCCCCGGAATTACTAAGTCTGGAACTTACCGTCGGATCTTTTCGCGCCGCGGCTTAAATTGTTCCTTGGCGTGATTACCCAACTTTGGTACCGACGCCATTCCTCTACCCCCCGCCGTTTACCCGGAATTACTAAGTCTGGAACTTACCGTCCGATCTTTTCGCGCCGCGGCTTAAATTGTTCCTTGGCGTGATTACCCAACTTTGGCACCGACGCCATTCCTCTACCCCCCACCGTTTCCCCGGAATTACTAAGTCTGGAACTTACCGTCGGATCTTTTCGCGCCGCGGCTTAAATTGTTCCTTGGCGTGATTACCCAACTTTGGCACCGACGCCATTCCTCTAAACTTCACCGTTTCCCCGGAATTACTAAGTCTGGAACTTACCGTCGGATCTTTTTGCGCCGCGGCTTAAATTGTTCCTTGCCGTAATTACCCAACTTTGGAACCGACGCCATTCCTCTACCCCCCGCCGTTTACCCGGAATTACTAAGTCTGGAACTTACCGTCCGATCTTTTCGCGCCGCGGCTTAAATTGTTCCTTGGCGTGATTACCCAACTTTGGCACCGACGCCATTCCTCTACCCCCCACCGTTTGCCCGGAATTACTAATTCTGGAACTTACCGTCTGATCTTTTCGCGCTGCGGCTTAAATTGTTCTTTGGCGTGATTACCCAACTTTGGCACCGACGCCATTCCTCTACCCCCCACCGTTTCCCCGGAATTACTAAGTCTGGAACTTACCGTCGGATCTTTTCGTGCCGCGGCTTAAATTGTTCCTTGGCGTGATTACCCAACTTTGGCACCGACACCATTCCTCTACCCCCCACCGTTTCCCCGGAATTACTAAGTCTGGAACTTACCGTTGGATCTTTTCGCGCCGCGGCTTAAATTGTTCCTTGCCGTGATTACCCAACTTTGGCACCGACGCCATTCTTCTACCCACGCCGTTTACCCGGAATTACTAAGTCTGGAACTTACCGTCCGATCTTTTCGCGCCGCGGCTTAAATTGTTCCTTGGCGTGATTACCCAACTTTGGCACTTACGCCATTCCTCTACCCCCCACCGTTTCCCCGGAATTACTAAGTCTGGAACTTACCGTCGGATCTTTTCGCGCCGCGGCTTAAATTGTTCCTTGGCGTGATTACCCAACTTTGGTACCGACGCCATTCCTCTACCCCCCGCCGTTTACCCGGAATTACTAAGTCTGGAACTTACCGTCCGATCTTTTCGCGCCGCGGCTTAAATTGTTCCTTGGCGTGATTACCCAACTTTGGCACCGACGCCATTCCTCTACCCCCCACCGTTTCCCCGGAATTACTAAGTCTGGAACTTACCGTCGGATCTTTTCGCGCCGCGGCTTAAATTGTTCCTTGGCGTGATTACCCAACTTTGGCACCGACGCCATTCCTCTACCCCCCACCGTTTCCCCGGAATTACTAAGTCTGGAACTTACCGTCGGATCTTTTCGCGCCGCGGCTTAAATTGTTCCTTGGCGTGATTACCCAACTTTGGCACCGACGCCATTCCTTTACCCCCCGCCGTTTCCCCGGAATTACTAAGTCTGGAACTTACCGTCCGATCTTTTCGCGCCGCGGCTTAAATTGTTCCTTGGCGTGATTACCCAACTTTGGCACCGACGCCATTCCTCTACCCCCCGCCGTTTCCCCGGAATTACTAAGTCTGGAACTTACCATCGGATCTTTTCGCGCCGCGGCTTAAATTGTTCCTTGGCGTGATTACCCAACTTTGGCACCAACAACATTCCTCTACCCCCCACCGTTTCCCCGGAATTACTAAGTCTGGAATTTACCGTCGGATCTTTTCGCGCCGCGGCTTAAATTGTTCCTTGGCGTGATTACCCAACTTTGGCACCGACGCCATTCCTCTACCCCCCACCGTTTCCCCGGAATTACTAAGTCTGGAACTTACCGTCGGATCTTTTCGCGCCGCGGCTTAAATTGTTTCTTGGCGTGATTACCCAACTTTGGCACCAACGCCTTTCCTCTACCCCCCGCCGTTTCCCCGGAATTACTAAGTCTGGAACTTACCGACTGATCTTTTCGCACTACAGCTTAAATTGTTCCTTGGCGTGATTACCCAAATTTGGCACCGACGCCATTCCTCTACCCCCCACCGTTTGCCCGGAATTACTAATTCTGGAACTTACCGTCTGATCTTTTCGCGCTGCGGCTTAAATTGTTCTTTGGCGTGATTACCCAACTTTGGCACCGACGCCATTCCTCTACTTCCCACCGTTTCCCCGGAATTACTAAGTCTGGAACTTACCGTCGGATCTTTTCGCGCCGCGGCTTAAATTGTTCCTTGGCGTGATTACCCAACTTTGGCACCAACGCCATTCCTCTACCCCCCACCGTTTCCCCGGAATTACTAAGTCTGGAACTTACCGTCGGATCTTTTCGCGCCGCGGCTTAAATTGTTACTTGGCGTGATTACCCAACTTTGGCACCGACACCATTCCTCTACCCCCCACCGTTTCCCCGGAATTACTAAGTCTGGAACTTACCGTCGGATCTTTTCGCGCCGCGGCTTAAATTGTTCCTTGGCGTGATTACCCAACTTTGGCACCGACGCCATTCCTCTACCCCCCGCCGTTTCCCCGGAATTACTAAGTCTGGAACTTACCGTCCGATCTTTTTGCGCCGCGGCTTAAATTGTTCCTTGGCGTGATTACCCAACTTTGGCACCGACGCCATTCCTCTACCCCCCACCGTTTCCCCGGAATTACTAAGTCTGGAACTTACCGTCGGATCTTTTCGCGCCGCGGCTTAAATTGTTTCTTGGCGTGATTACCCAACTTTGGCACCAACGCCTTTCCTCTACCCCCCGCCGTTTCCCCGGAATTACTAAGTCTGGAACTTACCGACTGATCTTTTCGCACTACGGCTTAAATTGTTCCTTGGCGTGATTACCCAAATTTGGCACCGACGCCATTCCTCTACCCCCCCACCGTTTGCCCGGAATTACTAATTCTGGAACTTACCGTCCGATCTTTTCGCGCCGCGGCTTAAATTGTTCCTTGGCGTGATTACCCAACTTTGGCACCGACGCCATTCCTCTACCCCCCACCGTTTGCCCGGAATTACTAATTCTGGAACTTACCGTCTGATCTTTTCGCGCCGCGGCTTAAATTGTTCCTTGGCGTGATTACCCAACTTTGGCACCGACACCATTCCTCTACCCCCCACCGTTTCCCCGGAATTACTAAGTCTGGAACTTACCGTCGGATCTTTTCGCGCCGCGGCTTAAATTGTTCCTTGGCGTGATTACCCAACTTTGGTACCGACGCCATTCCTCTACCCCCCGCCGTTTACCCGGAATTACTAAGTCTGGAACTTACCGTCCGATCTTTTCGCGCCGCGGCTTAAATTGTTCCTTGGCGTGATTACCCAACTTTGGCACCGACGCCATTCCTCTACCCCCCACCGTTTCCCCGGAATTACTAAGTCTGGAACTTACCGTCGGATCTTTTCGCGCCGCGGCTTAAATTGTTCCTTGGCGTGATTACCCAACTTTGGCACCGACGCCATTCCTCTAAACTTCACCGTTTCCCCGGAATTACTAAGTCTGGAACTTACCGTCGGATCTTTTTGCGCCGCGGCTTAAATTGTTCCTTGCCGTAATTACCCAACTTTGGAACCGACGCCATTCCTCTACCCCCCGCCGTTTACCCGGAATTACTAAGTCTGGAACTTACCGTCCGATCTTTTCGCGCCGCGGCTTAAATTGTTCCTTGGCGTGATTACCCAACTTTGGCACCGACGCCATTCCTCTACCCCCCACCGTTTGCCCGGAATTACTAATTCTGGAACTTACCGTCTGATCTTTTCGCGCTGCGGCTTAAATTGTTCTTTGGCGTGATTACCCAACTTTGGCACCGACGCCATTCCTCTACCCCCCACCGTTTCCCCGGAATTACTAAGTCTGGAACTTACCGTCGGATCTTTTCGTGCCGCGGCTTAAATTGTTCCTTGGCGTGATTACCCAACTTTGGCACCGACACCATTCCTCTACCCCCCACCGTTTCCCCGGAATTACTAAGTCTGGAACTTACCGTTGGATCTTTTCGCGCCGCGGCTTAAATTGTTCCTTGCCGTGATTACCCAACTTTGGCACCGACGCCATTCTTCTACCCACGCCGTTTACCCGGAATTACTAAGTCTGGAACTTACCGTCCGATCTTTTCGCGCCGCGGCTTAAATTGTTCCTTGGCGTGATTACCCAACTTTGGCACTTACGCCATTCCTCTACCCCCCACCGTTTCCCCGGAATTACTAAGTCTGGAACTTACCGTCGGATCTTTTCGCGCCGCGGCTTAAATTGTTCCTTGGCGTGATTACCCAACTTTGGTACCGACGCCATTCCTCTACCCCCCGCCGTTTACCCGGAATTACTAAGTCTGGAACTTACCGTCCGATCTTTTCGCGCCGCGGCTTAAATTGTTCCTTGGCGTGATTACCCAACTTTGGCACCGACGCCATTCCTCTACCCCCCACCGTTTCCCCGGAATTACTAAGTCTGGAACTTACCGTCGGATCTTTTCGCGCCGCGGCTTAAATTGTTCCTTGGCGTGATTACCCAACTTTGGCACCGACGCCATTCCTCTACCCCCCACCGTTTCCCGGGAATTACTAAGTCTGGAACTTACCGTCGGATCTTTTCGCGCCGCGGCTTAAATTGTTCCTTGGCGTGATTACCCAACTTTGGCACCGACGCCATTCCTTTACCCCCCGCCGTTTCCCCGGAATTACTAAGTCTGGAACTTACCGTCCGATCTTTTCGCGCCGCGGCTTAAATTGTTCCTTGGCGTGATTACCCAACTTTGGCACCGACGCCATTCCTCTACCCCCCGCCGTTTCCCCGGAATTACTAAGTCTGGAACTTACCATCGGATCTTTTCGCGCCGCGGCTTAAATTGTTCCTTGGCGTGATTACCCAACTTTGGCACCAACAACATTCCTCTACCCCCCACCGTTTCCCCGGAATTACTAAGTCTGGAATTTACCGTCGGATCTTTTCGCGCCGCGGCTTAAATTGTTCCTTGGCGTGATCACCCAACTTTGGCACCGACGCCATTCCTCTACCCCCCACCGTTTCCCCGGAATTACTAAGTCTGGAACTTACCGTCGGATCTTTTCGCGCCGCGGCTTAAATTGTTTCTTGGCGTGATTACCCAACTTTGGCACCAACGCCTTTCCTCTACCCCCCGCCGTTTCCCCGGAATTACTAAGTCTGGAACTTACCGACTGATCTTTTCGCACTACAGCTTAAATTGTTCCTTGGCGTGATTACCCAAATTTGGCACCGACGCCATTCCTCTACCCCCCACCGTTTGCCCGGAATTACTAATTCTGGAACTTACCGTCTGATCTTTTCGCGCTGCGGCTTAAATTGTTCTTTGGCGTGATTACCCAACTTTGGCACCGACGCCATTCCTCTACTTCCCACCGTTTCCCCGGAATTACTAAGTCTGGAACTTACCGTCGGATCTTTTCGCGCCGCGGCTTAAATTGTTCCTTGGCGTGATTACCCAACTTTGGCACCAACGCCATTCCTCTACCCCCCACCGTTTCCCCGGAATTACTAAGTCTGGAACTTACCGTCGGATCTTTTCGCGCCGCGGCTTAAATTGTTACTTGGCGTGATTACCCAACTTTGGCACCGACACCATTCCTCTACCCCCCACCGTTTCCCCGGAATTACTAAGTCTGGAACTTACCGTCGGATCTTTTCGCGCCGCGGCTTAAATTGTTCCTTGGCGTGATTACCCAACTTTGGCACCAACAACATTCCTCTACCCCCCACCGTTTCCCCGGAATTACTAAGTCTGGAATTTACCGTCGGATCTTTTCGCGCCGCGGCTTAAATTGTTCCTTGGCGTGATTACCCAACTTTGGCACCGACGCCATTCCTCTACCCCCCGCCGTTTCCCCGGAATTACTAAGTCTGGAACTTACCGTCCGATCTTTTTGCGCCGCGGCTTAAATTGTTCCTTGGCGTGATTACCCAACTTTGGCACCGACGCCATTCCTCTACCCCCAACCGTTTCCCCGGAATTACTAAGTCTGGAACTTACCGTCGGATCTTTTCGCGCCGCGGCTTAAATTGTTTCTTGGCGTGATTACCCAACTTTGGCACCAACGCCTTTCCTCTACCCCCCGCCGTTTCCCCGGAATTACTAAGTCTGGAACTTACCGACTGATCTTTTCGCACTACGGCTTAAATTGTTCCTTGGCGTGATTACCCAAATTTGGCACCGACGCCATTCCTCTACCCCCCACCGTTTGCCCGGAATTACTAATTCTGGAACTTACCGTCTGATCTTTTCGCGCTGCGGCTTAAATTGTTCTTTGGCGTGATTACCCAACTTTGGCACCGACGCCATTCCTCTACTTCCCACCGTTTCCCCGGAATTACTAAGTCTGGAACTTACCGTCGGATCTTTTCGCGCCGCGGCTTAAATTGTTCCTTGGCGTGATTACCCAACTTTGGCACCAACGCCATTCCTCTACCCCCCACCGTTTCCCCGGAATTACTAAGTCTGGAACTTACCGTCGGATCTTTTCGCGCCGCGGCTTAAATTGTTACTTGGCGTGATTACCCAACTTTGGCACCGACACCATTCCTCTACCCCCCACCGTTTCCCCGGAATTACTAAGTCTGGAACTTACCGTCGGATCTTTTCGCGCCGCGGCTTAAATTGTTCCTTGCCGTGATTACCCAACTTTGGCACCGACGCCATTCCTCTACCCCCCACCGTTTCCCCGGAATTACTAAGTCTGGAACTTACCGTCGGATCTTTTCGCGCCGCGGCTTAAATTGTTCCTTGGCGTGATTACCCAACTTTGGCACCGACACCATTCCTCTACCCCCCACCGTTTCCCCGGAATTACTAAGTCTGGAACTTACCGTTGGATCTTTTCGCGCCGCGGCTTAAATTGTTCCTTGCCGTGATTACCCAACTTTGGCACCGACGCCATTCTTCTACCCACGCCGTTTACCCGGAATTACTAAGTCTGGAACTTACCGTCCGATCTTTTCGCGCCGCGGCTTAAATTGTTCCTTGGCGTGATTACCCAACTTTGGCACCGACGCCATTCCTCTACCCCCCACCGTTTTTCCGGAATTACTAAGTCTGGAACTTACCGTCGGATCTTTTCGCGCCGCGGCTTAAATTGTTCCTTGGCGTGATTACCCAACTTTGGCACCGACACCATTCCTCTACCCCCCACCGTTTCCCCGGAATTACTAAGTCTGGAACTTACCGTCGGATCTTTTCGCGCCGCGGCTTAAATTGTTCCTTGGCGTGATTACCCAACTTTGGCACCGACGCCATTCCTCTAAACTTCACCGTTTCCCCGGAATTACTAAGTCTGGAACTTACCGTCGGATCTTTTTGCGCCGCGGCTTAAATTGTTCCTTGCCGTAATTACCCAACTTTGGAACCGACGCCATTCCTCTACCCTCCGCCGTTTACCCGGAATTACTAAGTCTGGAACTTACCGTCCGATCTTTTCGCGCCGCGGCTTAAATTGTTCCTTGGCGTGATTACCCAACTTTGGCACCAACAACATTCCTCTACCCCCCACCGTTTCCCCGGAATTACTAAGTCTGGAATTTACCGTCGGATCTTTTCGCGCCGCGGCTTAAATTGTTCCTTGGCGTGATTACCCAACTTTGGCACCGACGCCATTCCTCTACCCCCCGCCGTTTCCCCGGAATTACTAAGTCTGGAAATTACCGTCCGATCTTTTTGCGCCGCGGCTTAAATTGTTCCTTGGCGTGATTACCCAACTTTGGCACCGACGCCATTCCTCTACCCCCCACCGTTTCCCCGGAATTACTAAGTCTGGAACTTACCGTCGGATCTTTTCGCGCCGCGGCTTAAATTGTTTCTTGGCGTGATTACCCAACTTTGGCACCAACGCCTTTCCTCTACCCCCCGCCGTTTCCCCGGAATTACTAAGTCTGGAACTTACCGACTGATCTTTTCGCACTACGGCTTAAATTGTTCCTTGGCGTGATTACCCAAATTTGGCACCGACGCCATTCCTCTACCCCCCACCGTTTGCCCGGAATTACTAATTCTGGAACTTACCGTCTGATCTTTTCGCGCTGCGGCTTAAATTGTTCTTTGGCGTGATTACCCAACTTTGGCACCGACGCCATTCCTCTACTTCCCACCGTTTCCCCGGAATTACTAAGTCTGGAACTTACCGTCGGATCTTTTCGCGCCGCGGCTTAAATTGTTCCTTGGCGTGATTACCCAACTTTGGCACCGACGCCTTTCCTCTACCCCCCACCGTTTTTCCGGAATTACTAAGTCTGGAACTTACCGTCGGATCTTTTCGCGCCGCGGCTTGAATTGTTCCTTGGCGTGATTACCCAACTTTGGCACCGACACCATTCCTCTACCCCCCACCGTTTCCCCGGAATTACTAAGTCTGGAACTTACCGTCGGATCTTTTCGCGCCGCGGCTTAAATTGTTCCTTGCCGTGATTACCCAACTTTGGCACCGACGCCATTCTTCTACCCCCGCCGTTTACCCGGAATTACTAAGTCTGGAACTTACCGTCCGATCTTTTCGCGCCGCGGCTTAAATTGTTCCTTGGCGTGATTACCCAACTTTGGCACTTACGCCATTCCTCTACCCCCCACCGTTTCCCCGGAATTACTAAGTCTGGAACTTACCGTCGGATCTTTTCGCGCCGCGGCTTTAATTGTTCCTTGGCGTGATTACCCAACTTTGGTACCGACGCCATTCCTCTACCCCCCGCCGTTTACCCGGAATTACTAAGTCTGGAACTTACCGTCCGATCTTTTCGCGCCGCGGCTTAAATTGTTCCTTGGCGTGATTACCCAACTTTGGCACCGACGCCATTCCTCTACCCCCCACCGTTTCCCCGGAATTACTAAGTCTGGAACTTACCGTCGGATCTTTTCGCGCCGCGGCTTAAATTGTTCCTTGGCGTGATTACCCAACTTTGGCACCGACGCCATTCCTCTACCCCCCACCGTTTCCCCGGAATTACTAAGTCTGGAACTTACCGTCGGATCTTTTCGCGCCGCGGCTTAAATTGTTCCTTGGCGTGATTACCCAACTTTGGCACCGACACCATTCCTCTACCCCCCACCGTTTCCCCGGAATTACTAAGTCTGGAACTTACCGACTGATCTTTTCGCACTACGGCTTAAATTGTTCCTTGGCGTGATTACCCAAATTTGGCACCGACGCCATTCCTCTACCCCCCACCGTTTGCCCGGAATTACTAATTCTGGAACTTACCGTCTGATCTTTTCGCGCTGCGGCTTAAATTGTTCTTTGGCGTGATTACCCAACTTTGGCACCGACGCCATTCCTCTACTTCCCACCGTTTCCCCGGAATTACTAAGTCTGGAACTTACCGTCGGATCTTTTCGCGCCGCGGCTTAAATTGTTCCTTGGCGTGATTACCCAACTTTGGCACCGACGCCATTCCTCTACCCCCCACCGTTTTTCCGGAATTACTAAGTCTGGAACTTACCGTCGGATCTTTTCGCGCCGCGGCTTGAATTGTTCCTTGGCGTGATTACCCAACTTTGGCACCGACACCATTCCTCTACCCCCCACCGTTTCCCCGGAATTACTAAGTCTGGAACTTACCGTCGGATCTTTTCGCGCCGCGGCTTAAATTGTTCCTTGCCGTGATTACCCAACTTTGGCACCGACGCCATTCTTCTACCCCCGCCGTTTACCCGGAATTACTAAGTCTGGAACTTACCGTCCGATCTTTTCGCGCCGCGGCTTAAATTGTTCCTTGGCGTGATTACCCAACTTTGGCACTTACGCCATTCCTCTACCCCCCACCGTTTCCCCGGAATTACTAAGTCTGGAACTTACCGTCGGATCTTTTCGCGCCGCGGCTTAAATTGTTCCTTGGCGTGATTACCCAACTTTGGTACCGACGCCATTCCTCTACCCCCCGCCGTTTACCCGGAATTACTAAGTCTGGAACTTACCGTCCGATCTTTTCGCGCCGCGGCTTAAATTGTTCCTTGGCGTGATTACCCAACTTTGGCACCGACGCCATTCCTCTACCCCCCACCGTTTCCCCGGAATTACTAAGTCTGGAACTTACCGTCGGATCTTTTCGCGCCGCGGCTTAAATTGTTCCTTGGCGTGATTACCCAACTTTGGCACCGACGCCATTCCTCTACCCCCCACCGTTTCCCCGGAATTACTAAGTCTGGAACTTACCGTCGGATCTTTTCGCGCCGCGGCTTAAATTGTTCCTTGGCGTGATTACCCAACTTTGGCACCGACACCATTCCTCTACCCCCCACCGTTTCCCCGGAATTACTAAGTCTGGAACTTACCGTCGGATCTTTTCGCGCCGCGGCTTAAATTGTTCCTTGCCGTGATTACCCAACTTTGGCACCGACGCCATTCTTCTACCCCCGCCGTTTACCCGGAATTACTAAGTCTGGAACTTACCGTCCGATCTTTTCGCGCCGCGGCTTAAATTGTTCCTTGGCGTGATTACCCAACTTTGGCACTTACGCCATTCCTCTACCCCCCACCGTTTCCCCGGAATTACTAAGTCTGGAACTTACCGTCGGATCTTTTCGCGCCGCGGCTTAAATTGTTCCTTGGCGTGATTACCCAACTTTGGCACCGACAACATTCCTCTACCCCCCACCGTTTCCCCGGAATTACTAAGTCTGGAATTTACCGTCGGATCTTTTCGCGCCGCGGCTTAAATTGTTCCTTGGCGTGATTACCCAACTTTGGCACCGACGCCATTCCTCTACCCCCCGCCGTTTCCCCGGAATTACTAAGTCTGGAACTTACCGTCCGATCTTTTCGCGCCGCGGCTTAAATTGTTCCTTGGCGTGATTACCCAACTTTGGCACCGACGCCATTCCTCTACCCCCCACCGTTTTTCCGGAATTACTAAGTCTGGAACTTACCGTCGGATCTTTTCGCGCCGCGGCTTGAATTGTTCCTTGGCGTGATTACCCAACTTTGGCACCGACACCATTCCTCTACCCCCCACCGTTTCCCCGGAATTACTAAGTCTGGAACTTACCGTCGGATCTTTTCGCGCCGCGGCTTAAATTGTTCCTTGCCGTGATTACCCAACTTTGGCACCGACGCCATTCTTCTACCCCCGCCGTTTACCCGGAATTACTAAGTCTGGAACTTACCGTCCGATCTTTTCGCGCCGCGGCTTAAATTGTTCCTTGGCGTGATTACCCAACTTTGGCACTTACGCCATTCCTCTACCCCCCACCGTTTCCCCGGAATTACTAAGTCTGGAACTTACCGTCGGATCTTTTCGCGCCGCGGCTTAAATTGTTCCTTGGCGTGATTACCCAACTTTGGTACCGACGCCATTCCTCTACCCCCCGCCGTTTACCCGGAATTACTAAGTCTGGAACTTACCGTCCGATCTTTTCGCGCCGCGGCTTAAATTGTTCCTTGGCGTGATTACCCAACTTTGGCACCGACGCCATTCCTCTACCCCCCACCGTTTCCCCGGAATTACTAAGTCTGGAACTTACCGTCGGATCTTTTCGCGCCGCGGCTTAAATTGTTCCTTGGCGTGATTACCCAACTTTGGCACCGACGCCATTCCTCTACCCCCCACCGTTTCCCCGGAATTACTAAGTCTGGAACTTACCGTCGGATCTTTTCGCGCCGCGGCTTAAATTGTTCCTTGGCGTGATTACCCAACTTTGGCACCGACACCATTCCTCTACCCCCCACCGTTTCCCCGGAATTACTAAGTCTGGAACTTACCGACTGATCTTTTCGCACTACGGCTTAAATTGTTCCTTGGCGTGATTACCCAAATTTGGCACCGACGCCATTCCTCTACCCCCCACCGTTTGCCCGGAATTACTAATTCTGGAACTTACCGTCTGATCTTTTCGCGCTGCGGCTTAAATTGTTCTTTGGCGTGATTACCCAACTTTGGCACCGACGCCATTCCTCTACTTCCCACCGTTTCCCCGGAATTACTAAGTCTGGAACTTACCGTCGGATCTTTTCGCGCCGCGGCTTAAATTGTTCCTTGGCGTGATTACCCAACTTTGGCACCGACGCCATTCCTCTACCCCCCACCGTTTTTCCGGAATTACTAAGTCTGGAACTTACCGTCGGATCTTTTCGCGCCGCGGCTTGAATTGTTCCTTGGCGTGATTACCCAACTTTGGCACCGACACCATTCCTCTACCCCCCACCGTTTCCCCGGAATTACTAAGTCTGGAACTTACCGTCGGATCTTTTCGCGCCGCGGCTTAAATTGTTCCTTGCCGTGATTACCCAACTTTGGCACCGACGCCATTCTTCTACCCCCGCCGTTTACCCGGAATTACTAAGTCTGGAACTTACCGTCCGATCTTTTCGCGCCGCGGCTTAAATTGTTCCTTGGCGTGATTACCCAACTTTGGCACTTACGCCATTCCTCTACCCCCCACCGTTTCCCCGGAATTACTAAGTCTGGAACTTACCGTCGGATCTTTTCGCGCCGCGGCTTAAATTGTTCCTTGGCGTGATTACCCAACTTTGGTACCGACGCCATTCCTCTACCCCCCGCCGTTTACCCGGAATTACTAAGTCTGGAACTTACCGTCCGATCTTTTCGCGCCGCGGCTTAAATTGTTCCTTGGCGTGATTACCCAACTTTGGCACCGACGCCATTCCTCTACCCCCCACCGTTTCCCCGGAATTACTAAGTCTGGAACTTACCGTCGGATCTTTTCGCGCCGCGGCTTAAATTGTTCCTTGGCGTGATTACCCAACTTTGGCACCGACGCCATTCCTCTACCCCCCACCGTTTCCCCGGAATTACTAAGTCTGGAACTTACCGTCGGATCTTTTCGCGCCGCGGCTTAAATTGTTCCTTGGCGTGATTACCCAACTTTGGCACCGACACCATTCCTCTACCCCCCACCGTTTCCCCGGAATTACTAAGTCTGGAACTTACCGTCGGATCTTTTCGCGCCGCGGCTTAAATTGTTCCTTGCCGTGATTACCCAACTTTGGCACCGACGCCATTCTTCTACCCCCGCCGTTTACCCGGAATTACTAAGTCTGGAACTTACCGTCCGATCTTTTCGCGCCGCGGCTTAAATTGTTCCTTGGCGTGATTACCCAACTTTGGCACTTACGCCATTCCTCTACCCCCCACCGTTTCCCCGGAATTACTAAGTCTGGAACTTACCGTCGGATCTTTTCGCGCCGCGGCTTAAATTGTTCCTTGGCGTGATTACCCAACTTTGGCACTTACGCCATTCCTCTACCCCCCACCGTTTCCCCGGAATTACTAAGTCTGGAACTTACCGTCGGATCTTTTCGCGCCGCGGCTTAAATTGTTCCTTGGCGTGATTACCCAACTTTGGCACCGACAACATTCCTCTACCCCCCACCGTTTCCCCGGAATTACTAAGTCTGGAATTTACCGTCGGATCTTTTCGCGCCGCGGCTTAAATTGTTCCTTGGCGTGATTACCCAACTTTGGCACCGACGCCATTCCTCTACCCCCCGCCGTTTCCCCGGAATTACTAAGTCTGGAACTTACCGTCGGATCTTTTCGCGCCGCGGCTTAAATTGTTCCTTGGCGTGATTACCCAACTTTGGCACCAACAACATTCCTCTACCCCCCACCGTTTCCCCGGAATTACTAAGTCTGGAATTTACCGTCGGATCTTTTTGCGCCGCGGCTTAAATTGTTCCTTGGCGTGATTACCCAACTTTGGCACCGACGCCATTCCTCTACCCCCCACCGTTTCCCCGGAATTACTAAGTCTGGAACTTACCGTCGGATCTTTTCGCGCCGCGGCTTAAATTGTTTCTTGGCGTGATTACCCAACTTTGGCACCAACGCCTTTCCTCTACCCCCCGCCGTTTCCCCGGAATTACTAAGTCTGGAACTTACCGACTGATCTTTTCGCACTACGGCTTAAATTGTTCCTTGGCGTGATTACCCAAATTTGGCACCGACGCCATTCCTCTACCCCCCACCGTTTGCCCGGAATTACTAATTCTGGAACTTACCGTCTGATCTTTTCGCGCTGCGGCTTAAATTGTTCTTTGGCGTGATTACCCAACTTTGGCACCGACGCCATTCCTCTACTTCCCACCGTTTCCCCGGAATTACTAAGTCTGGAACTTACCGTCGGATCTTTTCGCGCCGCGGCTTAAATTGTTCCTTGGCGTGATTACCCAACTTTGGCACCAACGCCATTCCTCTACCCCCCACCGTTTCCCCGGAATTACTAAGTCTGGAACTTACCGTCGGATCTTTTCGCGCCGCGGCTTAAATTGTTACTTGGCGTGATTACCCAACTTTGGCACCGACACCATTCCTCTACCCCCCACCGTTTCCCCGGAATTACTAAGTCTGGAACTTACCGTCGGATCTTTTCGCGCCGCGGCTTAAATTGTTCCTTGCCGTGATTACCCAACTTTGGCACCGACGCCATTCCTCTACCCCCCACCGTTTCCCCGGAATTACTAAGTCTGGAACTTACCGTCGGATCTTTTCGCGCCGCGGCTTAAATTGTTCCTTGGCGTGATTACCCAACTTTGGCACCGACACCATTCCTCTACCCCCCACCGTTTCCCCGGAATTACTAAGTCTGGAACTTACCGTTGGATCTTTTCGCGCCGCGGCTTAAATTGTTCCTTGCCGTGATTACCCAACTTTGGCACCGACGCCATTCTTCTACCCACGCCGTTTACCCGGAATTACTAAGTCTGGAACTTACCGTCCGATCTTTTCGCGCCGCGGCTTAAATTGTTCCTTGGCGTGATTAC
The DNA here is from genome assembly GCA_024610705.1 of Tetragnatha versicolor. Lineage (NCBI taxonomy): Eukaryota > Metazoa > Arthropoda > Arachnida > Araneae > Tetragnathidae > Tetragnatha > Tetragnatha versicolor. The sequence continues at coordinate 4,421,214 of JANDEH010000025.1, read as the reverse complement.
CCAACTTTGGCACCGACGCCATTCCTCTACCCCCCACCGTTTTTCCGGAATTACTAAGTCTGGAACTTACCGTCGGATCTTTTCGCGCCGCGGCTTAAATTGTTCCTTGGCGTGATTACCCAACTTTGGCACCGACACCATTCCTCTACCCCCCACCGTTTCCCCGGAATTACTAAGTCTGGAACTTACCGTCGGATCTTTTCGCGCCGCGGCTTAAATTGTTCCTTGGCGTGATTACCCAACTTTGGCACCGACGCCATTCCTCTAAACTTCACCGTTTCCCCGGAATTACTAAGTCTGGAACTTACCGTCGGATCTTTTTGCGCCGCGGCTTAAATTGTTCCTTGCCGTAATTACCCAACTTTGGAACCGACGCCATTCCTCTACCCTCCGCCGTTTACCCGGAATTACTAAGTCTGGAACTTACCGTCCGATCTTTTCGCGCCGCGGCTTAAATTGTTCCTTGGCGTGATTACCCAACTTTGGCACCAACAACATTCCTCTACCCCCCACCGTTTCCCCGGAATTACTAAGTCTGGAATTTACCGTCGGATCTTTTCGCGCCGCGGCTTAAATTGTTCCTTGGCGTGATTACCCAACTTTGGCACCGACGCCATTCCTCTACCCCCCGCCGTTTCCCCGGAATTACTAAGTCTGGAAATTACCGTCCGATCTTTTTGCGCCGCGGCTTAAATTGTTCCTTGGCGTGATTACCCAACTTTGGCACCGACGCCATTCCTCTACCCCCCACCGTTTCCCCGGAATTACTAAGTCTGGAACTTACCGTCGGATCTTTTCGCGCCGCGGCTTAAATTGTTTCTTGGCGTGATTACCCAACTTTGGCACCAACGCCTTTCCTCTACCCCCCGCCGTTTCCCCGGAATTACTAAGTCTGGAACTTACCGACTGATCTTTTCGCACTACGGCTTAAATTGTTCCTTGGCGTGATTACCCAAATTTGGCACCGACGCCATTCCTCTACCCCCCACCGTTTGCCCGGAATTACTAATTCTGGAACTTACCGTCTGATCTTTTCGCGCTGCGGCTTAAATTGTTCTTTGGCGTGATTACCCAACTTTGGCACCGACGCCATTCCTCTACTTCCCACCGTTTCCCCGGAATTACTAAGTCTGGAACTTACCGTCGGATCTTTTCGCGCCGCGGCTTAAATTGTTCCTTGGCGTGATTACCCAACTTTGGCACCGACGCCATTCCTCTACCCCCCACCGTTTTTCCGGAATTACTAAGTCTGGAACTTACCGTCGGATCTTTTCGCGCCGCGGCTTGAATTGTTCCTTGGCGTGATTACCCAACTTTGGCACCGACACCATTCCTCTACCCCCCACCGTTTCCCCGGAATTACTAAGTCTGGAACTTACCGTCGGATCTTTTCGCGCCGCGGCTTAAATTGTTCCTTGCCGTGATTACCCAACTTTGGCACCGACGCCATTCTTCTACCCCCGCCGTTTACCCGGAATTACTAAGTCTGGAACTTACCGTCCGATCTTTTCGCGCCGCGGCTTAAATTGTTCCTTGGCGTGATTACCCAACTTTGGCACTTACGCCATTCCTCTACCCCCCACCGTTTCCCCGGAATTACTAAGTCTGGAACTTACCGTCGGATCTTTTCGCGCCGCGGCTTAAATTGTTCCTTGGCGTGATTACCCAACTTTGGTACCGACGCCATTCCTCTACCCCCCGCCGTTTACCCGGAATTACTAAGTCTGGAACTTACCGTCCGATCTTTTCGCGCCGCGGCTTAAATTGTTCCTTGGCGTGATTACCCAACTTTGGCACCGACGCCATTCCTCTACCCCCCACCGTTTCCCCGGAATTACTAAGTCTGGAACTTACCGTCGGATCTTTTCGCGCCGCGGCTTAAATTGTTCCTTGGCGTGATTACCCAACTTTGGCACCGACGCCATTCCTCTACCCCCCACCGTTTCCCCGGAATTACTAAGTCTGGAACTTACCGTCGGATCTTTTCGCGCCGCGGCTTAAATTGTTCCTTGGCGTGATTACCCAACTTTGGCACCGACACCATTCCTCTACCCCCCACCGTTTCCCCGGAATTACTAAGTCTGGAACTTACCGACTGATCTTTTCGCACTACGGCTTAAATTGTTCCTTGGCGTGATTACCCAAATTTGGCACCGACGCCATTCCTCTACCCCCCACCGTTTGCCCGGAATTACTAATTCTGGAACTTACCGTCTGATCTTTTCGCGCTGCGGCTTAAATTGTTCTTTGGCGTGATTACCCAACTTTGGCACCGACGCCATTCCTCTACTTCCCACCGTTTCCCCGGAATTACTAAGTCTGGAACTTACCGTCGGATCTTTTCGCGCCGCGGCTTAAATTGTTCCTTGGCGTGATTACCCAACTTTGGCACCGACGCCATTCCTCTACCCCCCACCGTTTTTCCGGAATTACTAAGTCTGGAACTTACCGTCGGATCTTTTCGCGCCGCGGCTTGAATTGTTCCTTGGCGTGATTACCCAACTTTGGCACCGACACCATTCCTCTACCCCCCACCGTTTCCCCGGAATTACTAAGTCTGGAACTTACCGTCGGATCTTTTCGCGCCGCGGCTTAAATTGTTCCTTGCCGTGATTACCCAACTTTGGCACCGACGCCATTCTTCTACCCCCGCCGTTTACCCGGAATTACTAAGTCTGGAACTTACCGTCCGATCTTTTCGCGCCGCGGCTTAAATTGTTCCTTGGCGTGATTACCCAACTTTGGCACTTACGCCATTCCTCTACCCCCCACCGTTTCCCCGGAATTACTAAGTCTGGAACTTACCGTCGGATCTTTTCGCGCCGCGGCTTAAATTGTTCCTTGGCGTGATTACCCAACTTTGGTACCGACGCCATTCCTCTACCCCCCGCCGTTTACCCGGAATTACTAAGTCTGGAACTTACCGTCCGATCTTTTCGCGCCGCGGCTTAAATTGTTCCTTGGCGTGATTACCCAACTTTGGCACCGACGCCATTCCTCTACCCCCCACCGTTTCCCCGGAATTACTAAGTCTGGAACTTACCGTCGGATCTTTTCGCGCCGCGGCTTAAATTGTTCCTTGGCGTGATTACCCAACTTTGGCACCGACGCCATTCCTCTACCCCCCACCGTTTCCCCGGAATTACTAAGTCTGGAACTTACCGTCGGATCTTTTCGCGCCGCGGCTTAAATTGTTCCTTGGCGTGATTACCCAACTTTGGCACCGACACCATTCCTCTACCCCCCACCGTTTCCCCGGAATTACTAAGTCTGGAACTTACCGTCGGATCTTTTCGCGCCGCGGCTTAAATTGTTCCTTGCCGTGATTACCCAACTTTGGCACCGACGCCATTCTTCTACCCCCGCCGTTTACCCGGAATTACTAAGTCTGGAACTTACCGTCCGATCTTTTCGCGCCGCGGCTTAAATTGTTCCTTGGCGTGATTACCCAACTTTGGCACTTACGCCATTCCTCTACCCCCCACCGTTTCCCCGGAATTACTAAGTCTGGAACTTACCGTCGGATCTTTTCGCGCCGCGGCTTAAATTGTTCCTTGGCGTGATTACCCAACTTTGGCACCGACAACATTCCTCTACCCCCCACCGTTTCCCCGGAATTACTAAGTCTGGAATTTACCGTCGGATCTTTTCGCGCCGCGGCTTAAATTGTTCCTTGGCGTGATTACCCAACTTTGGCACCGACGCCATTCCTCTACCCCCCGCCGTTTCCCCGGAATTACTAAGTCTGGAACTTACCGTCCGATCTTTTCGCGCCGCGGCTTAAATTGTTCCTTGGCGTGATTACCCAACTTTGGCACCGACGCCATTCCTCTACCCCCCACCGTTTTTCCGGAATTACTAAGTCTGGAACTTACCGTCGGATCTTTTCGCGCCGCGGCTTGAATTGTTCCTTGGCGTGATTACCCAACTTTGGCACCGACACCATTCCTCTACCCCCCACCGTTTCCCCGGAATTACTAAGTCTGGAACTTACCGTCGGATCTTTTCGCGCCGCGGCTTAAATTGTTCCTTGCCGTGATTACCCAACTTTGGCACCGACGCCATTCTTCTACCCCCGCCGTTTACCCGGAATTACTAAGTCTGGAACTTACCGTCCGATCTTTTCGCGCCGCGGCTTAAATTGTTCCTTGGCGTGATTACCCAACTTTGGCACTTACGCCATTCCTCTACCCCCCACCGTTTCCCCGGAATTACTAAGTCTGGAACTTACCGTCGGATCTTTTCGCGCCGCGGCTTAAATTGTTCCTTGGCGTGATTACCCAACTTTGGTACCGACGCCATTCCTCTACCCCCCGCCGTTTACCCGGAATTACTAAGTCTGGAACTTACCGTCCGATCTTTTCGCGCCGCGGCTTAAATTGTTCCTTGGCGTGATTACCCAACTTTGGCACCGACGCCATTCCTCTACCCCCCACCGTTTCCCCGGAATTACTAAGTCTGGAACTTACCGTCGGATCTTTTCGCGCCGCGGCTTAAATTGTTCCTTGGCGTGATTACCCAACTTTGGCACCGACACCATTCCTCTACCCCCCACCGTTTCCCCGGAATTACTAAGTCTGGAACTTACCGTCGGATCTTTTCGCGCCGCTACTTAAATTGTTCCTTGGCGTGATTACCCAACTTTGGCACCGACACCATTCCTCTACCCCCCACCGTTTCCCCGGAATTACTAAGTCTGGAACTTACCGACTGATCTTTTCGCACTACGGCTTAAATTGTTCCTTGGCGTGATTACCCAAATTTGGCACCGACGCCATTCCTCTACCCCCCACCGTTTGCCCGGAATTACTAATTCTGGAACTTACCGTCTGATCTTTTCGCGCTGCGGCTTAAATTGTTCTTTGGCGTGATTACCCAACTTTGGCACCGACGCCATTCCTCTACTTCCCACCGTTTCCCCGGAATTACTAAGTCTGGAACTTACCGTCGGATCTTTTCGCGCCGCGGCTTAAATTGTTCCTTGGCGTGATTACCCAACTTTGGCACCGACGCCATTCCTCTACCCCCCACCGTTTTTCCGGAATTACTAAGTCTGGAACTTACCGTCGGATCTTTTCGCGCCGCGGCTTGAATTGTTCCTTGGCGTGATTACCCAACTTTGGCACCGACACCATTCCTCTACCCCCCACCGTTTCCCCGGAATTACTAAGTCTGGAACTTACCGTCGGATCTTTTCGCGCCGCGGCTTAAATTGTTCCTTGCCGTGATTACCCAACTTTGGCACCGACGCCATTCTTCTACCCCCGCCGTTTACCCGGAATTACTAAGTCTGGAACTTACCGTCCGATCTTTTCGCGCCGCGGCTTAAATTGTTCCTTGGCGTGATTACCCAACTTTGGCACTTACGCCATTCCTCTACCCCCCACCGTTTCCCCGGAATTACTAAGTCTGGAACTTACCGTCGGATCTTTTCGCGCCGCGGCTTAAATTGTTCCTTGGCGTGATTACCCAACTTTGGTACCGACGCCATTCCTCTACCCCCCGCCGTTTACCCGGAATTACTAAGTCTGGAACTTACCGTCCGATCTTTTCGCGCCGCGGCTTAAATTGTTCCTTGGCGTGATTACCCAACTTTGGCACCGACGCCATTCCTCTACCCCCCACCGTTTCCCCGGAATTACTAAGTCTGGAACTTACCGTCGGATCTTTTCGCGCCGCGGCTTAAATTGTTCCTTGGCGTGATTACCCAACTTTGGCACCGACGCCATTCCTCTACCCCCCACCGTTTCCCCGGAATTACTAAGTCTGGAACTTACCGTCGGATCTTTTCGCGCCGCGGCTTAAATTGTTCCTTGGCGTGATTACCCAACTTTGGCACCGACACCATTCCTCTACCCCCCACCGTTTCCCCGGAATTACTAAGTCTGGAACTTACCGTCGGATCTTTTCGCGCCGCGGCTTAAATTGTTCCTTGCCGTGATTACCCAACTTTGGCACCGACGCCATTCTTCTACCCCCGCCGTTTACCCGGAATTACTAAGTCTGGAACTTACCGTCCGATCTTTTCGCGCCGCGGCTTAAATTGTTCCTTGGCGTGATTACCCAACTTTGGCACTTACGCCATTCCTCTACCCCCCACCGTTTCCCCGGAATTACTAAGTCTGGAACTTACCGTCGGATCTTTTCGCGCCGCGGCTTAAATTGTTCCTTGGCGTGATTACCCAACTTTGGCACCGACAACATTCCTCTACCCCCCACCGTTTCCCCGGAATTACTAAGTCTGGAATTTACCGTCGGATCTTTTCGCGCCGCGGCTTAAATTGTTCCTTGGCGTGATTACCCAACTTTGGCACCGACGCCATTCCTCTACCCCCCGCCGTTTCCCCGGAATTACTAAGTCTGGAACTTACCGTCCGATCTTTTCGCGCCGCGGCTTAAATTGTTCCTTGGCGTGATTACCCAACTTTGGCACCAACAACATTCCTCTACCCCCCACCGTTTCCCCGGAATTACTAAGTCTGGAACTTACCGTCGGATCTTTTCGCGCCGCGGCTTAAATTGTTTCTTGGCGTGATTACCCAACTTTGGCACCAACGCCATTCCTCTACCCCCCGCCGTTTCCCCGGAATTACTAAGTCTGGAACTTACCGACTGATCTTTTCGCGCTGCGGCTTAAATTGTTCTTTGGCGTGATTACCCAACTTTGGCACCGACGCCATTCCTCTACACCCCACCGTTTCCCCGGAATTACTAAGTCTGGAACTTACCGTCGGATCTTTTCGCGCCGCGGCTTAAATTGTTCCTTGGCGTGATTACCCAACTTTGGCACCGACGCCATTCCTCTACCCCCCACCGTTTCCCCGGAATTACTAAGTCTGGAACTTACCGTCGGATCTTTTCGCGCCGCGGCTTAAATTGTTCCTTGGCGTGATTACCCAACTTTGGCACCGTCACCATTCCTCTACCCCCCACCGTTTCCCCGGAATTACTAAGTCTGGAACTTACCGTCGGATCTTTTCGCGCCGCGGCTTAAATTGTTCCTTGCCGTGATTACCCAACTTTGGCACCGACGCCATTCTTCTACCCCCGCCGTTTACCCGGAATTACTAAGTCTGGAACTTACCGTCCGATCTTTTCGCGCCGCGGCTTAAATTGTTCCTTGGCGTGATTACCCAACTTTGGCACCGACGCCATTCCTCTACCCCCCGCCGTTTACCCGGAATAACTAAGTCTGGAACTTACCGTCCGATCTTTTCGCGCCGCGGCTTAAATTGTTCCTTGGCGTGATTACCCAACTTTGGCACCGACGCCATTCCTCTAACCCCCACCGTTTCCCCGGAATTACTAAGTCTGGAACTTACCGTCGGATCTTTTCGCGCCGCGGCTTAAATTGTTCCTTGGCGTGATTACCCAACTTTGGCACCGACGCCATTCCTCTACCCCCCACCGTTTCCCCGGAATTACTAAGTCTGGAATTTACCGTCGGATCTTTTCGCGCCGCGGCTTAAATTGTTCCTTGGCGTGATTACCCAACTTTGGCACCGACGCCATTCCTCTACCCCCCGCCGTTTCCCCGGAATTACTAAGTCTGGAACTTACCGTCCGATCTTTTCGCGCCGCGGCTTAAATTGTTCCTTGGCGTGATAACCCAACTTTGGCACCAACAACATTCCTCTACCCCCCACCGTTTCCCCGGAATTACTAAGTCTGGAACTTACCGTCGGATCTTTTCGCGCCGCGGCTTAAATTGTTTCTTGGCGTGATTACCCAACTTTGGCACCAACGCCATTCCTCTACCCCCCGCCGTTTCCCCGGAATTACTAAGTCTGGAACTTACCGACTGATCTTTTCGCACTACGGCTTAAATTGTTCCTTGGCGTGATTACCCAACTTTGGCACCGACGCCATTCCTCTACCCCCCACCGTTTGCCCGGAATTACTAATTCTGGAACTTACCGTCTGATCTTTTCGCGCTGCGGCTTAAATTGTTCTTTGGCGTGATTACCCAACTTTGGCACCGACGCCATTCCTCTACCCCCCACCGTTTCCCCGGAATTACTAAGTCTGGAACTTACCGTCGGATCTTTTCGCGCCGCGGCTTAAATTGTTCCTTGGCGTGATTACCCAACTTTGGCACCGACGCCATTCCTCTACCCCCCGCCGTTTCCCCGGAATTACTAAGTCTGGAACTTACCGTCGGATCTTTTCGCGCCGCGGCTTAAATTGTTCCTTGGCGTGATTACCCAACTTTGGCACCAACAACATTCCTCTACCCCCCACCGTTTCCCCGGAATTACTAAGTCTGGAATTTACCTTCGGATCTTTTCGCGCCGCGGCTTAAATTGTTCCTTGGCGTGATTACCCAACTTTGGCACCGACGCCATTCCTCTACCCCCCGCCGTTTCCCCGGAATTACTAAGTCTGGAACTTACCGTCCGATCTTTTTGCGCCGCGGCTTAAATTGTTCCTTGGCGTGATTACCCAACTTTGGCACCGACGCCATTCCTCTACCCCCCACCGTTTCCCCGTAATTACTAAGTCTGGAACTTACCGTCGGATCTTTTCGCGCCGCGGCTTAAATTGTTTCTTGGCGTGATTACCCAACTTTGGCACCGACGCCATTCCTCTACCCCCCGCCGTTTCCCCGGAATTACTAAGTCTGGAACTTACCAACTGATCTTTTCGCGCTACGGCTTAAATTGTTCCTTGGCGTGATTACCCAACTTTGGCACCGACGCCATTCCTCTACCCCCCGCCGTTTCCCCGGAATTACTAAGTCTGGAACTTACCGTCGGATCTTTTCGCGCCGCGGCTTAAATTGTTCCTTGGCGTGATTACCCAACTTTGGCACCGACGCCATTCCTCTACCCCCCACCGTTTCCCCGGAATTACTAAGTCTGGAACTTACCGTCCGATCTTTTCGCGCCGCGGCTTAAATTGTTTCTTGGCGTGATTACCCAACTTTGGCACCGACGCCATTCCTCTACCCCCCACCGTTTCCCCGGAATTACTAAGTCTGGAACTTACCGTCGGATCTTTTCGCGCTGCGGCTTAAATTGTTCCTTGGCGTGATTACCCAACTTTGGCACCGACGCTATTCCTCTACCCCCCGCCGTTTACCCGGAATTACTAATTCTGGAACTTACCGTCCGATCTTTTCGCGCCGCGGCTTAAATTGTTCCTTGGCGTGATTACCCAACTTTGGCACCGACGCCATTCCTCTACCCCCCACCGTTTCCCCGGAATTACTAAGTCTGGAACTTACCGTCCGATCTTTTCGCGCCGCGGCTTAAATTGTTTCTTGGCGTGATTACCCAACTTTGGCACCGACGCCATTCCTCTACCCCCCACCGTTTCCCCGGAATTACTAAGTCTGGAACTTACCGTCGGATCTTTTCGCGCTGCGGCTTAAATTGTTCCTTGGCGTGATTACCCAACTTTGGCACCGACGCTATTCCTCTACCCCCCGCCGTTTACCCGGAATTACTAATTCTGGAACTTACCGTCCGATCTTTTCGCGCCGCGGCTTAAATTGTTCCTTGGCGTGATTACCCAACTTTGGCACCAACAACATTCCTCTACCCCCCACCGTTTCCCCGGAATTACTAAGTCTGGAACTTACCGTCGGATCTTTTCGCGCCGCGGCTTAAATTGTTTCTTGGCGTGATTACCCAACTTTGGCACCAACGCCATTCCTCTACCCCCCGCCGTTTCCCCGGAATTACTAAGTCTGGAACTTACCGACTGATCTTTTCGCGCTGCGGCTTAAATTGTTCTTTGGCGTGATTACCCAACTTTGGCACCGACGCCATTCCTCTACACCCCACCGTTTCCCCGGAATTACTAAGTCTGGAACTTACCGTCGGATCTTTTCGCGCCGCGGCTTAAATTGTTCCTTGGCGTGATTACCCAACTTTGGCACCGACGCCATTCCTCTACCCCCCACCGTTTCCCCGGAATTACTAAGTCTGGAACTTACCGTCGGATCTTTTCGCGCCGCGGCTTAAATTGTTCCTTGGCGTGATTACCCAACTTTGGCACCGTCACCATTCCTCTACCCCCCACCGTTTCCCCGGAATTACTAAGTCTGGAACTTACCGTCGGATCTTTTCGCGCCGCGGCTTAAATTGTTCCTTGCCGTGATTACCCAACTTTGGCACCGACGCCATTCTTCTACCCCCGCCGTTTACCCGGAATTACTAAGTCTGGAACTTACCGTCCGATCTTTTCGCGCCGCGGCTTAAATTGTTCCTTGGCGTGATTACCCAACTTTGGCACCGACGCCATTCCTCTACCCCCCGCCGTTTACCCGGAATAACTAAGTCTGGAACTTACCGTCCGATCTTTTCGCGCCGCGGCTTAAATTGTTCCTTGGCGTGATTACCCAACTTTGGCACCGACGCCATTCCTCTAACCCCCACCGTTTCCCCGGAATTACTAAGTCTGGAACTTACCGTCGGATCTTTTCGCGCCGCGGCTTAAATTGTTCCTTGGCGTGATTACCCAACTTTGGCACCGACGCCATTCCTCTACCCCCCACCGTTTCCCCGGAATTACTAAGTCTGGAATTTACCGTCGGATCTTTTCGCGCCGCGGCTTAAATTGTTCCTTGGCGTGATTACCCAACTTTGGCACCGACGCCATTCCTCTACCCCCCGCCGTTTCCCCGGAATTACTAAGTCTGGAACTTACCGTCCGATCTTTTCGCGCCGCGGCTTAAATTGTTCCTTGGCGTGATAACCCAACTTTGGCACCAACAACATTCCTCTACCCCCCACCGTTTCCCCGGAATTACTAAGTCTGGAACTTACCGTCGGATCTTTTCGCGCCGCGGCTTAAATTGTTTCTTGGCGTGATTACCCAACTTTGGCACCAACGCCATTCCTCTACCCCCCGCCGTTTCCCCGGAATTACTAAGTCTGGAACTTACCGACTGATCTTTTCGCACTACGGCTTAAATTGTTCCTTGGCGTGATTACCCAACTTTGGCACCGACGCCATTCCTCTACCCCCCACCGTTTGCCCGGAATTACTAATTCTGGAACTTACCGTCTGATCTTTTCGCGCTGCGGCTTAAATTGTTCTTTGGCGTGATTACCCAACTTTGGCACCGACGCCATTCCTCTACCCCCCACCGTTTCCCCGGAATTACTAAGTCTGGAACTTACCGTCGGATCTTTTCGCGCCGCGGCTTAAATTGTTCCTTGGCGTGATTACCCAACTTTGGCACCGACGCCATTCCTCTACCCCCCGCCGTTTCCCCGGAATTACTAAGTCTGGAACTTACCGTCCGATCTTTTCGCGCCGCGGCTTAAATTGTTCCTTGGCGTGATTACCCAACTTTGGCACCGACGCCATTCCTCTACCCCCCGCCGTTTCCCCGGAATTACTAAGTCTGGAACTTACCGTCGGATCTTTTCGCGCCGCGGCTTAAATTGTTCCTTGGCGTGATTACCCAACTTTGGCACCAACAACATTCCTCTACCCCCCACCGTTTCCCCGGAATTACTAAGTCTGGAATTTACCGTCGGATCTTTTCGCGCCGCGGCTTAAATTGTTCCTTGGCGTGATTACCCAACTTTGGCACCGACGCCATTCCTCTACCCCCCGCCGTTTCCCCGGAATTACTAAGTCTGGAACTTACCGTCCGATCTTTTTGCGCCGCGGCTTAAATTGTTCCTTGGCGTGATTACCCAACTTTGGCACCGACGCCATTCCTCTACCCCCCACCGTTTCCCCGTAATTACTAAGTCTGGAACTTACCGTCGGATCTTTTCGCGCCGCGGCTTAAATTGTTTCTTGGCGTGATTACCCAACTTTGGCACCGACGCCATTCCTCTACCCCCCGCCGTTTCCCCGGAATTACTAAGTCTGGAACTTACCAACTGATCTTTTCGCGCTACGGCTTAAATTGTTCCTTGGCGTGATTACCCAACTTTGGCACCGACGCCATTCCTCTACCCCCCGCCGTTTCCCCGGAATTACTAAGTCTGGAACTTACCGTCGGATCTTTTCGCGCCGCGGCTTAAATTGTTCCTTGGCGTGATTACCCAACTTTGGCACCGACGCCATTCCTCTACCCCCCACCGTTTCCCCGGAATTACTAAGTCTGGAACTTACCGTCCGATCTTTTCGCGCCGCGGCTTAAATTGTTTCTTGGCGTGATTACCCAACTTTGGCACCGACGCCATTCCTCTACCCCCCACCGTTTCCCCGGAATTACTAAGTCTGGAACTTACCGTCGGATCTTTTCGCGCTGCGGCTTAAATTGTTCCTTGGCGTGATTACCCAACTTTGGCACCGACGCTATTCCTCTACCCCCCGCCGTTTACCCGGAATTACTAATTCTGGAACTTACCGTCCGATCTTTTCGCGCCGCGGCTTAAATTGCTCCTTGGCGTGATTACCCAACTTTGGCACCGACAACATTCCTCTACCCCCCACCGTTTCCCCGGAATTACTAAGTCTGGAATTTACCGTCGGATCTTTTCGCGCCGCGGCTTAAATTGTTCCTTGGCGTGATTACCCAACTTTGGCACCGACGCCATTCCTCTACCCCCCGCCGTTTCCCCGGAATTACTAAGTCTGGAACTTACCGTCCGATCTTTTCGCGCCGCGGCTTAAATTGTTCCTTGGCGTGATTACCCAACTTTGGCACCGACGCCATTCCTCTACCCCCCACCGTTTCCCCGGAATTACTAAGTCTGGAACTTACCGTCGGATCTTTTCGCGCCGCGGCTTAAATTGTTCCTTGGCGTGATTACCCAACTTTGGCACCAACAACATTCCTCTACCCCCCACCGTTTCCCCGGAATTACTAAGTCTGGAACTTACCGTCGGATCTTTTCGCGCCGCGGCTTAAATTGTTTCTTGGCGTGATTACCCAACTTTGGCACCAACGCCATTCCTCTACCCCCCGCCGTTTCCCCGGAATTACTAAGTCTGGAACTTACCGACTGATCTTTTCGCACTACGGCTTAAATTGTTCCTTGGCGTGATTACCCAACTTTGGCACCGACGCCATTCCTCTACCCCCCACCGTTTGCCCGGAATTACTAATTCTGGAACTTACCGTCTGATCTTTTCGCGCTGCGGCTTAAATTGTTCTTTGGCGTGATTACCCAACTTTGGCACCGACGCCATTCCTCTACCCCCCACCGTTTCCCCGGAATTACTAAGTCTGGAACTTACCGTCGGATCTTTTCGCGCCGCGGCTTAAATTGTTCCTTGGCGTGATTACCCAACTTTGGCACCGACGCCATTCCTCTACCCCCCGCCGTTTCCCCGGAATTACTAAGTCTGGAACTTACCGTCCGATCTTTTCGCGCCGCGGCTTAAATTGTTCCTTGGCGTGATTACCCAACTTTGGCACCGACGCCATTCCTCTACCCCCCGCCGTTTCCCCGGAATTACTAAGTCTGGAACTTACCGTCGGATCTTTTCGCGCCGCGGCTTAAATTGTTCCTTGGCGTGATTACCCAACTTTGGCACCAACAACATTCCTCTACCCCCCACCGTTTCCCCGGAATTACTAAGTCTGGAATTTACCGTCGGATCTTTTCGCGCCGCGGCTTAAATTGTTCCTTGGCGTGATTACCCAACTTTGGCACCGACGCCATTCCTCTACCCCCCGCCGTTTCCCCGGAATTACTAAGTCTGGAACTTACCGTCCGATCTTTTTGCGCCGCGGCTTAAATTGTTCCTTGGCGTGATTACCCAACTTTGGCACCGACGCCATTCCTCTACCCCCCACCGTTTCCCCGTAATTACTAAGTCTGGAACTTACCGTCGGATCTTTTCGCGCCGCGGCTTAAATTGTTTCTTGGCGTGATTACCCAACTTTGGCACCGACGCCATTCCTCTACCCCCCGCCGTTTCCCCGGAATTACTAAGTCTGGAACTTACCAACTGATCTTTTCGCGCTACGGCTTAAATTGTTCCTTGGCGTGATTACCCAACTTTGGCACCGACGCCATTCCTCTACCCCCCGCCGTTTCCCCGGAATTACTAAGTCTGGAACTTACCGTCGGATCTTTTCGCGCCGCGGCTTAAATTGTTCCTTGGCGTGATTACCCAACTTTGGCACCGACGCCATTCCTCTACCCCCCACCGTTTCCCCGGAATTACTAAGTCTGGAACTTACCGTCCGATCTTTTCGCGCCGCGGCTTAAATTGTTTCTTGGCGTGATTACCCAACTTTGGCACCGACGCCATTCCTCTACCCCCCACCGTTTCCCCGGAATTACTAAGTCTGGAACTTACCGTCGGATCTTTTCGCGCTGCGGCTTAAATTGTTCCTTGGCGTGATTACCCAACTTTGGCACCGACGCTATTCCTCTACCCCCCGCCGTTTACCCGGAATTACTAATTCTGGAACTTACCGTCCGATCTTTTCGCGCCGCGGCTTAAATTGCTCCTTGGCGTGATTAACCAACTTTGGCACCGACAACATTCCTCTACCCCCCACCGTTTCCCCGGAATTACTAAGTCTGGAATTTACCGTCGGATCTTTTCGCGCCGCGGCTTAAATTGTTCCTTGGCGTGATTACCCAACTTTGGCACCGACGCCATTCCTCTACCCCCCGCCGTTTCCCCGGAATTACTAAGTCTGGAACTTACCGTCCGATCTTTTCGCGCCGCGGCTTAAATTGTTCCTTGGCGTGATTACCCAACTTTGGCACCGACGCCATTCCTCTACCCCCCACCGTTTCCCCGGAATTACTAAGTCTGGAACTTACCGTCGGATCTTTTCGCGCCGCGGCTTAAATTTTTTCTTGGCGTGATTACCCAACTTTGGCACCAACGCCATTCCTCTACCCCCCGCCGTTTCCCCGGAATTACTAAGTCTGGAACTTACCGACTGATCTTTTCGCACTACGGCTTAAATTGTTCCTTGGCGTGATTACCCAACTTTGGCACCGACGCCATTCCTCTACCCCCCGCCGTTTCCCCGGAATTACTAAGTCTGGAACTTACCGTCGGATCTTTTCGCGCCGCGGCTTAAATTGTTCCTTGGCGTGATTACCCAACTTTGGCACCGACGCCATTCCTCTACCCCCCACCGTTTCCCCGGAATTACTAAGTCTGGAACTTACCGTCCGATCTTTTCGCGCCGCGGCTTAAATTGTTCCTTGGCGTGATTACCCAACTTTGGCACCGACGCCATTCCTCTACCCCCCACCGTTTCCCCGGAATCACTAAGTCTAGGACTAACCGTCCGATCTTTTCGCGCCGCGGCTTTAATTGTTCCTTGGCGTGATTACCCAACTTTGGCACCAACGCCATTCCTCTACCCCCCACCGTTTCCCCGGAATCACTAAGTCTGGAACTTACCGTCCGATCTTTTCGCGCCGCGGCTTAAATTGTTCCTTGGCGTGATTACCCAACTTTGGCACCGACGCCATTCCTCTACCCCCCACCGTTTCCCCGGAATCACTAAGTCTGGAACTAACAGTCCGATCTTTTCGCGCCGCGGCTTAAATTGTTCCTTGGCGTGATTACCCAACTTTGGCACCGACGCCATTCCTCTACCCTCCACCGTTTCCCCGGAATCACTAAGTCTGGAACTTCGTCCGATCTTTTTGCGCCGCAGCTTAAATTGTTCCTTGGCGTGATTACCCAACTTTGGCACCGACGCCATTCCTCTACCCCCCACCGTTTCCCCGGAATCACTAAGTCTAGGACTAACCGTCCGATCTTTTCGCGCCGTTTCCGCTGAATTTACAACTCTGGAACTAACAGTCCGATTTTTACGCGGTTTGGCTTATTTTTTTCTTGGCTGAATTCTCGAACTTTGGCACCGACGCCGTTTCCTTCCGCCCATCCGTTTCCGCGGAATTTACAACTCTGGAACTAACAGTCCGATTTTTACGCGGTTTGGCTTAGTTTTTTCCTTGGCTGAATTCTTGAACTTTGGCACCGACGCCGTTCCCTTCCGCACAACCGTTTCCGCGGAATGTACAACTCTGGAACTAACAGTCCGATTTTTACGCGGTTTGGCTTATTTTTTTCTTGGCTGAATTCTCGAACTTTGGCACCGACGCCGTTTCCTTCCGCATAACCGTTTCCGCGGAATTTACAACTCTGGAACTAACAGTCCGATTTCTACGCAGTTTGGCTTATTTTTTTTTCTTGGATGAATTCTTTAACTTTGGCACCCACGCAGTTCCCTTCCGCCCAACCGTTTCCTCGGAATTTACAACTCTGGAACTAACAGTCATATTTTTACGCGATTTGGCTTATTTTTTTCCTTGGCTGAATTCTCGAACTTTGGCACCGACGCCGTTCCCTTCCGCCCAACCGTTTCCGCGGAATTTACAACTCTGGAACTAACAGTCCGATTTTCACGCGGTTTGGCTTATTTTTTTTCTTGGATGAATTCTCGAACTTTGGCACCCACGCCGTTCCCTTCCGCCCAACCGTTTCCTCGGAATTTACAACTCTGGAACTAACAGTCCGATTTTTACGCGGTTAGGCTTATTTTTTTCCTTGGCTGAATTCTCGAACTTTGGCACCGGCGCCGTTTCCTTCCGCCCAACCGTTTTCGCGGAATTTACAACTCTGGAACTTACAGTCCGATCTCTACGCGGTTTGGCTTATTTTTTTCCTTGGCTGAATTCTCGAACTTTGGCTTCGACGTCGTTCCCTTCCGCATAACCGTTTCCGCGGAATTTACAACTCTGGAACTAACAGTCCGATTTTCACGCGGATTGCCTTATTTTTTTCCTTGGCTGAATTTTCGAACTTTGGCACCGACGCCGTTCCCTTCTGCCTAACCGTTTTCGCGGAATTTACAACTCTGGAATCGATCGGGTTGTAAGTTACCACTTAATTACCACTTTTTGATCTAAGGGGCGGAGAGAAATAAATTAGTTTTTTTCAACCCGATCGACTCACTCCCGGGAACCAATTAATCGCCGTCTCGAAGCGATCGGGCGGTAAGTTACCACCCTATTACCACTTTTTGATCTAAGGGGAGGCGAGAAAAAAAATTTTTTTATCAACCCGATCGACTCACTTCCGGGAACCAATTAATCGCCGTCTCGAAGCAATCGGGTGGTAAGTTACCACCCTATTACCACTTTTTGATCTAAGGGGCGGAGAGAAAAAAAAGTTTTTTTCAACCCGATCGACTATCTCCCGGGAACCAATTAATCGCAGTCTCGAAGCGATCGGGCGGTAAGTTACCACCCTATTACCACTTTTTGATCTAAGGGGCGGAGAGAAAAAAAAAATTTTCAAACCGATCGACTCACTTCCGGGAACCAATTAATCGCCGTTTTGAAGCGATCGGGCGGTAAGTTACCACCCTATTACCACTTTTTGATCTAAGGGGCGGAGAGAAATAAATTTTTTTTCAACCCGATCGACTCACTCCCGGGAACCAATTAATCGCCGTCTCGAAGCGATCGGGCGGTAAGTTACCACTTTATTACCACTTTTTGATCTAAGGGGCGGAGAGAAATAAATTTTTTTTTCAACCCGATCGACTCACTCCCGGGAACCAATTAATCGCAGTCTCGAAGCGATCGGGCGGTAAGTTACCACCCTATTACCACTTTTTGATCTAAGGGGCGGAGAGAAAAAAATTTTTTTTTCAACCCGATCGACTCACTTCCGGGAACCAATTAATCGCCGTCTCGAAGCGATCGGGCGGTAAGTTACCACCCTATTACCACTTTTTGATCTAAGGGGCGGAGAGAAAAAAAATTTTTTTTCAACCCGATCGACTCACTTCCGGGAACCAAATAATCGCCGTCTCGAAGCGATCGGGCGGTAAGTTACCACCCTATTACCACTTTTTGATCTAAGGGGAGGAGAGAAAAAAAAATTTTTTTCAACCCGATGGACTCACTCCCGGGAACCAATTAATCGCCGTCTCGAAGCGAACTGGTGGTAAGTTACCACCTTATTACCACTTTTCGATCTAAGGTGCGGAGAGAAAAAAAAGTTTTTTTCAACCCGATCGACTATCTCCCGGGAACCAATTAATCGCAGTCTCGAAGCGATCGGGCGGTAAGTTACCACCCTATTACCACTTTTTGATCTAAGGGGCGGAGAGAAAAAAAATTTTTTTTCAACCCGATCGACTCACTCCTGGGAACCAATTAATCGCCGTCTCGAAGCGATCGGGCGGTAAGTTACCACTTAATTACCACTTTTTGATCTAATGGGCGGAGAGAAAAAAATTTTTTTTTCAACCCGATCGACTCACTTCTGGGAAATAATTAATCGCCGTCTCGAAGCGATCGGGCGGTAATTTACCACCCTATTACCACTTTTTGATCTAAGGGGCGGAGAGAAAAAAAAATTTTCAAACCGATTGACTCACTTCCGGGAACCAATTAATCGCCGTCTCGAAGCGATCGGGTTGTAAGTTACCACCCTATTACCACTTTTTAATCTAAGGGGCGGAGAGAAAAAAAAGTTTTTTTCAACCCGATCGACTATCTCCCGGGAACCAATTAATCGCAGTCTCGAAGCGATCGGGCGGTAAGTTACCACCCTATTACCACTTTTTGATCTAAGGGGCGGAGAGAAAAAAAATTTTTTTTCAACCCGATCGACTCACTCCTGTAAACCAATTAATCGCAGTCTCGAAGCGATCGGGCGGTAAGTTACCACTTAATTACCACTTTTTAATCTAAGGGGCGGAGAGAAAAAAATTTTTTTTTCAACCCGATCGACTCACTTCCGGGAACCAATTAATCGCCGTCTCGAAGCGATCGGGCGGTAAGTTACCACCCTATTACCACTTTTTGATCTAAGGGGCGGAGAGAAATAAATTTTTTTTTCAACCCAATCGACTCACTCCCGGGAACCAATTAATCGCCGTCTCGAAGCGATCGGGCTGTAAGTTACCACTTTATTACCACTTTTTGATCTAAGGGGCGGAGAGAAATAAATTTTTTTTCAACCCGATCGACTCACTCCCGGGAACCAATTAATCGCCGTCTCGATGCGATCGGGCGGTAAGTTACCACTTTATTACCACTTTTTGATCTAAGGGGCGGAGAGAAATAAATTTTTTTTTCAACCCGATCGACTCACTCCCGGGAACCAATTAATCGCCGTCTCGAAGCGATCGGGCTGTAAGTTACCACTTTATTACCACTTTTTGATCTAAGGGGCGGAACAAAATAAATTTTTTTTTCAACCCGATCGACTCACTCCCGGGAACCAATTAATCGCCGTCTCGAAGCGATCGGGCGGTAAGTTACCACCTATTACCACTTTTTGATTTAAGGGGCGGAGAGAAAAAAAAGTTTTTTCAACCCGATCGAGTCACTCCGGGGAACCAATTAATCGCCGCCTCGAAGCGTTCGGGCGGTAAGTTACCACTTAATTACCACTTTTTGATCTAAGGGGCGGCGAGAAAAAAAAATTTTTTCAACCCGATCGACTCACTTCCGGGAACCAATTAATCGCTGTCTCGAAGCGATCGGGCGGTAAGTTACCACCCTATTACCACTTTTTGATCTAAGGGGCGGAGAAAAAAAAATTTTTTTCAACCCGATCGACTCACTCCGGGGAACCAATTAATCGCCGTCTCGAAGCGTTCGGGCGGTAAGTTACCACTTAATTACCACTTTTTGATCTAAGGGGCGGAGAGAAAAAATTTTTTTTTCAACCCGATCGACTCACTTCCGGGAACCAATTAATCGCCGTCTCGAAGTGATCGGGCGGTAAGTTACCACCCTATTACCACTTTTTGATCTAAGGGGCGGAGAGAAAAAAAATTTTCAACCCGATCGACTCGCTTCCGGGAACCAATTAATCGCCGTCTCGAAGCGATCGGGCGGTAAGTTACCACCCTATTACCACTTTTTGATCCAAGGGGAGGAGAGAAAAAAAAAATTTTTTCAACCCGATCGACTCACTCCCGGGAATCAATTAATCGCCGTCTCGAAGCGATCGGGTTGTAAGTTACCACCCTATTACCACTTTTTAATCTAAGGGGCGGAGAGAAAAAAAAGTTTTTTTCAACCCGATCGACTATCTCCCGGGAACCAATTAATCGCAGTCTCGAAGCGATCGGGCGGTAAGTTACCACCCTATTACCACTTTTTGATCTAAGGGGCGGAGAGAAAAAAATTTTTTTTTCAACCCGATCGACTCACTCCTGTAAACCAATTATTCGCAGTCTCGAAGCGATCGGGCGGTAAGTTACCACTTAATTACCACTTTTTAATCTAAGGGGCGGAGAGAAAAAAATTTTGTTTTCAACCCGATCGACTCACTTCCGGGAACCAATTAATCGCCGTCTCGAAGCAATCGGGTGGTAAGTTACCAACGTATTACCACTTTTTGATCTAAGGGGCGGAGAGAAATAAATTTTTTTTTCAACCCGATCGACTCACTCCCGGGAACCAATTAATCGCCGTCTCGAAGCGATCGGGTTGTAAGTTACCACCCTATTACCACTTTTTAATCTAAGGGGCGGAGAGAAAAAAAAGTTTTTTTCAACCCGATCGACTATCTCCCGGGAAACAATTAATCGCAGTCTCGAAGCGATCGGGCGGTAAGTTACCACCCTATTACCACTTTTTGATCTAAGGGGCGGAGAGAAAAAAAATTTTTTTTCAACCCGATCGACTCACTCCTGTAAACCAATTAATCGCAGTCTCGAAGCGATCGGGCGGTAAGTTACCACTTAATTACCACTTTTTAATCTAAGGGGCGGAGAGAAAAAAATTTTTTTTTCAACCCGATCGACTCACTTCCGGGAACCAATTAATCGCCGTCTCGAAGCGATCGGGCGGTAAGTTACCACCCTATTACCACTTTTTGATCTAAGGGGCGGAGAGAAAAAAAAATTTTTTCCAACCCGATCGACTCACTTCCGGGAACCAATTAATCGCCGTCTCGAAACTATCGGGCGGTAAGTTACCACCCTATTACCACTTTTTGATCTAAGGGGAGGAGAGAAAAAAAAATTTTTTTCAACCCGATGGACTCACTCCCGGGAACCAATTAATCGCCGTCTCGAAGCGATTGGGCGGTAAGTTACCACCCTATTACCACTTTTTGATCTAAGGGGCGGAGAGAAAAAAAAGTTTTTTTTCAACCCGATCGACTATCTCCCGGGAACCAATTAATCGCAGTCTCGAAGCGATCGGGCGGTAAGTTACCACCCTATTACCACTTTTTGATCTAAGGGGCGGAGAGAAAAAAAAATTTTTTTCAACCCGATCGACTCACTACTGGGAACCAATTAATCGCCGTCTCGAAGCGATCGGGCGGTAAGTTACCACTTAATTACCACTTTTTGATCTAAGGGGCGGAGAGAAAAAATTTTTTTTTCAACCCGATCGACTCACTTCTGGGAAATAATTAATCGCCGTCTCGAAGCGATCGGGCGGTAAGTTACCACCCTATTACCACTTTTTGATCTAAGGGGCGGAGAGAAAAAAAAAATTTTCAAACCGATCGACTCACTTCCGGGAACCAATTAATCGCCGTCTCGAAGCGATCGGGCGGTAAGTTACCACCCTATTACCACTTTTTGATCTAAGGGGCGGAGAGAAATAAATTTTTTTTCAACCCGATCGACTCACTCCCGGGAACCAATTAATCGCCGTCTCGAAGCGATCGGGCGGTAAGTTACCACTTTATTACCACTTTTTGATCTAAGGGGCGGAGAGAAATAAATTTTTTTTTCAACCCGATCGACTCACTCCCGGGAACCAATTAATCGCCGTGTCGAAGCGATCGGGCGGTAAGTTACCACCCAATTACCACTTTTTGATCTAAGGGGAGGAGAAAAAAAAAATTTTTTTTCAACCCGATCGACTCACTTCCGGGAACCAATTAATCACCGTCTCGAAGCAATCGGGTGGTAAGTTACCACCTTATTACCACTTTTTGATCTAAGGGGCGGAGAGAAATAAATTTTTTTTTCAACCCAATCGACTCACTCCCGGGAACCAATTAATCGCCGTCTCGAAGCGATCGGGCTGTAAGTTACCACTTTATTACCACTTTTTGATCTAAGGGGCGGAGAGAAATAAATTTTTTTTCAACCCGATCGACTCACTCCCGGGAACCAATTAATCGCCGTCTCGATGCGATCGGGCGGTAAGTTACCACTTTATTACCACTTTTTGATCTAAGGGGCGGAGAGAAATAAATTTTTTTTTTCAACCCGATCGACTCACTCCCGGGAACCAATTAATCGCCGTCTCGAAGCGATCGGGCTGTAAGTTACCACTTTATTACCACTTTTTGATCTAAGGGGCGGAACAAAATAAATTTTTTTTTCAACCCGATCGACTCACTCCCGGGAACCAATTAATCGCCGTCTCGAAGCGATCGGGCGGTAAGTTACCACCCTATTACCACTTTTTGATCCAAGGGGAGGAGAGAAAAAAAAATTTTTTTCAACCCGATCGACTCACTCCCGGGAATCAATTAATCGCCGTCTCGAAGCGATCGGGTTGTAAGTTACCACCCTATTACCACTTTTTAATCTAAGGGGCGGAGAGAAAAAAAAGTTTTTTTCAACCCGATCGACTATCTCCCGGGAACCAATTAATCGCAGTCTCGAAGCGATCGGGCGGTAAGTTACCACCCTATTACCACTTTTTGATCTAAGGGGGGGAGAGAAAAAAATTTTTTTTTCAACCCGATCGACTCACTCCTGTAAACCAATTAATCGCAGTCTCGAAGCGATCGGGCGGTAAGTTACCACTTAATTACCACTTTTTAATCTAAGGGGCGGAGAGAAAAAAATTTTGTTTTCAACCCGATCGACTCACTTCCGGGAACCAATTAATCGCCGTCTCGAAGCAATCGGGTGGTAAGTTACCAACGTATTACCACTTTTTGATCTAAGGGGCGGAGAGAAATAAATTTTTTTTTCAACCCGATCGACTCACTCCCGGGAACCAATTAATCGCCGTCTCGAAGCGATCGGGTTGTAAGTTACCACCCTATTACCACTTTTTAATCTAAGGGGCGGAGAGAAAAAAAAGTTTTTTTCAACCCGATCGACTATCTCCCGGGAACCAATTAATCGCAGTCTCGAAGCGATCGGGCGGTAAGTTACCACCCTATTACCACTTTTTGATCTAAGGGGCGGAGAGAAAAAAAATTTTTTTTCAACCCGATCGACTCACTCCTGTAAACCAATTAATCGCAGTCTCGAAGCGATCGGGCGGTAAGTTACCACTTAATTACCACTTTTTAATCTAAGGGGCGGAGAGAAAAAAATTTTTTTTTCAACCCGATCGACTCACTTCCGGGAACCAATTAATCGCCGTCTCGAAGCGATCGGGCGGTAAGTTACCACCCTATTACCACTTTTTGATCTAAGGGGCGGAGAGAAATAAATTTTTTTTTCAACCCAATCGACTCACTCCCGGGAACCAATTAATCGCCGTCTCGAAGCGATCGGGCTGTAAGTTACCACTTTATTACCACTTTTTGATCTAAGGGGCGGAGAGAAATAAATTTTTTTTCAACCCGATCGACTCACTCCCGGGAACCAATTAATCGCCGTCTCGATGCGATCGGGCGGTAAGTTACCACTTTATTACCACTTTTTGATCTAAGGGGCGGAGAGAAATAAATTTTTTTTTTCAACCCGATCGACTCACTCCCGGGAACCAATTAATCGCCGTCTCGAAGCGATCGGGCTGTAAGTTACCACTTTATTACCACTTTTTGATCTAAGGGGCGGAACAAAATAAATTTTTTTTTCAACCCGATCGACTCACTCCCGGGAACCAATTAATCGCCGTCTCGAAGCGATCGGGCGGTAAGTTACCACCTATTACCACTTTTTGATCTAAGGGGCGGAGAGAAAAAAAAGTTTTTTCAACCCGATCGAGTCACTCCGGGGAACCAATTAATCGCCGCCTCGAAGCGTTCGGGCGGTAAGTTACCACTTAATTACCACTTTTTGATCTAAGGGGCGGCGAGAAAAAAAATTTTTTTCAACCCGATCGACTCACTTCCGGGAACCAATTAATCGCTGTCTCGAAGCGATCGGGCGGTAAGTTACCACCCTATTACCACTTTTTGATCTAAGGGGCGGAGAAAAAAAAATTTTTTTCAACCCGATCGACTCACTCCGGGGAACCAATTAATCGCCGTCTCGAAGCGTTCGGGCGGTAAGTTACCACTTAATTACCACTTTTTGATCTAAGGGGCGGAGAGAAAAAATTTTTTTTTCAACCCGATCGACTCACTTCCGGGAACCAATTAATCGCCGTCTCGAAGTGATCGGGCGGTAAGTTACCACCCTATTACCACTTTTTGATCTAAGGGGCGGAGAGAAAAAAAATTTTCAACCCGATCGACTCGCTTCCGGGAACCAATTAATCGCTGTCTCGAAGCGATCGGGCGGTAAGTTACCACCCTATTACCACTTTTTGATCCAAGGGGAGGAGAGAAAAAAAAATTTTTTTCAACCCGATCGACTCACTCCCGGGAATCAATTAATCGCCGTCTCGAAGCGATCGGGTTGTAAGTTACCACCCTATTACCACTTTTTAATCTAAGGGGCGGAGAGAAAAAAAAGTTTTTTTCAACCCGATCGACTATCTCCCGGGAACCAATTAATCGCAGTCTCGAAGCGATCGGGCGGTAAGTTACCACCCTATTACCACTTTTTGATCTAAGGGGCGGAGAGAAAAAAATTTTTTTTTCAACCCGATCGACTCACTCCTGTAAACCAATTAATCGCAGTCTCGAAGCGATCGGGCGGTAAGTTACCACTTAATTACCACTTTTTAATCTAAGGGGCGGAGAGAAAAAAATTTTGTTTTCAACCCGATCGACTCACTTCCGGGAACCAATTAATCGCCGTCTCGAAGCAATCGGGTGGTAAGTTACCAACGTATTACCACTTTTTGATCTAAGGGGCGGAGAGAAATAAATTTTTTTTTCAACCCGATCGACTCACTCCCGGGAACCAATTAATCGCCGTCTCGAAGCGATCGGGTTGTAAGTTACCACCCTATTACCACTTTTTAATCTAAGGGGCGGAGAGAAAAAAAAGTTTTTTTCAACCCGATCGACTATCTCCCGGGAAACAATTAATCGCAGTCTCGAAGCGATCGGGCGGTAAGTTACCACCCTATTACCACTTTTTGATCTAAGGGGCGGAGAGAAAAAAAATTTTTTTTCAACCCGATCGACTCACTCCTGTAAACCAATTAATCGCAGTCTCGAAGCGATCGGGCGGTAAGTTACCACTTAATTACCACTTTTTAATCTAAGGGGCGGAGAGAAAAAAATTTTTTTTTCAACCCGATCGACTCACTTCCGGGAACCAATTAATCGCTGTCTCGAAGCGATTGGCGGTAAGTTACCACCCTATTACCACTTTTTGATCTAAGGGGCGGAGAAAAAAATTTTTTTTTCAACCCGATCGACTCACTCCTGGGAACCAATTAATCGCCGTCTCGAAGCGATCGGGCGGTAAGTTACCATTTAATTACCACTTTTTGAT
The DNA here is from genome assembly GCA_024610705.1 of Tetragnatha versicolor. Classification (NCBI taxonomy): domain Eukaryota; kingdom Metazoa; phylum Arthropoda; class Arachnida; order Araneae; family Tetragnathidae; genus Tetragnatha; species Tetragnatha versicolor. Next base: position 4,395,797 of record JANDEH010000025.1, on the reverse strand, counting down.
CTAAGGGGCGGAGAGAAAAAAAAATTTTTTTCAACCCGATCGACTCACTCCTGGGAACCAATTAATCGCCGTCTCGAAGCGAACGGGCGGTAAGTTACCACCCTATTACCACTTTTTGATCTAAGTGGCAGAGAGAAAAAAAAATTTTTCAACCCAATCGACTCACTCCAGGGAACCAATTAATTTGTCTCGAAGCAATTGGGTGGTAAGTTACCACCTTATTACCACTTTTTGATCTAAGGGGCGGAGAGAAATAAATTTTTTTTCAACCCGATCGACTCACTCCCGGGAACCAATTAATCGCCGTCTCGAAGCGATCGGGCGGTAAGTTACCACCCTATTACCACTTTTTGATCTAAGGGGAGGCGAGAAAAAAAATTTTTTTATCAACCCGATCGACTCACTTCCGGGAACCAATTAATCGCCGTCTCGAAGCAATAGGGTGGTAAGTTTCCACCTTATTACCACTTTTTGATCTAAGGGGCGGAGAGAAATAAATTTTTTTTCAACCCGATCGAATCACTCCCGGGAACCAATTAATCGCCGTCTCGAAGCGATCGGGCGGTAAGTTACCACCCTATTACCACTTTTTGATCTAAGGGGCGGAGAGAAATAAATTTTTTTTTCAACCCGATCGACTCACTCCCGGGAACCAATTAATCACCGTCTCGAAGCGATCGGGCGGTAAGTTACCCCTTTATTGCCACTTTTTGATCTAAGGGGCGGAGAGAAATAAATTTTTTTTTCAACCCGATCGACTCACTCCCGGGAACCAATTAATCGCCGTGTCGAAGCGATCGGGCGGTAAGTTACCACCCAATTACCACTTTTTGATCTAAAGGGAGGAGAGAAAAAAAATTTTTTTTCAACCCGATCGACTCACTTCCGGGAACCAATTAATCACCGTCTCGAAGCAATCGGGTGGTAAGTTACCACCTTATTACCACTTTTTGATCTAAGGGGCGGAGAGAAATAAGTTTTTTTTCAACCCAATCGACTCACTCCCGGGAACCAATTAATCGCCGTCTCGAAGCGATCGGGTAGTAAGTTACCACTTTATTACCACTTTTTGATCCAAGGGGCGGAGAGAAATAAATTTTTTTTCAACCCGATCGACTCACTCCCGGGAACCAATTAATCGCCGTCTCGAAGCGATCGGGCTGTAAGTTACCACTTTATTACCACTTTTTGATCTAAGGGGCGGAGAGAAATAAATTTTTTTTTCAACCCTATCGACTCACTCCCGGGAACCAATTAATCGCCGTCTCGAAGCGAACGGGCGGTAAGTTACCACCCTATTACCACTTTTTGATCTAAGGGGCGGAGAGAAAAAAAAGTTTTTTTCAACCCGATCGACTATCTCCCGGGAACCAATTAATTGCCGTGTCGAAGCGATCGGGCGATAAGTTACCACCCTATTACCACTTTTTGATCTAAGGGGAGGAGAGAAAAAAAATTTTTTTCAACCCGATCGACTCACTTCCGGGAACCAATTCATCACCGTCTCGAAGCGAACGGGCGGTAAGTTACCACCCTATTACCACTTTTTGATCTAAGTGGCAGAGAGAAAAAAAATTTTTTTCAACCCAATCGACTCACTCCAGGGAACCAATTAATTTGTCTCGAAGCAATTGGGTGGTAAGTTACCACCTTATTACCACTTTTTGATCTAAGGGGCGGAGAGAAATAAATTTTTTTTCAACCCGATCGACTCACTCCCGGGAACCAATTAATCGCCGTCTCGAAGCGATCGGGCGGTAAGTTACCACCCTATTACCACTTTTTGATCTAAGGGGCGGAGAGAAAAAAAAGTTTTTTTCAACCCGATCGACTATCTCCCGGGAACCAATTAATTGCCGTGTCGAAGCGATCGGGCGATAAGTTACCACCCTATTACCACTTTTTGATCTAAGGGGAGGAGAGAAAAAAAAATTTTTTTCAACCCGATCGACTCACTTCCGGGAACCAATTAATCGCCGTCTCGAAGCAATCGGGTGGTAAGTTACCAACGTATTACCACTTTTTGATCTAAGGGGCGGAGAGAAATAAATTTTTTTTTCAACCCGATCGACTCACTCCCGGGAACCAATTAATCGCCGTCTCGAAGCGATCGGGTTGTAAGTTACCACCCTATTACCACTTTTTAATCTAAGGGGCGGAGAGAAAAAAAAGTTTTTTTCAACCCGATCGACTATCTCCCGGGAAACAATTAATCGCAGTCTCGAAGCGATCGGGCGGTAAGTTACCACCCTATTACCACTTTTTGATCTAAGGGGCGGAGAGAAAAAAAATTTTTTTTCAACCCGATCGACTCACTCCTGTAAACCAATTAATCGCAGTCTCGAAGCGATCGGGCGGTAAGTTACCACTTAATTACCACTTTTTAATCTAAGGGGCGGAGAGAAAAAAATTTTTTTTTCAACCCGATCGACTCACTTCCGGGAACCAATTAATCGCTGTCTCGAAGCGATTGGCGGTAAGTTACCACCCTATTACCACTTTTTGATCTAAGGGGCGGAGAAAAAAATTTTTTTTTCAACCCGATCGACTCACTCCTGGGAACCAATTAATCGCCGTCTCGAAGCGATCGGGCGGTAAGTTACCATTTAATTACCACTTTTTGATCTAAGGGGCGGAGAGAAAAAAAAATTTTTTTCAACCCGATCGACTCACTCCTGGGAACCAATTAATCGCCGTCTCGAAGCGAACGGGCGGTAAGTTACCACCCTATTACCACTTTTTGATCTAAGTGGCAGAGAGAAAAAAAAATTTTTCAACCCAATCGACTCACTCCAGGGAACCAATTAATTTGTCTCGAAGCAATTGGGTGGTAAGTTACCACCTTATTACCACTTTTTGATCTAAGGGGCGGAGAGAAATAAATTTTTTTTCAACCCGATCGACTCACTCCCGGGAACCAATTAATCGCCGTCTCGAAGCGATCGGGCGGTAAGTTACCACCCTATTACCACTTTTTGATCTAAGGGGAGGCGAGAAAAAAAATTTTTTTATCAACCCGATCGACTCACTTCCGGGAACCAATTAATCGCCGTCTCGAAGCAATAGGGTGGTAAGTTTCCACCTTATTACCACTTTTTGATCTAAGGGGCGGAGAGAAATAAATTTTTTTTCAACCCGATCGAATCACTCCCGGGAACCAATTAATCGCCGTCTCGAAGCGATCGGGCGGTAAGTTACCACCCTATTACCACTTTTTGATCTAAGGGGCGGAGAGAAATAAATTTTTTTTTCAACCCGATCGACTCACTCCCGGGAACCAATTAATCACCGTCTCGAAGCGATCGGGCGGTAAGTTACCCCTTTATTGCCACTTTTTGATCTAAGGGGCGGAGAGAAATAAATTTTTTTTTCAACCCGATCGACTCACTCCCGGGAACCAATTAATCGCCGTGTCGAAGCGATCGGGCGGTAAGTTACCACCCAATTACCACTTTTTGATCTAAAGGGAGGAGAGAAAAAAAATTTTTTTTCAACCCGATCGACTCACTTCCGGGAACCAATTAATCACCGTCTCGAAGCAATCGGGTGGTAAGTTACCACCTTATTACCACTTTTTGATCTAAGGGGCGGAGAGAAATAAGTTTTTTTTCAACCCAATCGACTCACTCCCGGGAACCAATTAATCGCCGTCTCGAAGCGATCGGGTAGTAAGTTACCACTTTATTACCACTTTTTGATCCAAGGGGCGGAGAGAAATAAATTTTTTTTCAACCCGATCGACTCACTCCCGGGAACCAATTAATCGCCGTCTCGAAGCGATCGGGCTGTAAGTTACCACTTTATTACCACTTTTTGATCTAAGGGGCGGAGAGAAATAAATTTTTTTTTCAACCCTATCGACTCACTCCCGGGAACCAATTAATCGCCGTCTCGAAGCGAACGGGCGGTAAGTTACCACCCTATTACCACTTTTTGATCTAAGGGGCGGAGAGAAAAAAAAGTTTTTTTCAACCCGATCGACTATCTCCCGGGAACCAATTAATTGCCGTGTCGAAGCGATCGGGCGATAAGTTACCACCCTATTACCACTTTTTGATCTAAGGGGAGGAGAGAAAAAAAATTTTTTTCAACCCGATCGACTCACTTCCGGGAACCAATTCATCACCGTCTCGAAGCGAACGGGCGGTAAGTTACCACCCTATTACCACTTTTTGATCTAAGTGGCAGAGAGAAAAAAAATTTTTTTCAACCCAATCGACTCACTCCAGGGAACCAATTAATTTGTCTCGAAGCAATTGGGTGGTAAGTTACCACCTTATTACCACTTTTTGATCTAAGGGGCGGAGAGAAATAAATTTTTTTTCAACCCGATCGACTCACTCCCGGGAACCAATTAATCGCCGTCTCGAAGCGATCGGGCGGTAAGTTACCACCCTATTACCACTTTTTGATCTAAGGGGCGGAGAGAAAAAAAAGTTTTTTTCAACCCGATCGACTATCTCCCGGGAACCAATTAATTGCCGTGTCGAAGCGATCGGGCGATAAGTTACCACCCTATTACCACTTTTTGATCTAAGGGGAGGAGAGAAAAAAAAATTTTTTTCAACCCGATCGACTCACTTCCGGGAACCAATTAATCACCGTCTCGAAGCAATCGGGTGGTAAGTTACCACCTTATTACCACTTTTTGATCTAAGGGGCGGAGAGAAATAAGTTTTTTTTCAACCCAATCGACTCACTCCCGGGAACCAATTAATCGCCGTCTCGAAGCGATCGGGTAGTAAGTTACCACTTTATTACCACTTTTTGATCCAAGGGGCGGAGAGAAATAAATTTTTTTTCAACCCGATCGACTCACTCCCGGGAACCAATTAATCGCCGTCTCGAAGCGATCGGGCTGTAAGTTACCACTTTATTACCACTTTTTGATCTAAGGGGAGGAGAGAAATAAATTTTTTTTTCAACCCGATCGACTCACTCCCGGGAACCAATTAATCGCCGTCTCGAAGCGATCGGGCGGTAAGTTACCACCCTATTACCACTTTTTGATCTAAGGGGAGGCGAGAAAAAAAATTTTTTTATCAACCCGATCGACTCACTTCCGGGAACCAATTAATCGCCGTCTCGAAGCAATAGGGTGGTAAGTTTCCACCTTATTACCACTTTTTGATCTAAGGGGCGGAGAGAAATAAATTTTTTTTCAACCCGATCGACTCACTCCCGGGAACCAATTAATCGCCGTCTCGAAGCGATCGGGCGGTAAGTTACCACCCTATTACCACTTTTTGATCTAAGGGGCGGAGAGAAATAAATTTTTTTTTCAACCCGATCGACTCACTCCCGGGAAACAATTAATCACCGTCTCGAAGCGATCGGGCGGTAAGTTACCACTTTATTACCACTTTTTGATCTAAGGGGCGGAGAGAAATAAATTTTTTTTTCAACCCGATCGACTCACTCCCGGGAACCAATTAATCGCCGTGTCGAAGCGATCGGGTTGTAAGTTACCACCCTATTACCACTTTTTAATCTAAGGGGCGGAGAGAAAAAAAAGTTTTTTTCAACCCGATCGACTATCTCCCGGGAACCAATTAATCGCAGTCTCGAAGCGATCGGGCGGTAAGTTACCACCCTATTACCACTTTTTGATCTAAGGGGCGGAGAGAAAAAAATTTTTTTTTCAACCCGATCGACTCACTCCTGTAAACCAATTAATCGCAGTCTCGAAGCGATCGGGCGGTAAGTTACCACTTAATTACCACTTTTTAATCTAAGGGGCGGAGAGAAAAAAATTTTGTTTTCAACCCGATCGACTCACTTCCGGGAACCAATTAATCGCCGTCTCGAAGCAATCGGGTGGTAAGTTACCAACGTATTACCACTTTTTGATCTAAGGGGCGGAGAGAAATAAATTTTTTTTTCAACCCGATCGACTCACTCCCGGGAACCAATTAATCGCCGTCTCGAAGCGATCGGGTTGTAAGTTACCACCCTATTACCACTTTTTAATCTAAGGGGCGGAGAGAAAAAAAAGTTTTTTTCAACCCGATCGATTATCTCCCGGGAAACAATTAATCGCAGTCTCGAAGCGATCGGGCGGTAAGTTACCACCCTATTACCACTTTTTGATCTAAGGGGCGGAGAGAAAAAAAATTTTTTTTCAACCCGATCGACTCACTCCTGTAAACCAATTAATCGCAGTCTCGAAGCGATCGGGCGGTAAGTTACCACTTAATTACCACTTTTTAATCTAAGGGGCGGAGAGAAAAAAATTTTTTTTTCAACCCGATCGACTCACTTCCGGGAACCAATTAATCGCTGTCTCGAAGCGATTGGCGGTAAGTTACCACCCTATTACCACTTTTTGATCTAAGGGGCGGAGAAAAAAATTTTTTTTTCAACCCGATCGACTCACTCCTGGGAACCAATTAATCGCCGTCTCGAAGCGATCGGGCGGTAAGTTACCATTTAATTACCACTTTTTGATCTAAGGGGCGGAGAGAAAAAAAAATTTTTTTCAACCCGATCGACTCACTCCTGGGAACCAATTAATCGCCGTCTCGAAGCGAACGGGCGGTAAGTTACCACCCTATTACCACTTTTTGATCTAAGTGGCAGAGAGAAAAAAAAATTTTTCAACCCAATCGACTCACTCCAGGGAACCAATTAATTTGTCTCGAAGCAATTGGGTGGTAAGTTACCACCTTATTACCACTTTTTGATCTAAGGGGCGGAGAGAAATAAATTTTTTTTCAACCCGATCGACTCACTCCCGGGAACCAATTAATCGCCGTCTCGAAGCGATCGGGCGGTAAGTTACCACCCTATTACCACTTTTTGATCTAAGGGGAGGCGAGAAAAAAAATTTTTTTATCAACCCGATCGACTCACTTCCGGGAACCAATTAATCGCCGTCTCGAAGCAATAGGGTGGTAAGTTTCCACCTTATTACCACTTTTTGATCTAAGGGGCGGAGAGAAATAAATTTTTTTTCAACCCGATCGAATCACTCCCGGGAACCAATTAATCGCCGTCTCGAAGCGATCGGGCGGTAAGTTACCACCCTATTACCACTTTTTGATCTAAGGGGCGGAGAGAAATAAATTTTTTTTTCAACCCGATCGACTCACTCCCGGGAACCAATTAATCACCGTCTCGAAGCGATCGGGCGGTAAGTTACCCCTTTATTGCCACTTTTTGATCTAAGGGGCGGAGAGAAATAAATTTTTTTTTCAACCCGATCGACTCACTCCCGGGAACCAATTAATCGCCGTGTCGAAGCGATCGGGCGGTAAGTTACCACCCAATTACCACTTTTTGATCTAAAGGGAGGAGAGAAAAAAAATTTTTTTTCAACCCGATCGACTCACTTCCGGGAACCAATTAATCACCGTCTCGAAGCAATCGGGTGGTAAGTTACCACCTTATTACCACTTTTTGATCTAAGGGGCGGAGAGAAATAAGTTTTTTTTCAACCCAATCGACTCACTCCCGGGAACCAATTAATCGCCGTCTCGAAGCGATCGGGTAGTAAGTTACCACTTTATTACCACTTTTTGATCCAAGGGGCGGAGAGAAATAAATTTTTTTTCAACCCGATCGACTCACTCCCGGGAACCAATTAATCGCCGTCTCGAAGCGATCGGGCTGTAAGTTACCACTTTATTACCACTTTTTGATCTAAGGGGCGGAGAGAAATAAATTTTTTTTTCAACCCTATCGACTCACTCCCGGGAACCAATTAATCGCCGTCTCGAAGCGAACGGGCGGTAAGTTACCACCCTATTACCACTTTTTGATCTAAGGGGCGGAGAGAAAAAAAAGTTTTTTTCAACCCGATCGACTATCTCCCGGGAACCAATTAATTGCCGTGTCGAAGCGATCGGGCGATAAGTTACCACCCTATTACCACTTTTTGATCTAAGGGGAGGAGAGAAAAAAAATTTTTTTCAACCCGATCGACTCACTTCCGGGAACCAATTCATCACCGTCTCGAAGCGAACGGGCGGTAAGTTACCACCCTATTACCACTTTTTGATCTAAGTGGCAGAGAGAAAAAAAATTTTTTTCAACCCAATCGACTCACTCCAGGGAACCAATTAATTTGTCTCGAAGCAATTGGGTGGTAAGTTACCACCTTATTACCACTTTTTGATCTAAGGGGCGGAGAGAAATAAATTTTTTTTCAACCCGATCGACTCACTCCCGGGAACCAATTAATCGCCGTCTCGAAGCGATCGGGCGGTAAGTTACCACCCTATTACCACTTTTTGATCTAAGGGGCGGAGAGAAAAAAAAGTTTTTTTCAACCCGATCGACTATCTCCCGGGAACCAATTAATTGCCGTGTCGAAGCGATCGGGCGATAAGTTACCACCCTATTACCACTTTTTGATCTAAGGGGAGGAGAGAATCAAAAATTTTTTTCAACCCGATCGACTCACTTCCGGGAACCAATTAATCACCGTCTCGAAGCAATCGGGTGGTAAGTTACCACCTTATTACCACTTTTTGATCTAAGGGGCGGAGAGAAATAAGTTTTTTTTCAACCCAATCGACTCACTCCCGGGAACCAATTAATCGCCGTCTCGAAGCGATCGGGTAGTAAGTTACCACTTTATTACCACTTTTTGATCCAAGGGGCGGAGAGAAATAAATTTTTTTTCAACCCGATCGACTCACTCCCGGGAACCAATTAATCGCCGTCTCGAAGCGATCGGGCTGTAAGTTACCACTTTATTACCACTTTTTGATCTAAGGGGAGGAGAGAAATAAATTTTTTTTTCAACCCGATCGACTCACTCCCGGGAACCAATTAATCGCCGTCTCGAAGCGATCGGGCGGTAAGTTACCACCCTATTACCACTTTTTGATCTAAGGGGAGGCGAGAAAAAAAATTTTTTTATCAACCCGATCGACTCACTTCCGGGAACCAATTAATCGCCGTCTCGAAGCAATAGGGTGGTAAGTTTCCACCTTATTACCACTTTTTGATCTAAGGGGCGGAGAGAAATAAATTTTTTTTCAACCCGATCGACTCACTCCCGGGAACCAATTAATCGCCGTCTCGAAGCGATCGGGCGGTAAGTTACCACCCTATTACCACTTTTTGATCTAAGGGGCGGAGAGAAATAAATTTTTTTTTCAACCCGATCGACTCACTCCCGGGAAACAATTAATCACCGTCTCGAAGCGATCGGGCGGTAAGTTACCACTTTATTACCACTTTTTGATCTAAGGGGCGGAGAGAAATAAATTTTTTTTTCAACCCGATCGACTCACTCCCGGGAACCAATTAATCGCCGTGTCGAAGCGATCGGGCGGTAAGTTACCACCCAATTACCACTTTTTGATCTAAAGGGAGGAGAGAAAAAAAATTTTTTTTCAACCCGATCGACTCACTTCCGGGAACCAATTAATCACCGTCTCGAAGCAATCGGGTGGTAAGTTACCACCTTATTACCACTTTTTGATCTAAGGGGCGGAGAGAAATAAGTTTTTTTTCAACCCAATCGACTCACTCCCGGGAACCAATTAATCGCCGTCTCGAAGCGATCGGGCTGTAAGTTACCACTTTATTACCACTTTTTGATCCAAGGGGCGGAGAGAAATAAATTTTTTTTCAACCCGATCGACTCACTCCCGGGAACCAATTAATCGCCGTCTCGAAGCGAACGGGCGGTAAGTTACCACCCTATTACCACTTTTTGATCTAAGGGGCGGAGAGAAAAAAAAGTTTTTTTCAACCCGATCGACTCACTCCAGGGAACCAATTAATTTGTCTCGAAGCAATTGGGTGGTAAGTTACCACCTTATTACCACTTTTTGATCTAAGGGGCGGAGAGAAATAAATTTTTTTTCAACCCGATCGACTCACTCCCGGGAACCAATTAATCGCCGTCTCGAAGCGATCGGGCGGTAAGTTACCACCCTATTACCACTTTTTGATCTAAGGGGCGGAGAGAAAAAAAAGTTTTTTTTCAACCCGATCGACTATCTCCCGGGAACCAATTAATTGCCGTGTCGAAGCGATCGGGCGATAAGTTACCACCCTATTACCACTTTTTGATCTAAGGGGAGGAGAGAAAAAAAAATTTTTTTCAACCCGATCGACTCACTTCCGGGAACCAATTAATCACCGTCTCGAAGCAATCGGGTGGTAAGTTACCACCTTATTACCACTTTTTGATCTAAGGGGCGGAGAGAAATAAGTTTTTTTTCAACCCAATCGACTCACTCCCGGGAACCAATTAATCGCCGTCTCGAAGCGATCGGGTAGTAAGTTACCACTTTATTACCACTTTTTGATCCAAGGGGCGGAGAGAAATAAATTTTTTTTCAACCCGATCGACTCACTCCCGGGAACCAATTAATCGCCGTCTCGAAGCGATCGGGCTGTAAGTTACCACTTTATTACCACTTTTTGATCTAAGGGGAGGAGAGAAATAAATTTTTTTTTCAACCCGATCGACTCACTCCCGGGAACCAATTAATCGCCGTCTCGAAGCGATCGGGCGGTAAGTTACCACCCTATTACCACTTTTTGATCTAAGGGGAGGCGAGAAAAAAAAATTTTTTATCAACCCGATCGACTCACTTCCGGGAACCAATTAATCGCCGTCTCGAAGCAATAGGGTGGTAAGTTTCCACCTTATTAGCACTTTTTGATCTAAGGGGCGGAGAGAAATAAATTTTTTTTCAACCCGATCGACTCACTCCCGGGAACCAATTAATCGCCGTCTCGAAGCGATCGGGCGGTAAGTTACCACCCTATTACCACTTTTTGATCTAAGGGGCGGAGAGAAATAAATTTTTTTTTCAACCCGATCGACTCACTCCCGGGAACCAATTAATCACCGTCTCGAAGCGATCGGGCGGTAAGTTACCACTTTATTACCACTTTTTGATCTAAGGGGCGGAGAGAAAAAAATTTTTTTTTCAACCCGATCGACTCACTTCCGGGAACCAATTAATCGCCGTCTCGAAGCGATCGGGCGGTAAGTTACCACCCTATTACCACTTTTTGATCTAAGGGGCGGAGAGAAAAAAAATTTTTTTTCAACCCGATCGACTCACTTCCGGGAACCAAATAATCGCCGTCTCGAAGCGATCGGGCGGTAAGTTACCACCCTATTACCACTTTTTGATCTAAGGGGAGGAGAGAAAAAAAAATTTTTTTCAACCCGATGGACTCACTCCCGGGAACCAATTAATCGCCGTCTCGAAGCGAACTGGTGGTAAGTTACCACCTTATTACCACTTTTCGATCTAAGGTGCGGAGAGAAAAAAAAGTTTTTTTCAACCCGATCGACTATCTCCCGGGAACCAATTAATCGCAGTCTCGAAGCGATCGGGCGGTAAGTTACCACCCTATTACCACTTTTTGATCTAAGGGGCGGAGAGAAAAAAAATTTTTTTTCAACCCGATCGACTCACTCCTGGGAACCAATTAATCGCCGTCTCGAAGCGATCGGGCGGTAAGTTACCACTTAATTACCACTTTTTGATCTAATGGGCGGAGAGAAAAAAATTTTTTTTTCAACCCGATCGACTCACTTCTGGGAAATAATTAATCGCCGTCTCGAAGCGATCGGGCGGTAATTTACCACCCTATTACCACTTTTTGATCTAAGGGGCGGAGAGAAAAAAAAATTTTCAAACCGATTGACTCACTTCCGGGAACCAATTAATCGCCGTCTCGAAGCGATCGGGTTGTAAGTTACCACCCTATTACCACTTTTTAATCTAAGGGGCGGAGAGAAAAAAAAGTTTTTTTCAACCCGATCGACTATCTCCCGGGAACCAATTAATCGCAGTCTCGAAGCGATCGGGCGGTAAGTTACCACCCTATTACCACTTTTTGATCTAAGGGGCGGAGAGAAAAAAAATTTTTTTTCAACCCGATCGACTCACTCCTGTAAACCAATTAATCGCAGTCTCGAAGCGATCGGGCGGTAAGTTACCACTTAATTACCACTTTTTAATCTAAGGGGCGGAGAGAAAAAAATTTTTTTTTCAACCCGATCGACTCACTTCCGGGAACCAATTAATCGCCGTCTCGAAGCGATCGGGCGGTAAGTTACCACCCTATTACCACTTTTTGATCTAAGGGGCGGAGAGAAATAAATTTTTTTTTCAACCCAATCGACTCACTCCCGGGAACCAATTAATCGCCGTCTCGAAGCGATCGGGCTGTAAGTTACCACTTTATTACCACTTTTTGATCTAAGGGGCGGAGAGAAATAAATTTTTTTTCAACCTGATCGACTCACTCCCGGGAACCAATTAATCGCCGTCTCGATGCGATCGGGCGGTAAGTTACCACTTTATTACCACTTTTTGATCTAAGGGGCGGAGAGAAATAAATTTTTTTTTCAACCCGATCGACTCACTCCCGGGAACCAATTAATCGCCGTCTCGAAGCGATCGGGCTGTAAGTTACCACTTTATTACCACTTTTTGATCTAAGGGGCGGAACAAAATAAATTTTTTTTTCAACCCGATCGACTCACTCCCGGGAACCAATTAATCGCCGTCTCGAAGCGATCGGGCGGTAAGTTACCACCTATTACCACTTTTTGATTTAAGGGGCGGAGAGAAAAAAAAGTTTTTTCAACCCGATCGAGTCACTCCGGGGAACCAATTAATCGCCGCCTCGAAGCGTTCGGGCGGTAAGTTACCACTTAATTACCACTTTTTGATCTAAGGGGCGGCGAGAAAAAAAATTTTTTTCAACCCGATCGACTCACTTCCGGGAACCAATTAATCGCTGTCTCGAAGCGATCGGGCGGTAAGTTACCACCCTATTACCACTTTTTGATCTAAGGGGCGGAGAAAAAAAAATTTTTTTCAACCCGATCGACTCACTCCGGGGAACCAATTAATCGCCGTCTCGAAGCGTTCGGGCGGTAAGTTACCACTTAATTACCACTTTTTGATCTAAGGGGCGGAGAGAAAAAATTTTTTTTTCAACCCGATCGACTCACTTCCGGGAACCAATTAATCGCCGTCTCGAAGTGATCGGGCGGTAAGTTACCACCCTATTACCACTTTTTGATCTAAGGGGCGGAGAGAAAAAAAATTTTCAACCCGATCGACTCGCTTCCGGGAACCAATTAATCGCCGTCTCGAAGCGATCGGGCGGTAAGTTACCACCCTATTACCACTTTTTGATCCAAGGGGAGGAGAGAAAAAAAAAATTTTTTCAACCCGATCGACTCACTCCCGGGAATCAATTAATCGCCGTCTCGAAGCGATCGGGTTGTAAGTTACCACCCTATTACCACTTTTTAATCTAAGGGGCGGAGAGAAAAAAAAGTTTTTTTCAACCCGATCGACTATCTCCCGGGAACCAATTAATCGCAGTCTCGAAGCGATCGGGCGGTAAGTTACCACCCTATTACCACTTTTTGATCTAAGGGGCGGAGAGAAAAAAATTTTTTTTTCAACCCGATCGACTCACTCCTGTAAACCAATTATTCGCAGTCTCGAAGCGATCGGGCGGTAAGTTACCACTTAATTACCACTTTTTAATCTAAGGGGCGGAGAGAAAAAAATTTTGTTTTCAACCCGATCGACTCACTTCCGGGAACCAATTAATCGCCGTCTCGAAGCAATCGGGTGGTAAGTTACCAACGTATTACCACTTTTTGATCTAAGGGGCGGAGAGAAATAAATTTTTTTTTCAACCCGATCGACTCACTCCCGGGAACCAATTAATCGCCGTCTCGAAGCGATCGGGTTGTAAGTTACCACCCTATTACCACTTTTTAATCTAAGGGGCGGAGAGAAAAAAAAGTTTTTTTCAACCCGATCGACTATCTCCCGGGAAACAATTAATCGCAGTCTCGAAGCGATCGGGCGGTAAGTTACCACCCTATTACCACTTTTTGATCTAAGGGGCGGAGAGAAAAAAAATTTTTTTTCAACCCGATCGACTCACTCCTGTAAACCAATTAATCGCAGTCTCGAAGCGATCGGGCGGTAAGTTACCACTTAATTACCACTTTTTAATCTAAGGGGCGGAGAGAAAAAAATTTTTTTTTCAACCCGATCGACTCACTTCCGGGAACCAATTAATCGCCGTCTCGAAGCGATCGGGCGGTAAGTTACCACCCTATTACCACTTTTTGATCTAAGGGGCGGAGAGAAAAAAAAATTTTTTCCAACCCGATCGACTCACTTCCGGGAACCAATTAATCGCCGTCTCGAAACTATCGGGCGGTAAGTTACCACCCTATTACCACTTTTTGATCTAAGGGGAGGAGAGAAAAAAAAATTTTTTTCAACCCGATGGACTCACTCCCGGGAACCAATTAATCGCCGTCTCGAAGCGATTGGGCGGTAAGTTACCACCCTATTACCACTTTTTGATCTAAGGGGCGGAGAGAAAAAAAAGTTTTTTTTCAACCCGATCGACTATCTCCCGGGAACCAATTAATCGCAGTCTCGAAGCGATCGGGCGGTAAGTTACCACCCTATTACCACTTTTTGATCTAAGGGGCGGAGAGAAAAAAAAATTTTTTCAACCCGATCGACTCACTACTGGGAACCAATTAATCGCCGTCTCGAAGCGATCGGGCGGTAAGTTACCACTTAATTACCACTTTTTGATCTAAGGGGCGGAGAGAAAAAATTTTTTTTTCAACCCGATCGACTCACTTCTGGGAAATAATTAATCGCCGTCTCGAAGCGATCGGGCGGTAAGTTACCACCCTATTACCACTTTTTGATCTAAGGGGCGGAGAGAAAAAAAAAATTTTCAAACCGATCGACTCACTTCCGGGAACCAATTAATCGCCGTCTCGAAGCGATCGGGCGGTAAGTTACCACCCTATTACCACTTTTTGATCTAAGGGGCGGAGAGAAATAAATTTTTTTTCAACCCGATCGACTCACTCCCGGGAACCAATTAATCGCCGTCTCGAAGCGATCGGGCGGTAAGTTACCACTTTATTACCACTTTTTGATCTAAGGGGCGGAGAGAAATAAATTTTTTTTTCAACCCGATCGACTCACTCCCGGGAACCAATTAATCGCCGTGTCGAAGCGATCGGGCGGTAAGTTACCACCCAATTACCACTTTTTGATCTAAGGGGAGGAGAAAAAAAAAATTTTTTTTCAACCCGATCGACTCACTTCCGGGAACCAATTAATCACCGTCTCGAAGCAATCGGGTGGTAAGTTACCACCTTATTACCACTTTTTGATCTAAGGGGCGGAGAGAAATAAATTTTTTTTTCAACCCAATCGACTCACTCCCGGGAACCAATTAATCGCCGTCTCGAAGCGATCGGGCTGTAAGTTACCACTTTATTACCACTTTTTGATCTAAGGGGCGGAGAGAAATAAATTTTTTTTCAACCCGATCGACTCACTCCCGGGAACCAATTAATCGCCGTCTCGATGCGATCGGGCGGTAAGTTACCACTTTATTACCACTTTTTGATCTAAGGGGCGGAGAGAAATAAATTTTTTTTTTCAACCCGATCGACTCACTCCCGGGAACCAATTAATCGCCGTCTCGAAGCGATCGGGCTGTAAGTTACCACTTTATTACCACTTTTTGATCTAAGGGGCGGAACAAAATAAATTTTTTTTTCAACCCGATCGACTCACTCCCGGGAACCAATTAATCGCCGTCTCGAAGCGATCGGGCGGTAAGTTACCACCCTATTACCACTTTTTGATCCAAGGGGAGGAGAGAAAAAAAAATTTTTTTCAACCCGATCGACTCACTCCCGGGAATCAATTAATCGCCGTCTCGAAGCGATCGGGTTGTAAGTTACCACCCTATTACCACTTTTTAATCTAAGGGGCGGAGAGAAAAAAAAGTTTTTTTCAACCCGATCGACTATCTCCCGGGAACCAATTAATCGCAGTCTCGAAGCGATCGGGCGGTAAGTTACCACCCTATTACCACTTTTTGATCTAAGGGGGGGAGAGAAAAAAATTTTTTTTTCAACCCGATCGACTCACTCCTGTAAACCAATTAATCGCAGTCTCGAAGCGATCGGGCGGTAAGTTACCACTTAATTACCACTTTTTAATCTAAGGGGCGGAGAGAAAAAAATTTTGTTTTCAACCCGATCGACTCACTTCCGGGAACCAATTAATCGCCGTCTCGAAGCAATCGGGTGGTAAGTTACCAACGTATTACCACTTTTTGATCTAAGGGGCGGAGAGAAATAAATTTTTTTTTCAACCCGATCGACTCACTCCCGGGAACCAATTAATCGCCGTCTCGAAGCGATCGGGTTGTAAGTTACCACCCTATTACCACTTTTTAATCTAAGGGGCGGAGAGAAAAAAAAGTTTTTTTCAACCCGATCGACTATCTCCCGGGAACCAATTAATCGCAGTCTCGAAGCGATCGGGCGGTAAGTTACCACCCTATTACCACTTTTTGATCTAAGGGGCGGAGAGAAAAAAATTTTTTTTTCAACCCGATCGACTCACTCCTGTAAACCAATTAATCGCAGTCTCGAAGCGATCGGGCGGTAAGTTACCACTTAATTACCACTTTTTAATCTAAGGGGCGGAGAGAAAAAAATTTTTTTTTCAACCCGATCGACTCACTTCCGGGAACCAATTAATCGCCGTCTCGAAGCGATCGGGCGGTAAGTTACCACCCTATTACCACTTTTTGATCTAAGGGGCGGAGAGAAATAAATTTTTTTTTCAACCCAATCGACTCACTCCCGGGAACCAATTAATCGCCGTCTCGAAGCGATCGGGCTGTAAGTTACCACTTTATTACCACTTTTTGATCTAAGGGGCGGAGAGAAATAAATTTTTTTTCAACCCGATCGACTCACTCCCGGGAACCAATTAATCGCCGTCTCGATGCGATCGGGCGGTAAGTTACCACTTTATTACCACTTTTTGATCTAAGGGGCGGAGAGAAATAAATTTTTTTTTTCAACCCGATCGACTCACTCCCGGGAACCAATTAATCGCCGTCTCGAAGCGATCGGGCTGTAAGTTACCACTTTATTACCACTTTTTGATCTAAGGGGCGGAACAAAATAAATTTTTTTTTCAACCCGATCGACTCACTCCCGGGAACCAATTAATCGCCGTCTCGAAGCGATCGGGCGGTAAGTTACCACCTATTACCACTTTTTGATCTAAGGGGCGGAGAGAAAAAAAAGTTTTTTCAACCCGATCGAGTCACTCCGGGGAACCAATTAATCGCCGCCTCGAAGCGTTCGGGCGGTAAGTTACCACTTAATTACCACTTTTTGATCTAAGGGGCGGCGAGAAAAAAAATTTTTTTCAACCCGATCGACTCACTTCCGGGAACCAATTAATCGCTGTCTCGAAGCGATCGGGCGGTAAGTTACCACCCTATTACCACTTTTTGATCTAAGGGGCGGAGAAAAAAAAATTTTTTTCAACCCGATCGACTCACTCCGGGGAACCAATTAATCGCCGTCTCGAAGCGTTCGGGCGGTAAGTTACCACTTAATTACCACTTTTTGATCTAAGGGGCGGAGAGAAAAAATTTTTTTTTCAACCCGATCGACTCACTTCCGGGAACCAATTAATCGCCGTCTCGAAGTGATCGGGCGGTAAGTTACCACCCTATTACCACTTTTTGATCTAAGGGGCGGAGAGAAAAAAAATTTTCAACCCGATCGACTCGCTTCCGGGAACCAATTAATCGCTGTCTCGAAGCGATCGGGCGGTAAGTTACCACCCTATTACCACTTTTTGATCCAAGGGGAGGAGAGAAAAAAAAATTTTTTTCAACCCGATCGACTCACTCCCGGGAATCAATTAATCGCCGTCTCGAAGCGATCGGGTTGTAAGTTACCACCCTATTACCACTTTTTAATCTAAGGGGCGGAGAGAAAAAAAAGTTTTTTTCAACCCGATCGACTATCTCCCGGGAACCAATTTATCGCAGTCTCGAAGCGATCGGGCGGTAAGTTACCACCCTATTACCACTTTTTGATCTAAGGGGCGGAGAGAAAAAAATTTTTTTTTCAACCCGATCGACTCACTCCTGTAAACCAATTAATCGCAGTCTCGAAGCGATCGGGCGGTAAGTTACCACTTAATTACCACTTTTTAATCTAAGGGGCGGAGAGAAAAAAATTTTGTTTTCAACCCGATCGACTCACTTCCGGGAACCAATTAATCGCCGTCTCGAAGCAATCGGGTGGTAAGTTACCAACGTATTACCACTTTTTGATCTAAGGGGCGGAGAGAAATAAATTTTTTTTTCAACCCGATCGACTCACTCCCGGGAACCAATTAATCGCCGTCTCGAAGCGATCGGGTTGTAAGTTACCACCCTATTACCACTTTTTAATCTAAGGGGCGGAGAGAAAAAAAAGTTTTTTTCAACCCGATCGACTATCTCCCGGGAAACAATTAATCGCAGTCTCGAAGCGATCGGGCGGTAAGTTACCACCCTATTACCACTTTTTGATCTAAGGGGCGGAGAGAAAAAAAATTTTTTTTCAACCCGATCGACTCACTCCTGTAAACCAATTAATCGCAGTCTCGAAGCGATCGGGCGGTAAGTTACCACTTAATTACCACTTTTTAATCTAAGGGGCGGAGAGAAAAAAATTTTTTTTTCAACCCGATCGACTCACTTCCGGGAACCAATTAATCGCTGTCTCGAAGCGATTGGCGGTAAGTTACCACCCTATTACCACTTTTTGATCTAAGGGGCGGAGAAAAAAATTTTTTTTTCAACCCGATCGACTCACTCCTGGGAACCAATTAATCGCCGTCTCGAAGCGATCGGGCGGTAAGTTACCATTTAATTACCACTTTTTGATCTAAGGGGCGGAGAGAAAAAAAAATTTTTTTCAACCCGATCGACTCACTCCTGGGAACCAATTAATCGCCGTCTCGAAGCGAACGGGCGGTAAGTTACCACCCTATTACCACTTTTTGATCTAAGTGGCAGAGAGAAAAAAAAATTTTTCAACCCAATCGACTCACTCCAGGGAACCAATTAATTTGTCTCGAAGCAATTGGGTGGTAAGTTACCACCTTATTACCACTTTTTGATCTAAGGGGCGGAGAGAAATAAATTTTTTTTCAACCCGATCGACTCACTCCCGGGAACCAATTAATCGCCGTCTCGAAGCGATCGGGCGGTAAGTTACCACCCTATTACCACTTTTTGATCTAAGGGGAGGCGAGAAAAAAAATTTTTTTATCAACCCGATCGACTCACTTCCGGGAACCAATTAATCGCCGTCTCGAAGCAATAGGGTGGTAAGTTTCCACCTTATTACCACTTTTTGATCTAAGGGGCGGAGAGAAATAAATTTTTTTTCAACCCGATCGAATCACTCCCGGGAACCAATTAATCGCCGTCTCGAAGCGATCGGGCGGTAAGTTACCACCCTATTACCACTTTTTGATCTAAGGGGCGGAGAGAAATAAATTTTTTTTTCAACCCGATCGACTCACTCCCGGGAACCAATTAATCACCGTCTCGAAGCGATCGGGCGGTAAGTTACCCCTTTATTGCCACTTTTTGATCTAAGGGGCGGAGAGAAATAAATTTTTTTTTCAACCCGATCGACTCACTCCCGGGAACCAATTAATCGCCGTGTCGAAGCGATCGGGCGGTAAGTTACCACCCAATTACCACTTTTTGATCTAAAGGGAGGAGAGAAAAAAAATTTTTTTTCAACCCGATCGACTCACTTCCGGGAACCAATTAATCACCGTCTCGAAGCAATCGGGTGGTAAGTTACCACCTTATTACCACTTTTTGATCTAAGGGGCGGAGAGAAATAAGTTTTTTTTCAACCCAATCGACTCACTCCCGGGAACCAATTAATCGCCGTCTCGAAGCGATCGGGTAGTAAGTTACCACTTTATTACCACTTTTTGATCCAAGGGGCGGAGAGAAATAAATTTTTTTTCAACCCGATCGACTCACTCCCGGGAACCAATTAATCGCCGTCTCGAAGCGATCGGGCTGTAAGTTACCACTTTATTACCACTTTTTGATCTAAGGGGCGGAGAGAAATAAATTTTTTTTTCAACCCTATCGACTCACTCCCGGGAACCAATTAATCGCCGTCTCGAAGCGAACGGGCGGTAAGTTACCACCCTATTACCACTTTTTGATCTAAGGGGCGGAGAGAAAAAAAAGTTTTTTTCAACCCGATCGACTATCTCCCGGGAACCAATTAATTGCCGTGTCGAAGCGATCGGGCGATAAGTTACCACCCTATTACCACTTTTTGATCTAAGGGGAGGAGAGAAAAAAAATTTTTTTCAACCCGATCGACTCACTTCCGGGAACCAATTCATCACCGTCTCGAAGCGAACGGGCGGTAAGTTACCACCCTATTACCACTTTTTGATCTAAGTGGCAGAGAGAAAAAAAATTTTTTTCAACCCAATCGACTCACTCCAGGGAACCAATTAATTTGTCTCGAAGCAATTGGGTGGTAAGTTACCACCTTATTACCACTTTTTGATCTAAGGGGCGGAGAGAAATAAATTTTTTTTCAACCCGATCGACTCACTCCCGGGAACCAATTAATCGCCGTCTCGAAGCGATCGGGCGGTAAGTTACCACCCTATTACCACTTTTTGATCTAAGGGGCGGAGAGAAAAAAAAGTTTTTTTCAACCCGATCGACTATCTCCCGGGAACCAATTAATTGCCGTGTCGAAGCGATCGGGCGATAAGTTACCACCCTATTACCACTTTTTGATCTAAGGGGAGGAGAGAAAAAAAAATTTTTTTCAACCCGATCGACTCACTTCCGGGAACCAATTAATCACCGTCTCGAAGCAATCGGGTGGTAAGTTACCACCTTATTACCACTTTTTGATCTAAGGGGCGGAGAGAAATAAGTTTTTTTTCAACCCAATCGACTCACTCCCGGGAACCAATTAATCGCCGTCTCGAAGCGATCGGGTAGTAAGTTACCACTTTATTACCACTTTTTGATCCAAGGGGCGGAGAGAAATAAATTTTTTTTCAACCCGATCGACTCACTCCCGGGAACCAATTAATCGCCGTCTCGAAGCGATCGGGCTGTAAGTTACCACTTTATTACCACTTTTTGATCTAAGGGGAGGAGAGAAATAAATTTTTTTTTCAACCCGATCGACTCACTCCCGGGAACCAATTAATCGCCGTCTCGAAGCGATCGGGCTGTAAGTTACCACTTTATTACCACTTTTTGATCTAAGGGGCGGAACAAAATAAATTTTTTTTTCAACCCGATCGACTCACTCCCGGGAACCAATTAATCGCCGTCTCGAAGCGATCGGGCGGTAAGTTACCACCTATTACCACTTTTTGATCTAAGGGGCGGAGAGAAAAAAAAGTTTTTTCAACCCGATCGAGTCACTCCGGGGAACCAATTAATCGCCGCCTCGAAGCGTTCGGGCGGTAAGTTACCACTTAATTACCACTTTTTGATCTAAGGGGCGGCGAGAAAAAAAATTTTTTTCAACCCGATCGACTCACTTCCGGGAACCAATTAATCGCTGTCTCGAAGCGATCGGGCGGTAAGTTACCACCCTATTACCACTTTTTGATCTAAGGGGCGGAGAAAAAAAAATTTTTTTCAACCCGATCGACTCACTCCGGGGAACCAATTAATCGCCGTCTCGAAGCGTTCGGGCGGTAAGTTACCACTTAATTACCACTTTTTGATCTAAGGGGCGGAGAGAAAAAATTTTTTTTTCAACCCGATCGACTCACTTCCGGGAACCAATTAATCGCCGTCTCGAAGTGATCGGGCGGTAAGTTACCACCCTATTACCACTTTTTGATCTAAGGGGCGGAGAGAAAAAAAATTTTCAACCCGATCGACTCGCTTCCGGGAACCAATTAATCGCTGTCTCGAAGCGATCGGGCGGTAAGTTACCACCCTATTACCACTTTTTGATCCAAGGGGAGGAGAGAAAAAAAAATTTTTTTCAACCCGATCGACTCACTCCCGGGAATCAATTAATCGCCGTCTCGAAGCGATCGGGTTGTAAGTTACCACCCTATTACCACTTTTTAATCTAAGGGGCGGAGAGAAAAAAAAGTTTTTTTCAACCCGATCGACTATCTCCCGGGAACCAATTTATCGCAGTCTCGAAGCGATCGGGCGGTAAGTTACCACCCTATTACCACTTTTTGATCTAAGGGGCGGAGAGAAAAAAATTTTTTTTTCAACCCGATCGACTCACTCCTGTAAACCAATTAATCGCAGTCTCGAAGCGATCGGGCGGTAAGTTACCACTTAATTACCACTTTTTAATCTAAGGGGCGGAGAGAAAAAAATTTTGTTTTCAACCCGATCGACTCACTTCCGGGAACCAATTAATCGCCGTCTCGAAGCAATCGGGTGGTAAGTTACCAACGTATTACCACTTTTTGATCTAAGGGGCGGAGAGAAATAAATTTTTTTTTCAACCCGATCGACTCACTCCCGGGAACCAATTAATCGCCGTCTCGAAGCGATCGGGTTGTAAGTTACCACCCTATTACCACTTTTTAATCTAAGGGGCGGAGAGAAAAAAAAGTTTTTTTCAACCCGATCGACTATCTCCCGGGAAACAATTAATCGCAGTCTCGAAGCGATCGGGCGGTAAGTTACCACCCTATTACCACTTTTTGATCTAAGGGGCGGAGAGAAAAAAAATTTTTTTTCAACCCGATCGACTCACTCCTGTAAACCAATTAATCGCAGTCTCGAAGCGATCGGGCGGTAAGTTACCACTTAATTACCACTTTTTAATCTAAGGGGCGGAGAGAAAAAAATTTTTTTTTCAACCCGATCGACTCACTTCCGGGAACCAATTAATCGCTGTCTCGAAGCGATTGGCGGTAAGTTACCACCCTATTACCACTTTTTGATCTAAGGGGCGGAGAAAAAAATTTTTTTTTCAACCCGATCGACTCACTCCTGGGAACCAATTAATCGCCGTCTCGAAGCGATCGGGCGGTAAGTTACCATTTAATTACCACTTTTTGATCTAAGGGGCGGAGAGAAAAAAAAATTTTTTTCAACCCGATCGACTCACTCCTGGGAACCAATTAATCGCCGTCTCGAAGCGAACGGGCGGTAAGTTACCACCCTATTACCACTTTTTGATCTAAGTGGCAGAGAGAAAAAAAAATTTTTCAACCCAATCGACTCACTCCAGGGAACCAATTAATTTGTCTCGAAGCAATTGGGTGGTAAGTTACCACCTTATTACCACTTTTTGATCTAAGGGGCGGAGAGAAATAAATTTTTTTTCAACCCGATCGACTCACTCCCGGGAACCAATTAATCGCCGTCTCGAAGCGATCGGGCGGTAAGTTACCACCCTATTACCACTTTTTGATCTAAGGGGAGGCGAGAAAAAAAATTTTTTTATCAACCCGATCGACTCACTTCCGGGAACCAATTAATCGCCGTCTCGAAGCAATAGGGTGGTAAGTTTCCACCTTATTACCACTTTTTGATCTAAGGGGCGGAGAGAAATAAATTTTTTTTCAACCCGATCGAATCACTCCCGGGAACCAATTAATCGCCGTCTCGAAGCGATCGGGCGGTAAGTTACCACCCTATTACCACTTTTTGATCTAAGGGGCGGAGAGAAATAAATTTTTTTTTCAACCCGATCGACTCACTCCCGGGAACCAATTAATCACCGTCTCGAAGCGATCGGGCGGTAAGTTACCCCTTTATTGCCACTTTTTGATCTAAGGGGCGGAGAGAAATAAATTTTTTTTTCAACCCGATCGACTCACTCCCGGGAACCAATTAATCGCCGTGTCGAAGCGATCGGGCGGTAAGTTACCACCCAATTACCACTTTTTGATCTAAAGGGAGGAGAGAAAAAAAATTTTTTTTCAACCCGATCGACTCACTTCCGGGAACCAATTAATCACCGTCTCGAAGCAATCGGGTGGTAAGTTACCACCTTATTACCACTTTTTGATCTAAGGGGCGGAGAGAAATAAGTTTTTTTTCAACCCAATCGACTCACTCCCGGGAACCAATTAATCGCCGTCTCGAAGCGATCGGGTAGTAAGTTACCACTTTATTACCACTTTTTGATCCAAGGGGCGGAGAGAAATAAATTTTTTTTCAACCCGATCGACTCACTCCCGGGAACCAATTAATCGCCGTCTCGAAGCGATCGGGCTGTAAGTTACCACTTTATTACCACTTTTTGATCTAAGGGGCGGAGAGAAATAAATTTTTTTTTCAACCCTATCGACTCACTCCCGGGAACCAATTAATCGCCGTCTCGAAGCGAACGGGCGGTAAGTTACCACCCTATTACCACTTTTTGATCTAAGGGGCGGAGAGAAAAAAAAGTTTTTTTCAACCCGATCGACTATCTCCCGGGAACCAATTAATTGCCGTGTCGAAGCGATCGGGCGATAAGTTACCACCCTATTACCACTTTTTGATCTAAGGGGAGGAGAGAAAAAAAATTTTTTTCAACCCGATCGACTCACTTCCGGGAACCAATTCATCACCGTCTCGAAGCGAACGGGCGGTAAGTTACCACCCTATTACCACTTTTTGATCTAAGTGGCAGAGAGAAAAAAAATTTTTTTCAACCCAATCGACTCACTCCAGGGAACCAATTAATTTGTCTCGAAGCAATTGGGTGGTAAGTTACCACCTTATTACCACTTTTTGATCTAAGGGGCGGAGAGAAATAAATTTTTTTTCAACCCGATCGACTCACTCCCGGGAACCAATTAATCGCCGTCTCGAAGCGATCGGGCGGTAAGTTACCACCCTATTACCACTTTTTGATCTAAGGGGCGGAGAGAAAAAAAAGTTTTTTTCAACCCGATCGACTATCTCCCGGGAACCAATTAATTGCCGTGTCGAAGCGATCGGGCGATAAGTTACCACCCTATTACCACTTTTTGATCTAAGGGGAGGAGAGAAAAAAAAATTTTTTTCAACCCGATCGACTCACTTCCGGGAACCAATTAATCACCGTCTCGAAGCAATCGGGTGGTAAGTTACCACCTTATTACCACTTTTTGATCTAAGGGGCGGAGAGAAATAAGTTTTTTTTCAACCCAATCGACTCACTCCCGGGAACCAATTAATCGCCGTCTCGAAGCGATCGGGTAGTAAGTTACCACTTTATTACCACTTTTTGATCCAAGGGGCGGAGAGAAATAAATTTTTTTTCAACCCGATCGACTCACTCCCGGGAACCAATTAATCGCCGTCTCGAAGCGATCGGGCTGTAAGTTACCACTTTATTACCACTTTTTGATCTAAGGGGAGGAGAGAAATAAATTTTTTTTTCAACCCGATCGACTCACTCCCGGGAACCAATTAATCGCCGTCTCGAAGCGATCGGGCGGTAAGTTACCACCCTATTACCACTTTTTGATCTAAGGGGAGGCGAGAAAAAAAATTTTTTTATCAACCCGATCGACTCACTTCCGGGAACCAATTAATCGCCGTCTCGAAGCAATAGGGTGGTAAGTTTCCACCTTATTACCACTTTTTGATCTAAGGGGCGGAGAGAAATAAATTTTTTTTCAACCCGATCGACTCACTCCCGGGAACCAATTAATCGCCGTCTCGAAGCGATCGGGCGGTAAGTTACCACCCTATTACCACTTTTTGATCTAAGGGGCGGAGAGAAATAAATTTTTTTTTCAACCCGATCGACTCACTCCCGGGAAACAATTAATCACCGTCTCGAAGCGATCGGGCGGTAAGTTACCACTTTATTACCACTTTTTGATCTAAGGGGCGGAGAGAAATAAATTTTTTTTTCAACCCGATCGACTCACTCCCGGGAACCAATTAATCGCCGTGTCGAAGCGATCGGGTTGTAAGTTACCACCCTATTACCACTTTTTAATCTAAGGGGCGGAGAGAAAAAAAAGTTTTTTTCAACCCGATCGACTATCTCCCGGGAACCAATTAATCGCAGTCTCGAAGCGATCGGGCGGTAAGTTACCACCCTATTACCACTTTTTGATCTAAGGGGCGGAGAGAAAAAAATTTTTTTTTCAACCCGATCGACTCACTCCTGTAAACCAATTAATCGCAGTCTCGAAGCGATCGGGCGGTAAGTTACCACTTAATTACCACTTTTTAATCTAAGGGGCGGAGAGAAAAAAATTTTGTTTTCAACCCGATCGACTCACTTCCGGGAACCAATTAATCGCCGTCTCGAAGCAATCGGGTGGTAAGTTACCAACGTATTACCACTTTTTGATCTAAGGGGCGGAGAGAAATAAATTTTTTTTTCAACCCGATCGACTCACTCCCGGGAACCAATTAATCGCCGTCTCGAAGCGATCGGGTTGTAAGTTACCACCCTATTACCACTTTTTAATCTAAGGGGCGGAGAGAAAAAAAAGTTTTTTTCAACCCGATCGACTATCTCCCGGGAAACAATTAATCGCAGTCTCGAAGCGATCGGGCGGTAAGTTACCACCCTATTACCACTTTTTGATCTAAGGGGCGGAGAGAAAAAAAATTTTTTTTCAACCCGATCGACTCACTCCTGTATACCAATTAATCGCAGTCTCGAAGCGATCGGGCGGTAAGTTACCACTTAATTACCACTTTTTAATCTAAGGGGCGGAGAGAAAAAAATTTTTTTTTCAACCCGATCGACTCACTTCCGGGAACCAATTAATCGCTGTCTCGAAGCGATTGGCGGTAAGTTACCACCCTATTACCACTTTTTGATCTAAGGGGCGGAGAAAAAAATTTTTTTTTCAACCCGATCGACTCACTCCTGGGAACCAATTAATCGCCGTCTCGAAGCGATCGGGCGGTAAGTTACCATTTAATTACCACTTTTTGATCTAAGGGGCGGAGAGAAAAAAAAATTTTTTTCAACCCGATCGACTCACTCCTGGGAACCAATTAATCGCCGTCTCGAAGCGAACGGGCGGTAAGTTACCACCCTATTACCACTTTTTGATCTAAGTGGCAGAGAGAAAAAAAAATTTTTCAACCCAATCGACTCACTCCAGGGAACCAATTAATTTGTCTCGAAGCAATTGGGTGGTAAGTTACCACCTTATTACCACTTTTTGATCTAAGGGGCGGAGAGAAATAAATTTTTTTTCAACCCGATCGACTCACTCCCGGGAACCAATTAATCGCCGTCTCGAAGCGATCGGGCGGTAAGTTACCACCCTATTACCACTTTTTGATCTAAGGGGAGGCGAGAAAAAAAATTTTTTTATCAACCCGATCGACTCACTTCCGGGAACCAATTAATCGCCGTCTCGAAGCAATAGGGTGGTAAGTTTCCACCTTATTACCACTTTTTGATCTAAGGGGCGGAGAGAAATAAATTTTTTTTCAACCCGATCGAATCACTCCCGGGAACCAATTAATCGCCGTCTCGAAGCGATCGGGCGGTAAGTTACCACCCTATTACCACTTTTTGATCTAAGGGGCGGAGAGAAATAAATTTTTTTTTCAACCCGATCGACTCACTCCCGGGAACCAATTAATCACCGTCTCGAAGCGATCGGGCGGTAAGTTACCCCTTTATTGCCACTTTTTGATCTAAGGGGCGGAGAGAAATAAATTTTTTTTTCAACCCGATCGACTCACTCCCGGGAACCAATTAATCGCCGTGTCGAAGCGATCGGGCGGTAAGTTACCACCCAATTACCACTTTTTGATCTAAAGGGAGGAGAGAAAAAAAATTTTTTTTCAACCCGATCGACTCACTTCCGGGAACCAATTAATCACCGTCTCGAAGCAATCGGGTGGTAAGTTACCACCTTATTACCACTTTTTGATCTAAGGGGCGGAGAGAAATAAGTTTTTTTTCAACCCAATCGACTCACTCCCGGGAACCAATTAATCGCCGTCTCGAAGCGATCGGGTAGTAAGTTACCACTTTATTACCACTTTTTGATCCAAGGGGCGGAGAGAAATAAATTTTTTTTCAACCCGATCGACTCACTCCCGGGAACCAATTAATCGCCGTCTCGAAGCGATCGGGCTGTAAGTTACCACTTTATTACCACTTTTTGATCTAAGGGGCGGAGAGAAATAAATTTTTTTTTCAACCCTATCGACTCACTCCCGGGAACCAATTAATCGCCGTCTCGAAGCGAACGGGCGGTAAGTTACCACCCTATTACCACTTTTTGATCTAAGGGGCGGAGAGAAAAAAAAGTTTTTTTCAACCCGATCGACTATCTCCCGGGAACCAATTAATTGCCGTGTCGAAGCGATCGGGCGATAAGTTACCACCCTATTACCACTTTTTGATCTAAGGGGAGGAGAGAAAAAAAATTTTTTTCAACCCGATCGACTCACTTCCGGGAACCAATTCATCACCGTCTCGAAGCGAACGGGCGGTAAGTTACCACCCTATTACCACTTTTTGATCTAAGTGGCAGAGAGAAAAAAAATTTTTTTCAACCCAATCGACTCACTCCAGGGAACCAATTAATTTGTCTCGAAGCAATTGGGTGGTAAGTTACCACCTTATTACCACTTTTTGATCTAAGGGGCGGAGAGAAATAAATTTTTTTTCAACCCGATCGACTCACTCCCGGGAACCAATTAATCGCCGTCTCGAAGCGATCGGGCGGTAAGTTACCACCCTATTACCACTTTTTGATCTAAGGGGCGGAGAGAAAAAAAAGTTTTTTTCAACCCGATCGACTATCTCCCGGGAACCAATTAATTGCCGTGTCGAAGCGATCGGGCGATAAGTTACCACCCTATTACCACTTTTTGATCTAAGGGGAGGAGAGAATCAAAAATTTTTTTCAACCCGATCGACTCACTTCCGGGAACCAATTAATCACCGTCTCGAAGCAATCGGGTGGTAAGTTACCACCTTATTACCACTTTTTGATCTAAGGGGCGGAGAGAAATAAGTTTTTTTTCAACCCAATCGACTCACTCCCGGGAACCAATTAATCGCCGTCTCGAAGCGATCGGGTAGTAAGTTACCACTTTATTACCACTTTTTGATCCAAGGGGCGGAGAGAAATAAATTTTTTTTCAACCCGATCGACTCACTCCCGGGAACCAATTAATCGCCGTCTCGAAGCGATCGGGCTGTAAGTTACCACTTTATTACCACTTTTTGATCTAAGGGGAGGAGAGAAATAAATTTTTTTTTCAACCCGATCGACTCACTCCCGGGAACCAATTAATCGCCGTCTCGAAGCGATCGGGCGGTAAGTTACCACCCTATTACCACTTTTTGATCTAAGGGGAGGCGAGAAAAAAAATTTTTTTATCAACCCGATCGACTCACTTCCGGGAACCAATTAATCGCCGTCTCGAAGCAATAGGGTTGTAAGTTTCCACCTTATTACCACTTTTTGATCTAAGGGGCGGAGAGAAATAAATTTTTTTTCAACCCGATCGACTCACTCCCGGGAACCAATTAATCGCCGTCTCGAAGCGATCGGGCGGTAAGTTACCACCCTATTACCACTTTTTGATCTAAGGGGCGGAGAGAAATAAATTTTTTTTTCAACCCGATCGACTCACTCCCGGGAAACAATTAATCACCGTCTCGAAGCGATCGGGCGGTAAGTTACCACTTTATTACCACTTTTTGATCTAAGGGGCGGAGAGAAATAAATTTTTTTTCAACCCGATCGACTCACTCCCGGGAACCAATTAATCGCCGTCTCGAAGCGAACGGGCGGTAAGTTACCACCCTATTACCACTTTTTGATCTAAGGGGAGGAGAGAAAAAAAAATTTTTTTCAACCCGATCGACTCACTTCCGGGAACCAATTAATCACCGTCTCGAAGCAATCGGGTGGTAAGTTACCACCTTATTACCACTTTTTGATCTAAGGGGCGGAGAGAAATAAGTTTTTTTTCAACCCAATCGACTCACTCCCGGGAACCAATTAATCGCCGTCTCGAAGCGATCGGGTAGTAAGTTACCACTTTATTACCACTTTTTGATCCAAGGGGCGGAGAGAAATAAATTTTTTTTCAACCCGATCGACTCACTCCCGGGAACCAATTAATCGCCGTCTCGAAGCGATCGGGCTGTAAGTTACCACTTTATTACCACTTTTTGATCTAAGGGGAGGACAGAAATAAATTTTTTTTTCAACCCGATCGACTCACTCCCGGGAACCAATTAATCGCCGTCTCGAAGCGATCGGGCGGTAAGTTACCACCCTATTACCACTTTTTGATCTAAGGGGAGGCGAGAAAAAAAAATTTTTTATCAACCCGATCGACTCACTTCCGGGAACCAATTAATCGCCGTCTCGAAGCAATAGGGTGGTAAGTTTCCACCTTATTAGCACTTTTTGATCTAAGGGGCGGAGAGAAATAAATTTTTTTTCAACCCGATCGACTCACTCCCGGGAACCAATTAATCGCCGTCTCGAAGCGATCGGGCGGTAAGTTACCACCCTATTACCACTTTTTGATCTAAGGGGCGGAGAGAAATAAATTTTTTTTTCAACCCGATCGACTCACTCCCGGGAACCAATTAATCACCGTCTCGAAGCGATCGGGCGGTAAGTTACCACTTTATTACCACTTTTTGATCTAAGGGGCGGAGAGAAATAAATTTTTTTTTCAACCCGATCGACTCACTCCCGGGAACCAATTAATCGCCGTGTCGAAGCGATCGGGCGGTAAGTTACCACCCTATTACCACTTTTTGATCTAAAGGGAGGAGAGAAAAAAAATTTTTTTTCAACCCGATCGACTCACTTCCGGGAACCAATTAATCACCGTCTCGAAGCAATCGGGTGGTAAGTTACCACCTTATTACCACTTTTTGATCTAAGGGGCGGAGAGAAATAAGTTTTTTTTCAACCCAATCGACTCACTCCCGGGAACCAATTAATCGCCGTCTCGAAGCGATCGGGCTGTAAGTTACCACTTTATTACCACTTTTTGATCCAAGGGGCGGAGAGAAATAAATTTTTTTTCAACCCGATCGACTCACTCCCGGGAACCAATTAATCGCCGTCTCGAAGCGATCGGGCTGTAAGTTACCACTTTATTACCACTTTTTGATCTAAGGGGCGGAGAGAAATAAATTTTTTTTTCAACCCTATCGACTCACTCCCGGGAACCAATTAATCGCCGTCTCGAAGCGATCGGGCGGTAAGTTACCACTTAATTACCACTTTTTGATCTAAGGGGAGGAGAGAAAAAAATTTTTTTTTCAACCCGATCGACTCACTTCCGGGAACCAATTAATCACCGTCTCGAAGCAATCGGGTGGTAAGTTACCACCTTATTACCACTTTTTGATCTAAGGGGCGGAGAGAAATAAATTTTTTTTTTAACCCAATCGACTCACTCCCGGGAACCAATTAATCGCCGTCTCGAAGCGATCGGGCTGTAAGTTACCACTTTATTACCACTTTTTGATCTAAGGGGAGGAGAGAAATAAATTTTTTTTTCAACCCGATCGACTCACTCCCGGGAACCAATTAATCGCCGTGTCGAAGCGATCGGGCGGTAAGTTACCACCCTATAACCACTTTTTGATCTAAGGGGCGGAGAGAAAAAAAAGTTTTTTTCAACCCGATCGACTATCTCCCGGGAACCAATTAATCGCTGTCTCGAAGCGATCGGGCGGTAAGTTACCACCCTATTACCACTTTTTGATCTAAAGGGAGGAGAGAAAAAAAATTTTTTTTCAACCCGATCGACTCACTTCCGGGAACCAATTAATCACCGTCTCGAAGCAATCGGGTGGTAAGTTACCACCTTATTACCACTTTTTGATCTAAGGGGCGGAGAGAAATAAGTTTTTTTTCAACCCAATCGACTCACTCCCGGGAACCAATTAATTGCCGTCTCGAAGCGATCGGGTAGTAAGTTACCACTTTATTACCACTTTTTGATCCAAGGGGCGGAGAGAAATAAATTTTTTTTCAACCCGATCGACTCACTCCCGGGAACCAATTAATCGCCGTCTCGAAGCGATCGGGCTGTAAGTTACCACTTTATTACCACTTTTTGATCTAAGGGGAGGAGAGAAATAAATTTTTTTTTCAACCCGATCGACTCACTCCCGGGAACCAATTAATCGCCGTCTCGAAGCGATCGGGCGGTAAGTTACCACCCTATTACCACTTTTTGATCTAAGGGGAGGCGAGAAAAAAAATTTTTTTATCAACCCGATCGACTCATTTCCGGGAACCAATTAATCGCCGTCTCGAAGCAATAGGGTGGTAAGTTTCCACCTTATTACCACTTTTTGATCTAAGGGGCGGAGAGAAATAAATTTTTTTTCAACCCGATCGACTCACTCCCGGGAACCAATTAATCGCCGTCTCGAAGCGATCGGGCGGTAAGTTACCACCCTATTACCACTTTTTGATCTAAGGGGCGGAGAGAAATAAATTTTTTTTTCAACCCGATCGACTCACTCCCGGGAACCAATTAATCACCGTCTCGAAGCGATCGGGCGGTAAGTTACCACTTTATTACCACTTTTTGATCTAAGGGGCGGAGAGAAATAAATTTTTTTTTCAACCCGATCGACTCACTCCCGGGAACCAATTAATCGCCGTGTCGAAGCGATCGAGCGGTAAGTTACCACCCAATTACCACTTTTTGATCTAAAGGGAGGAGAGAAAAAAAATTTTTTTTCAACCCGATCGACTCACTTCCGGGAACCAATTAATCACCGTCTCGAAGCAATCGGGTGGTAAGTTACCACCTTATTACCACTTTTTGATCTAAGGGGCGGAGAGAAATAAGTTTTTTTTCAACCCAATCGACTCACTCCCGGGAACCAATTAATCGCCGTCTCGAAGCGATCGGGCTGTAAGTTACCACTTTATTACCACTTTTTGATCCAAGGGGCGGAGAGAAATAAATTTTTTTTCAACCCGATCGACTCACTCCCGGGAACCAATTAATCGCCGTCTCGAAGCGATCGGGCTGTAAGTTACCACTTTTTGATCTAAGGGGCGGAGAGAAATAAATTTTTTTTTCAACCCTATCGACTCACTCCCGGGAACCAATTAATCGCCGTCTCGAAGCGATCGGGCGGTAAGTTACCACTTAATTACCACTTTTTGATCTAAGGGGAGGAGAGAAAAAAAATTTTTTTTTCAACCCGATCGACTCACTTCCGGGAACCAATTAATCACCGTCTCGAAGCAATCGGGTGGTAAGTTACCACCTTATTACCACTTTTTGATCCAAGGGGCGGAGAGAAATAAATTTTTTTTTCAACCCAATCGACTCACTCCCGGGAACCAATTGATCGCCGTCTCGAAGCGATCGGGCTGTAAGTTACCACTTTATTACCACTTTTTGATCTAAGGGGAGGAGAGAAATAAATTTTTTTTTCAACCCGATCGACTCACTCCCGGGAACCAATTAATCGCCGTGTCGAAGCGATCGGGCGGTAAGTTACCACCCTATAACCACTTTTTGATCTAAGGGGCGGAGAGAAAAAAAAGTTTTTTTCAACCCGATCGACTATCTCCCGGGAACCAATTAATCGCTGTCTCGAAGCGATTGGCGGTAAGTTACCACCCTATTACCACTTTTTGATCTAAGGGGCGGAGAAAAAAATTTTTTTTTCAACCCGATCGACTCACTCCTGGGAACCAATTAATCGCCGTCTCGAAGCGATCGGGCGGTAAGTTACCATTTAATTACCACTTTTTGATCTAAGGGGCGGAGAGAAAAAAAAATTTTTTTCAACCCGATCGACTCACTCCTGGGAACCAATTAATCGCCGTCTCGAAGCGAACGGGCGGTAAGTTACCACCCTATTACCACTTTTTGATCTAAGGGGCGGAGAGAAAAAAAAGTTTTTTTCAACCCGATCGACTATCTCCCGGGAACCAATTAATTGCCGTGTCGAAGCGATCGGGCGATAAGTTACCACCCTATTACCACTTTTTGATCTAAGGGGAGGAGAGAAAAAAAAATTTTTTTCAACCCGATCGACTCACTTCCGGGAACCAATTCATCACCGTCTCGAAGCGAACGGGCGGTAAGTTACCACCCTATTACCACTTTTTGATCTAAGTGGCAGAGAGAAAAAAAAATTTTTCAACCCAATCGACTCACTCCAGGGAACCAATTAATTTGTCTCGAAGCAATTGGGTGGTAAGTTACCACCTTATTACCACTTTTTGATCTAAGGGGCGGAGAGAAATAAATTTTTTTTCAACCCGATCGACTCACTCCCGGGAACCAATTAATCGCCGTCTCGAAGCGATCGGGCGGTAAGTTACCACCCTATTACCACTTTTTGATCTAAGGGGAGGCGAGAAAAAAAATTTTTTTATCAACCCGATCGACTCACTTCCGGGAACCAATTAATCACCGTCTCGAAGCAATCGGGTGGTAAGTTACCACCTTATTACCACTTTTTGATCTAAGGGGCGGAGAGAAATAAGTTTTTTTTCAACCCAATCGACTCACTCCCGGGAACCAATTAATCGCCGTCTCGAAGCGATCGGGTAGTAAGTTACCACTTTATTACCACTTTTTGATCCAAGGGGCGGAGAGAAATAAATTTTTTTTCAACCCGATCGACTCACTCCCGGGAACCAATTAATCGCCGTCTCGAAGCGATCGGGCTGTAAGTTACCACTTTATTACCACTTTTTGATCTAAGGGGCGGAGAGAAATAAATTTTTTTTTCAACCCTATCGACTCACTCCCGGGAACCAATTAATCGCCGTCTCGAAGCGATCGGGCGGTAAGTTACCACCCTATAACCACTTTTTGATCTAAGGGGCGGAGAGAAAAAAAAGTTTTTTTCAACCCGATCGACTATCTCCCGGGAACCAATTAATCGCTGTCTCGAAGCGATCGGGCGGTAAGTTACCACCCTATTACCACTTTTTGATCTAAGGGGCGGAGAAAAAAATTTTTTTTTCAACCCGATCGACTCACTCCTGGGAACCAATTAATCGCCGTCTCGAAGCGATCGGGCGGTAAGTTACCATTTAATTACCACTTTTTGATCTAAGGGGCGGAGAGAAAAAAAAATTTTTTTCAACCCGATCGACTCACTCCTGGGAACCAATTAATCGCCGTCTCGAAGCGAACGGGCGGTAAGTTACCACCCTATTACCACTTTTTGATCTAAGGGGCGGAGAGAAAAAAAAGTTTTTTTCAACCCGATCGACTATCTCCCGGGAACCAATTAATTGCCGTGTCGAAGCGATCGGGCGATAAGTTACCACCCTATTACCACTTTTTGATCTAAGGGGAGGAGAGAAAAAAAAATTTTTTTCAACCCGATCGACTCACTTCCGGGAACCAATTCATCACCGTCTCGAAGCGAACGGGCGGTAAGTTACCACCCTATTACCACTTTTTGATCTAAGTGGCAGAGAGAAAAAAAAATTTTTCAACCCAATCGACTCACTCCAGGGAACCAATTAATTTGTCTCGAAGCAATTGGGTGGTAAGTTACCACCTTATTACCACTTTTTGATCTAAGGGGCGGAGAGAAATAAATTTTTTTTCAACCCGATCGACTCACTCCCGGGAACCAATTAATCGCCGTCTCGAAGCGATCGGGCGGTAAGTTACCACCCTATTACCACTTTTTGATCTAAGGGGAGGCGAGAAAAAAAATTTTTTTATCAACCCGATCGACTCACTTCCGGGAACCAATTAATCGCCGTCTCGAAGCAATAGGGTGGTAAGTTTCCACCTTATTACCACTTTTTGATCTAAGGGGCGGAGAGAAATAAATTTTTTTTCAACCCGATCGAATCACTCCCGGGAACCAATTAATCGCCGTCTCGAAGCGATCGGGCGGTAAGTTACCACCCTATTACCACTTTTTGATCTAAGGGGCGGAGAGAAATAAATTTTTTTTTCAACCCGATCGACTCACTCCCGGGAACCAATTAATCACCGTCTCGAAGCGATCGGGCGGTAAGTTACCCCTTTATTGCCACTTTTTGATCTAAGGGGCGGAGAGAAATAAATTTTTTTTCAACCCGATCGACTCACTCCCGGGAACCAATTAATCGCCGTGTCGAAGCGATCGGGCGGTAAGTTACCACCCAATTACCACTTTTTGATCTAAAGGGAGGAGAGAAAAAAAATTTTTTTTCAACCCGATCGACTCACTTCCGGGAACCAATTAATCACCGTCTCGAAGCAATCGGGTGGTAAGTTACCACCTTATTACCACTTTTTGATCTAAGGGGCGGAGAGAAATAAGTTTTTTTTCAACCCAATCGACTCACTCCCGGGAACCAATTAATCGCCGTCTCGAAGCGATCGGGTAGTAAGTTACCACTTTATTACCACTTTTTGATCCAAGGGGCGGAGAGAAATAAATTTTTTTTCAACCCGATCGACTCACTCCCGGGAACCAATTAATCGCCGTCTCGAAGCGATCGGGCTGTAAGTTACCACTTTATTACCACTTTTTGATCTAAGGGGCGGAGAGAAATAAATTTTTTTTTCAACCCTATCGACTCACTCCCGGGAACCAATTAATCGCCGTCTCGAAGCGAACGGGCGGTAAGTTACCACCCTATTACCACTTTTTGATCTAAGGGGCGGAGAGAAAAAAAAGTTTTTTTCAACCCGATCGACTATCTCCCGGGAACCAATTAATTGCCGTGTCGAAGCGATCGGGCGATAAGTTACCACCCTATTACCACTTTTTGATCTAAGGGGAGGAGAGAAAAAAAATTTTTTTCAACCCGATCGACTCACTTCCGGGAACCAATTCATCACCGTCTCGAAGCGAACGGGCGGTAAGTTACCACCCTATTACCCCTTTTTGATCTAAGTGGCAGAGAGAAAAAAAAATTTTTTCAACCCAATCGACTCACTCCAGGGAACCAATTAATTTGTCTCGAAGCAATTGGGTGGTAAGTTACCACCTTATTACCACTTTTTGATCTAAGGGGCGGAGAGAAATAAATTTTTTTTCAACCCGATCGACTCACTCCCGGGAACCAATTAATCGCCGTCTCGAAGCGATCGGGCGGTAAGTTACCACCCTATTACCACTTTTTGATCTAAGGGGAGGCGAGAAAAAAAATTTTTTTATCAACCCGATCGACTCACTTCCGGGAACCAATTAATCGCCGTCTCGAAGCAATCGGGTGGTAAGTTACCACCTTATTACCACTTTTTGATCTAAGGGGCGGAGAGAAATAAGTTTTTTTTCAACCCAATCGACTCACTCCCGGGAACCAATTAATCGCCGTCTCGAAGCGATCGGGTAGTAAGTTACCACTTTATTACCACTTTTTGATCCAAGGGGCGGAGAGAAATAAATTTTTTTTCAACCCGATCGACTCACTCCCGGGAACCAATTAATCGCCGTCTCGAAGCGATCGGGCTGTAAGTTACCACTTTATTACCACTTTTTGATCTAAGGGGCGGAGAGAAATAAATTTTTTTTTCAACCCTATCGACTCACTCCCGGGAACCAATTAATCGCCGTCTCGAAGCGAACGGGCGGTAAGTTACCACCCTATTACCACTTTTTGATCTAAGGGGCGGAGAGAAAAAAAAGTTTTTTTCAACCCGATCGACTATCTCCCGGGAACCAATTAATTGCCGTGTCGAAGCGATCGGGCGATAAGTTACCACCCTATTACCACTTTTTGATCTAAGGGGAGGAGAGAAAAAAAATTTTTTTCAACCCGATCGACTCACTTCCGGGAACCAATTCATCACCGTCTCGAAGCGAACGGGCGGTAAGTTACCACCCTATTACCACTTTTTGATCTAAGTGGCAGAGAGAAAAAAAAATTTTTTCAACCCAATCGACTCACTCCAGGGAACCAATTAATTTGTCTCGAAGCAATTGGGTGGTAAGTTACCACCTTATTACCACTTTTTGATCTAAGGGGCGGAGAGAAATAAATTTTTTTTCAACCCGATCGACTCACTCCCGGGAACCAATTAATCGCCGTCTCGAAGCGATCGGGCGGTAAGTTACCACCCTATTACCACTTTTTGATCTAAGGGGAGGCGAGAAAAAAAATTTTTTTATCAACCCGATCGACTCACTTCCGGGAACCAATTAATCGCCGTCTCGAAGCAATAGGGTGGTAAGTTTCCACCTTATTACCACTTTTTGATCTAAGGGGCGGAGAGAAATAAATTTTTTTTCAACCCGATCGAATCACTCCCGGGAACCAATTAATCACCGTCTCGAAGCGATCGGGCGGTAAGTTACCCCTTTATTACCACTTTTTGATCTAAGGGGCGGAGAGAAATAAATTTTTTTTTCAACCCGATCGACTCACTCCCGGGAACCAATTAATCGCCGTGTCGAAGCGATCGGGCGGTAAGTTACCACCCAATTACCACTTTTTGATCTAAAGGGAGGAGAGAAAAAAAATTTTTTTTCAACCCGATCGACTCACTTCCGGGAACCAATTAATCACCGTCTCGAAGCAATCGGGTGGTAAGTTACCACCTTATTACCACTTTTTGATCTAAGGGGCGGAGAGAAATAAGTTTTTTTTCAACCCAATCGACTCACTCCCGGGAACCAATTAATCGCCGTCTCGAAGCGATCGGGTAGTAAGTTACCACTTTATTACCACTTTTTGATCCAAGGGGCGGAGAGAAATAAATTTTTTTTCAACCCGATTGACTCACTCCCGGGAACCAATTAATCGCCGTCTCGAAGCGATCGGGCTGTAAGTTACCACTTTATTACCACTTTTTGATCTAAGGGGCGGAGAGAAATAAATTTTTTTTTCAACCCTATCGACTCACTCCCGGGAACCAATTAATCGCCGTCTCGAAGCGATCGGGCGGTAAGTTACCACTTAATTACCACTTTTTGATCTAAGGGGAGGAGAGAAAAAAAAAATTTTTTTTTCAACCCGATCGACTCACTTCCGGGAACCAATTAATCACCTTCTCGAAGCAATCGGGTGGTAAGTTACCACCTTATTACCACTTTTTGATCTAAGTGGCGGAGAGAAATAAATTTTTTTTTCAACCCAATCGACTCACTCCCGGGAACCAATTAATCGCCGTCTCGAAGCGATCGGGCTGTAAGTTACCACTTTATTACCACTTTTTGATCTAAGGGGAGGAGAGAAATAAATTTTTTTTTCAACCCGATCGACTCTCTCCCGGGAACCAATTAATCGCCGTCTCGAAGCGATCGGGCGGTAAGTTACCACCCTATTACCACTTTTTGATCTAAGGGGAGGCGAGAAAAAAAAATTTTTTATCAACCCGATCGACTCACTTCCGGGAACCAATTAATCGCCGTCTCGAAGCAATAGGGTGGTAAGTTTCCACCTTATTACCACTTTTTGATCTAAGGGGCGGAGAGAAATAAATTTTTTTTCAACCCGATCGACTCACTCCCGGGAACCAATTAATCGCCGTCTCGAAGCGATCGGGCGGTAAGTTACCACCCTATTACCACTTTTTAATCTAAGGGGCGGAGAGAAATAAATTTTTTTTTCAACCCGATCGACTCACTCCCGGGAACCAATTAATCACCGTCTCGAAGCGATCGGGCGGTAAGTTACCACTTTATTACCACTTTTTGATCTAAGGGGCGGAGAGAAATAAATTTTTTTTTCAACCCGATCGACTCACTC
This sequence comes from Tetragnatha versicolor, assembly GCA_024610705.1. Classification (NCBI taxonomy): domain Eukaryota; kingdom Metazoa; phylum Arthropoda; class Arachnida; order Araneae; family Tetragnathidae; genus Tetragnatha; species Tetragnatha versicolor. Next base: position 4,356,336 of record JANDEH010000025.1, on the reverse strand, counting down.
CCGGGAACCAATTAATCGCCGTGTCGAAGCGATCGGGCGGTAAGTTACCACCCAATTACCACTTTTTGATCTAAAGGGAGGAGAGAAAAAAAATTTTTTTTCAACCCGATCGACTCACTTCCGGGAACCAATTAATCACCGTCTCGAAGCAATCGGGTGGTAAGTTACCACCTTATTACCACTTTTTGATCTAAGGGGCGGAGAGAAATAAGTTTTTTTTCAACCCAATCGACTCACTCCCGGGAACCAATTAATCGCCGTCTCGAAGCGATCGGGCTGTAAGTTACCACTTCATTACCACTTTTTGATCCAAGGGGCGGAGAGAAATAAATTTTTTTTCAACCCGATCGACTCACTCCCGGGAACCAATTAATCGCCGTCTCGAAGCGATCGGGCGGTAAGTTACCACTTAATTACCACTTTTTGATCTAAGGGGAGGAGAGAAAAAAAATTTTTTTTTCAACCCGATCGACTCACTTCCGGGAACCAATTAATCACCGTCTCGAAGCAATCGGGTGGTAAGTTACCACCTTATTACCACTTTTTGATCTAAGGGGCGGAGAGAAATAAATTTTTTTTTCAACCCAATCGACTCACTCCCGGGAACCAATTAATCGCCGTCTCGAAGCGATCGGGCTGTAAGTTACCACTTTATTACCACTTTTTGATCTAAGGGGAGGAGAGAAATAAATTTTTTTTTCAACCCGATCGACTCACTCCCGGGAACCAATTAATCGCCGTGTCGAAGCGATCGGGCGGTAAGTTACCACCCTATAACCACTTTTTGATCTAAGGGGCGGAGAGAAAAAAAAGTTTTTTTCAACCCGATCGACTATCTCCCGGGAACCAATTAATCGCTGTCTCGAAGCGATCGGGCGGTAAGTTACCACCCTATTACCACTTTTTGATCTAAGGGGCGGAGAAAAAAAATTTTTTTTCAACCCGATCGACTCACTCCTGGGAACCAATTAATCGCCGTCTCGAAGCGATCGGGCGGTAAGTTACCATTTAATTACCACTTTTTGATCTAAGGGGCGGAGAGAAAAAAAAATTTTTTTCAACCCGATCGACTCACTCCTGGGAACCAATTAATCGCCGTCTCGAAGCGAACGGGCGGTAAGTTACCACCCTATTACCACTTTTTGATCTAAGGGGCGGAGAGAAAAAAAAGTTTTTTTCAACCCGATCGACTATCTCCCGGGAACCAATTAATTGCCGTGTCGAAGCGATCGGGCGATAAGTTACCACCCTATTACCACTTTTTGATCTAAGGGGAGGAGAGAAAAAAAAATTTTTTTCAACCCGATCGACTCACTTCCGGGAACCAATTCATCACCGTCTCGAAGCGAACGGGCGGTAAGTTACCACCCTATTACCACTTTTTGATCTAAGTGGCAGAGAGAAAAAAATTTTTTTCAACCCAATCGACTCACTCCAGGGAACCAATTAATTTGTCTCGAAGCAATTGGGTGGTAAGTTACCACCTTATTACCACTTTTTGATCTAAGGGGTGGAGAGAAATAAATTTTTTTTCAACCCGATCGACTCACTCCCGGGAACCAATTAATCACCGTCTCGAAGCGATCGGGCGCTAAGTTACCACCCTATTACCACTTTTTGATCTAAGGGGAGGCGAGAAAAAAAATTTTTTTTTCAACCCGATCGACTCACTTCCGGGAACCAATTAATCGCCGTCTCGAAGCAATAGGGTGGTAAGTTTCCACCTTATTACCACTTTTTGATCTAAGGGGCGGAGAGAAAAAAAAAAATTTTTCAACACGATCGACTCACTTCCGGGAACCAATTAATCGCCGTCTCGAAGCGATCGGGCGTTAAGTTACCACCCTATTACCACTTTTTGATCTAAGGGGCGGAGAGAAAAAAATTTTTTTTTCAACCCGATCGACTCACTCCTGGGAACCAATTAATCGCCGTCTCGAAGCGATCGGGCTGTAAGTTACCACTTTATTACCACTTTTTGATCTAAGGGGAGGAGAGAAATAAATTTTTTTTTCAACCCGATCGACTCACTCCCGGGAACCAATTAATCGCCGTCTCGAAGCGATCGGGCGGTAAGTTACCACCCTATTACCACTTTTTGATCTAAGGGGAGGCGAGAAAAAAAAATTTTTTATCAACCCGATCGACTCACTTCCGGGAACCAATTAATCGCCGTCTCGAAGCAATAGGGTGGTAAGTTTCCACCTTATTACCACTTTTTGATCTAAGGGGCGGAGAGAAATAAATTTTTTTTCAACCCGATCGACTCACTCCCGGGAACCAATTAATCGCCGTCTCGAAGCGATCGGGCGGTAAGTTACCACCCTATTACCACTTTTTGATCTAAGGGGCGGAGAGAAATAAATTTTTTTTCAACCCGATCGACTCACTCCCGGGAACCAATTAATCACCGTCTCGAAGCGATCGGGCGGTAAGTTACCACTTTATTACCACTTTTTGATCTAAGGGGCGGAGAGAAATAAATTTTTTTTTCAACCCGATCGACTCACTCCCGGGAACCAATTAATCGCCGTGTCGAAGCGATCGGGCGGTAAGTTACCACCCAATTACCACTTTTTGATCTAAAGGGAGGAGAGAAAAAAAATTTTTTTTCAACCCGATCGACTCACTTCCGGGAACCAATTAATCACCGTCTCGAAGCAATCGGGTGGTAAGTTACCACCTTATTACCACTTTTTGATCTAAGGGGCGGAGAGAAATAAGTTTTTTTTCAACCCAATCGACTCACTCCCGGGAACCAATTAATCGCCGTCTCGAAGCGATCGGGCTGTAAGTTACCACTTTATTACCACTTTTTGATCCAAGGGGCGGAGAGAAATAAATTTTTTTTCAACCCGATCGACTCACTCCCGGGAACCAATTAATCGCCGTCTCGAAGCGATCGGGCTGTAAGTTACCACTTTATTACCACTTTTTGATCTAAGGGGCGGAGAGAAATAAATTTTTTTTTCAACCCTATCGACTCACTCCCGGGAACCAATTAATCGCCGTCTCGAAGCGATCGGGCGGTAAGTTACCACTTAATTACCACTTTTTGATCTAAGGGGAGGAGAGAAAAAAAATTTTTTTTTCAACCCGATCGACTCACTCCCGGGAACCAATTAATCGCCGTGTCGAAGCGATCGGGCGGTAAGTTACCACCCTATAACCACTTTTTGATCTAAGGGGCGGAGAGAAAAAAAAGTTTTTTTCAACCCGATCGACTATCTCCCGGGAACCAATTAATCGCTGTCTCGAAGCGATCGGGCGGTAAGTTACCACCCTATTACCACTTTTTGATCTAAGGGGCGGAGAAAAAAAAAATTTTTTTTCAACCCGATCGACTCACTCCCGGGAACCAATTAATCGCCGTGTCGAAGCGATCGGGCGGTAAGTTACCACCCTATAACCACTTTTTGATCTAAGGGGCGGAGAGAAAAAAAAGTTTTTTTCAACCCGATCGACTCACTCCTGGGAACCAATTAATCGCCGTCTCGAAGCGATCGGGCGGTAAGTTACCATTTAATTACCACTTTTTGATCTAAGGGGCGGAGAGAAAAAAAAATTTTTTTCAACCCGATCGACTCACTCCTGAAACCAATTAATCGCCGTCTCGAAGCGAACGGGCGGTATATTACCACCCTATTACCACTTTTTGATCTAAGGGGCGGAGAGAAAAAAAAGTTTTTTTCAACCCGATCGACTATCTCCCGGGAACCAATTAATTGCCGTGTCGAAGCGATCGGGCGATAAGTTACCACCCTATTACCACTTTTTGATCTAAGGGGCGGAGAAAAAAAATTTTTTTTCAACCCGATCGACTCACTCCTGGGAACCAATTAATCGCCGTCTCGAAGCGATCGGGCGGTAAGTTACCATTTAATTACCACTTTTTGATCTAAGGGGCGGAGAGAAAAAAAAATTTTTTTCAACCCGATCGACTCACTCCTGGGAACCAATTAATCGCCGTCTCGAAGCGAACGGGCGGTAAGTTACCACCCTATTACCACTTTTTGATCTAAGGGGCGGAGAGAAAAAAAAGTTTTTTTCAACCCGATCGACTATCTCCCGGGAACCAATTAATTGCCGTGTCGAAGCGATCGGGCGATAAGTTACCACCCTATTACCACTTTTTGATCTAAGGGGAGGAGAGAAAAAAAAATTTTTTTCAACCCTTTCGACTCACTTCCGGGAACCAATTCATCACCGTCTCGAAGCGAACGGGCGGTAAGTTACCACCCTATTACCACTTTTTGATCTAAGTGGCAGAGAGAAAAAAATTTTTTTCAACCCAATCGACTCACTCCAGGGAACCAATTAATTTGTCTCGAAGCAATTGGGTGGTAAGTTACCACCTTATTACCACTTTTTGATCTAAGGGGTGGAGAGAAATAAATTTTTTTTCAACCCGATCGACTCACTCCCGGGAACCAATTAATCACCGTCTCGAAGCGATCGGGCGCTAAGTTACCACCCTATTACCACTTTTTGATCTAAGGGGAGGCGAGAAAAAAAATTTTTTTTTCAACCCGATCGACTCACTTCCGGGAACCAATTAATCGCCGTCTCGAAGCAATAGGGTGGTAAGTTTCCACCTTATTACCACTTTTTGATCTAAGGGGCGGAGAGAAAAAAAAAATTTTTTCAACACGATCGACTCACTTCCGGGAACCAATTAATCGCCGTCTCGAAGCGATCGGGCGTTAAGTTACCACCCTATTCCCACTTTTTGATCTAAGGGGCGGAGAGAAAAAAATTTTTTTTTCAACCCGATCGACTCACTCCTGGGAACCAATTAATCGCCGTCTCGAAGCGATCGGGCTGTAAGTTACCACTTTATTACCACTTTTTGATCTAAGGGGAGGAGAGAAATAAATTTTTTTTTCAACCCGATCGACTCACTCCCGGGAACCAATTAATCGCCGTCTCGAAGCGATCGGGCGGTAAGTTACCACCCTATTACCACTTTTTGATCTAAGGGGAGGCGAGAAAAAAAAATTTTTTATCAACCCGATCGACTCACTTCCGGGAACCAATTAATCGCCGTCTCGAAGCAATAGGGTGGTAAGTTTCCACCTTATTACCACTTTTTGATCTAAGGGGCGGAGAGAAATAAATTTTTTTTCAACCCGATCGACTCACTCCCGGGAACCAATTAATCGCCGTCTCGAAGCGATCGGGCGGTAAGTTACCACCCTATTACCACTTTTTGATCTAAGGGGCGGAGAGAAATAAATTTTTTTTTCAACCCGATCGACTCACTCCCGGGAACCAATTAATCACCGTCTCGAAGCGATCGGGCGGTAAGTTATCACTTTATTACCACTTTTTGATCTAAGGGGCGGAGAGAAATAAATTTTTTTTTCAACCCGATCGACTCACTCCCGGGAACCAATTAATCGCCGTGTCGAAGCGATCGGGCGGTAAGTTACCACCCAATTACCACTTTTTGATCTAAAGGGAGGAGAGAAAAAAAATTTTTTTTCAACCCGATCGACTCACTTCCGGGAACCAATTAATCACCGTCTCGAAGCAATCGGGTGGTAAGTTACCACCTTATTACCACTTTTTGATCTAAGGGGCGGAGAGAAATAAGTTTTTTTTCAACCCAATCGACTCACTCCCGGGAACCAATTAATCGCCGTCTCGAAGCGATCGGGCTGTAAGTTACCACTTTATTACCACTTTTTGATCCAAGGGGCGGAGAGAAATAAATTTTTTTTCAACCCGATCGACTCACTCCCGGGAACCAATTAATCGCCGTCTCGAAGCGATCGGGCTGTAAGTTACCACTTTATTACCACTTTTTGATCTAAGGGGCGGAGAGAAATAATTTTTTTTTTCAACCCTATCGACTCACTCCCGGGAACCAATTAATCGCCGTCTCGAAGCGATCGGGCGGTAAGTTACCACTTAATTACCACTTTTTGATCTAAGGGGAGGAGAGAAAAAAAATTTTTTTTTCAACCCGATCGACTCACTCCCGGGAACCAATTAATCGCCGTGTCGAAGCGATCGGGCGGTAAGTTACCACCCTATAACCACTTTTTGATCTAAGGGGCGGAGAGAAAAAAAAGTTTTTTTCAACCCGATCGACTATCTCCCGGGAACCAATTAATCGCTGTCTCGAAGCGATCGGGCGGTAAGTTACCACCCTATTACCACTTTTTGATCTAAGGGGCGGAGAAAAAAAAAATTTTTTTTCAACCCGATCGACTCACTCCCGGGAACCAATTAATCGCCGTGTCGAAGCGATCGGGCGGTAAGTTACCACCCTATAACCACTTTTTGATCTAAGGGGCGGAGAGAAAAAAAAGTTTTTTTCAACCCGATCGACTCACTCCTGGGAACCAATTAATCGCCGTCTCGAAGCGATCGGGCGGTAAGTTACCATTTAATTACCGCTTTTTGATCTAAGGGGCGGAGAGAAAAAAAAATTTTTTTCAACCCGATCGACTCACTCCTGGGAACCAATTAATCGCCGTCTCGAAGCGAACGGGCGGTATATTACCACCCTATTACCACTTTTTGATCTAAGGGGCGGAGAGAAAAAAAAGTTTTTTTCAACCCGATCGACTATCTCCCGGGAACCAATTAATTGCCGTGTCGAAGCGATCGGGCGATAAGTTACCACCCTATTACCACTTTTTGATCTAAGGGGAGGAGAGAAAAAAAAATTTTTTTCAACCCGATCGACTCACTTCCGGGAACCAATTCATCACCGTCTCGAAGCACACGGGCGGTAAGTTACCACCCTATTACCACTTTTTGATCTAAGTGGCAGAGAGAAAAAAAATTTTTTCAACCCAATCGACTCACTCCAGGGAACCAATTAATTTGTCTCGAAGCAATTGGGTGGTAAGTTACCACCTTATTACCACTTTTTGATCTAAGGGGTGGAGAGAAATAAATTTTTTTTCAACCCGATCGACTCACTCCCGGGAACCAATTAATCGCCGTCTCGAAGCGATCGGGCGCTAAGTTACCACCCTATTACCACTTTTTGATCTAAGGGGAGGCGAGAAAAAAAATTTTTTTTTCAACCCGATCGACTCACTTCCGGGAACCAATTAATCGCCGTCTCGAAGCAATAGGGTGGTAAGTTTCCACCTTATTACCACTTTTTGATCTAAGGGGCGGAGAGAAATAAATTTTTTTTTCAACCCTATCGACTCACTCCCGGGAACCAATTAATCGCCGTCTCGAAGCGATCGGGCGGTAAGTTACCACTTAATTACCACTTTTTGATCTAAGGGGAGGAGAGAAAAAAAATTTTTTTTTCAACCCGATCGACTCACTCCCGGGAACCAATTAATCGCCGTGTCGAAGCGATCGGGCGGTAAGTTACCACCCTATAACCACTTTTTGATCTAAGGGGCGGAGAGAAAAAAAAGTTTTTTTCAACCCGATCGACTATCTCCCGGGAACCAATTAATCGCTGTCTCGAAGCGATCGGGCGGTAAGTTACCACCCTATTACCACTTTTTGATCTAAGGGGCGGAGAAAAAAAAAATTTTTTTTCAACCCGATCGACTCACTCCCGGGAACCAATTAATCGCCGTGTCGAAGCGATCGGGCGGTAAGTTACCACCCTATAACCACTTTTTGATCTAAGGGGCGGAGAGAAAAAAAAGTTTTTTTCAACCCGATCGACTCACTCCTGGGAACCAATTAATCGCCGTCTCGAAGCGATCGGGCGGTAAGTTACCATTTAATTACCACTTTTTGATCTAAGGGGCGGAGAGAAAAAAAAATGTTTTTCAACCCGATCGACTCACTCCTGGGAACCAATTAATCGCCGTCTCGAAGCGAACGGGCGGTATATTACCACCCTATTACCACTTTTTGATCTAAGGGGCGGAGAGAAAAAAAAGTTTTTTTCAACCCGATCGACTATCTCCCGGGAACCAATTAATTGCCGTGTCGAAGCGATCGGGCGATAAGTTACCACCCTATTACCACTTTTTGATCTAAGGGGAGGAGAGAAAAAAAAATTTTTTTCAACCCGATCGACTCACTTCCGGGAACCAATTCATCACCGTCTCGAAGCACACGGGCGGTAAGTTACCACCCTATTACCACTTTTTGATCTAAGTGGCAGAGAGAAAAAAAATTTTTTCAACCCAATCGACTCACTCCAGGGAACCAATTAATTTGTCTCGAAGCAATTGGGTGGTAAGTTACCACCTTATTACCACTTTTTGATCTAAGGGGTGGAGAGAAATAAATTTTTTTTCAACCCGATCGACTCACTCCCGGGAACCAATTAATCGCCGTCTCGAAGCGATCGGGCGCTAAGTTACCACCCTATTACCACTTTTTGATCTAAGGGGAGGCGAGAAAAAAAATTTTTTTTTCAACCCGATCGACTCACTTCCGGGAACCAATTAATCGCCGTCTCGAAGCAATAGGGTGGTAAGTTTCCACCTTATTACCACTTTTTGATCTAAGGGGCGGAGAGAAAAAAAAATTTTTTTCAACACGATCGACTCACTTCCGGGAACCAATTAATCGCCGTCTCGAAGCGATCGGGCGGTAAGTTACCACCCTATTACCACTTTTTGATCTAAGGGGCGGAGAGAAAAAAATTTTTTTTTCAACCCGATCGACTCACTCCTGGGAACCAATTAATTGCCGTCTCGAAGCGATCGGGCGGTAAGTTACCACTTAATTACCACGTTTTGATCTAAGGGGCGGAGAGAAATAAATTTTTTTTTCAACCCGATCGACTCACTCCCGGGAACCAATTAATCGCCGTCTCGAAGCAATTGGGAGGTAATTTACCACCCTATTTCCACTTTTTGATCTAAGGGACGGAGAGAAAAAAAGTTTTTTTCAACCTGATCGACTATCTCCCGGGATACAATGGATAAGTCGGCTTCCAAAGTTAATAACTTATCACAGAGAATTTATGCTAGTAAAATAGAAAGGTTAGTAGCTTCATACGTCTGGTATTGGGTTATTTATTATCCATAAGAAATACATTTCGAACATATTGGTTCCAAAATGCGTTTTGTATTAGATAATAAGGATACAATGTTTCAGATTTTATTTAGTAATGACAGTGAAATTTTCTTTTAAATGCATTAATGCTACATTCAAAAACCAATTACTTCATTCATTACTTAAATGCTTCATCATTATTTTTGTACAAATTATTATAATCCATTTTAAATCCTATTTATAAATGTACAATAATTTCACTATTTTTCTTGTGTGTAATAAAATAAAAACTTGGCTTTCAATAATAGGAAAATTAAATTTAATTAATCCATCATATATATTTTATTTGTTTTAGATATATCTGAAATTTATAATAGTATTTTTAAGGCCAGTGTATAAAATTTACTTACATAAGATATGAAATTTTGGTACTTTGCTTGTGTGTCACATGATATTTGAATTAAATTGTTTTCAAATTTCTGAAATTTCCATAAAATTACAGCTTAAATACAAAGATAAATTATAATTAAGGTAGATTTTGTTAGTTATTCCCCAAAATTTGGATTTTATTTCATTTGTTTATCATTTGAAACTACGCTTGTTTCCCCGGTCGAAGTATAGTCGGAAGTGGCCAATGTTCCCAATTGGGAACATGGTGAAAATCACACTTAAAAATTTTTTACCGCCTTTATATTAATAATTTCTCTTAATTGAACCATTAGAAGGTATTTTATGTAAAAAAATTAATTAAAATATACCTGGATCTGAATTCGGCCTGTAAAAGGTTAAGTGATTTTTAAGAGGATCGAATATATAAATCTATTTTTTCCCCACATTGGCGGTCATATGCGGTGTGTACGCGATACATTTTTACGCGGTCCACCTGGTTTGAGTGTACCAGAAAAAGCAAACATTTAAGGTACTCGGGGAACCATCCCAAGTTTTTTTTAGAGAGAAGTAGGTTAGGAAATCGGGAAATATGGGTAAAAATTACGGGATTCGCAGCCGGAATTGGCGAACTACTTTGATCTTTCTTATATGTTTGGACCTCTCTTTAAGTTACCTTTTAAGCAATGCTATGAACTCACGCCGTATTTTATTCGGGAACATGGTTCGGACCAGGGCCGTAACTAGACTTTTGTTTCGGGGGGTGGGGGGGTTGGCAAAAAATTTTCTTGAAACCGAAGTTCGATTTTGTTGGAGACCTAGGTAAGAAGACAGCGGCGGTTTCAGGATTTGGTATGGGGGGCTAAAGATCTTCAATATCAAAATTGCTTTATAATATCCTCAAAGGGGGTCTGGGGTCTTCCCCCATAGAATTTTTAGAAATTTAAGTCTATAAAGCAGATTTGCAACTCGTTTTGGTACACCTAACCCGAATTTCGGACATAAATTTTCAAGAATTTAATAAACATTTTGGTAGGATTTTTACATTTCCACGAACTTTTTACAGAAAAGTAATAAATGATAGGGTTCCAAATTCGAAAGGGGGGTCTGGGGGTCCTCCCCCATAAAATTTCTCGATTTCCCAGAAATTTGACCCTAAAAATAGGATTTTAACTCGTTTTAGATCCGCTTTTCAATTTTTTCTACACCCCTGAGTTCCCACTTCCCCTACTTTTCACTGTTAGTCCTTTTGGGGAAGGGTGCTAAAGTCCACTAGCTTCACTGGATCCGCCAGTGTGTAGAGTGCGAAACGGCAAAAGACGCAGAAACCGAAACCCAAGAAGAAAGATCACAGCGAGAGTGGCGTCCTCTAGGAAGGTTCCGTTTAAACTTTCCTTATAACCCAGAAAAACGTCGATTTTTATGCCTTTCCACAAAAATAAGGAAAACGGCGCTTGTACCCTCTACAAAATGAAAACTATTCACATTATCAACAAAAGCTTTATACCACGTGAAAGGGCATTTAATTTTCTGTAAATAACGTGCTTTACATTTTGTCATTTTTTAAGAAGGGGGAGGGTGTGAAGGAAAGATCGATAATAAAACTGTTGCGCCTCGCAGACCAAACGGACTTTTGCGGTTGTTAATCTGCAATTTGCGCATTATTTCCGGTATATTACCAATAAAATGGGTTGTTTTGGATTCATTGATGACTAAGCATGCTTAAAAATAAGTTTTTTTTAAATTTATTTATGAAATATTGGGTGTTTTAGGCGGAATTTCAATCAAATTTTTAAATTCATATATTAAATTATGGAAGTGTTTTAATAAACGAATTTATATGTTTTTTGCATCGCTAAATCCGAATTTCAAGTTTATTTTAATTTTGAAAGTCATCTTTGCATCAAAAGTTGCAAAATATATCAAAATTTTGCCCTTTTGTTCGGTTTTTCATCGATTTTCTAAACAAATATTCATTTTAGGAAAAATAGGACGAAACCAAATTAATGTACGTAAAATTTCCTATAAGATGCACTGGTTCATTTTTATTTTGCAAGGAGTGGTGAACGTTTTATAGCGTTTTGAAGAAAAGCAATTTTCATGTTTTTTTACAAAAAAGTGATGAATGCTCGATTTCTCCCACTGCAGCTGTAAATAAATTCAAGTTACCGACAAATAGTTTATTTTATACCAAATGAAAGTACATTTAATTTCCTATAAAATACACTAGTTAACTTTAATTTTATAATGAGAGGTATTTACGCTAGAGCGCGCTGAATTACAGCTGTTTCCTGACTTTATACAACGAAAAACAAACGAAAAAAATATTATCAAAATATCTTGAATATTCGCGGAGATTATTGAATATTCGCATGTGAAAAAAGTACTTTTTCAGGGGTCGAAAAATAAAAAGTTCGCATATTTGCAAATTTTTTTGATTTTTTGATAAAATTTTGTGTTCTTTCAACTAAAAAAACACAAAGCCACACAATAACACTGAAAAATTTGCAAATATGCGAACTTTTTATTTTTTGACCCCTGAAAAAGTGCTATTTTCACATGCTAATATCTCCGCGAATATTCAAGATATTTTGATCAAATTTTTTGTGAGTTTTTCATGACGTTGGCAACAATACCCTCACTGAGGTTTTGCTATATCTCCTTTAGATTTTAAATTAATTTTTTAAACTTTTTTATTTCGCCGCTAGGGGCGCTGTAAGTCATCTCAATGGATTCTCCAGGGTCACTTACTTTCGTGACCGTAGGACACGTTGGTTCGAAATAAAGGCCGGGAAACGGACCTTTGAAACACCCTGTATATACATTTTCCTTGAAAATTCTGCCACTTACAATGATCGGTGCTCTTTGGGTGCTGCAATCTATAGGGTATCAAAATGAGCTAAAACACTATTTTGAGGGGCAAATTTCCAATATTTTCTGGGGGAGGGCTCCCAAACCCCCTGTTACATGGGATTCACATTTTTACACAAATCTAGATTTCAAGCTCAATGCGCAACCTCTAGAACAGTGGTTCCCAACCTGGGGCGATTGCCCCCAGGTGGGCGATTTATGTTATCAAGGGGGCGATAAATAAGTGGGGGGAGATGAGCATTTAAAGGGGGAAAATAAAATATAGTACTGTACTGACAGACTGTATTCAGACTTAATGCACCAAAACAAGTTAAAACCCTGTTACTTATGAAAGGAGAATTTCACCAATTATTGCTGGTTAAGCGGACAATAGGTGTAAACTCACAACTCTCAAGCGTCACCACCAACCGTGGACCGGTTTCGTCCTTGTTAGGACTCATCAGCACGGTATAGGATGGTAACGCAAGAGAGAGCGGAGGGCAAGTACTAGTCTAGCCGACTATAACTGAAAAAGTGGTGACCATTTATTAGTCCTCCACTCATCTGCTGGAATGACAATGGCATTCTTAGGACAGATTTAATTCCAGAAAGGCAAGGTACATGAAAGGAGAATTTCACCAATTATTGCTGGTTAAGCAGCAATAATTGGTGAACCAGCAATAATTAATCTTAACCAGCAATAATTGGTGAAATTCTTCTTTTCCTTTATTATTCTCCTTTTACTTGGAACTTAATTTTTCAAAAGGCTTTTCGCTCTCACATTACGATAGATCGGCAAAACGACACAGCACGAAGCTAGCGACTACTTTTCCAACTATCGTTTACTCCGGATTAGTCAACACTTTTTAAACGATACCTCCGGAGCTCTCGGAATCGGTATCCAATAGAGTCGGTAAAGTTTACAATGCCTTTTCAGTAAACAATGACATTACTTTTCAGATTAATAGTCTTTCTACATCAAGAATTAAGTGGTCTTAAGAACAGGGCCGCCGATAGGGGGGGGGCAAAAGGGGCACTTTCCCCCGGGCCCGGGGATTTTCCAAGTCCTATAGGGGCCCGTAAAGAATCTCCATCTTGGGATACACTACTAAACGTTTTGAAACAAGAATACCCATTCATAGATTTTTCTCCCAACTCAACTACCCTTCTTTTCCTGAGAACGGGCCCCGGGCCCCCTCCTCCCGGAATGCTATCTCCAGCGTTTCCAAACTAAGATAATTACCACCACTACTACACACACCAGCTGCAACACATTCCAGGAACTGTCACAAGATAAGGTACGAAAGGGCCCGAACCGGACACCCCCCAACCCTATTTGCGGAAAGGTCTTTCGAGAACAAACAGGAAATGAGGCCCCCTTTCCTCCCCTTAATCAAATGGAAAATACCACAGAGGACAGTGGAGACAATTTTAGTTTCAAGCCATTTACCCATGCAGACCAGGTGGATGTAGTTGTAGAAAGCGTTAGTTAAACGTGTATTCTGTTTATAATTTTTTTTTTAAAAACCAATTAAGTTTTTTCCCGATTGTTTGAAAGTTACCGTACTTGAAAAAGTTAATAACGTTAGTCTTCTAAGATGACCGTACCGCATGTCTAGGTGAGTATTCTATTCATTTTTTATATAATAGAAATTTCAGCTATCAAATACATTTGAAAGTATTTGTATTATACATCTTTGTATTTTTCTAGTTGTTTCTGTCTCTTGTTTTACATATGCTGGAGGGTTGCTGTTTGTTTAATTTTCTTTAAAAAAATTGAAGTTTTCGATAATGAAAAGTTTTGTAAACCAAAAAAAAAATAGACTTAGAGAACAAGAAAATTTATTCCATTATTAAATGAAATATAAGAATCGGTTGAAATAGTATACGGATTTTGCATTTCACTAGTTGTTTTTGTCTCATGTTTTGTATAATGTTGGTGTTGGGGGTTTTAAGGGCATTGCTATTTGCTTAATTTTCTTTTTAAAAAAATGAAAATTTTCGATGATGAAAAAATTTAAATCATTAAAACAAGAAAATTTATTACAATATTAAATAAAAATAAAATTTAAGAATAAAGGATTTTTAAATTTTGTTTAAAAGTAATGTATATTGTCTGTGTCATTGTAACAGGCTGTCCCAAAATTAAATAATATACTCTTACAAAATTAATAAAAAAAAATAAAGGAGATAAAAACATACGGTTTGTTGACTACTCTTAAAGCCTGGGTGTTTTTTATACGAAATTTCATACTCCACAGAGACTTAAAAAATTAAGGGTTTAGGATTGTTACAATTTAAATGTTTCTTATTCACAAATCTATTAAGCTTAATTTGCCAAATTGCTTTAAAATACGCAAATTTAACTGGAAAGAAGGGTTCAATATAATTTTTATTTGATTCTAGAATTATTTATTATTATTTCAAATTTTAATTACCCTGTTTTTTAAAATAGTAATTTGGGCCATTGTTTTTCGATTGAGTTCATGCTTTTCTAGAAACGGCTGAGAACTATGAAGTTTTGGGTTGAAAAAACTTCCAGGCTGAAAAAGTAGTTTGCAGAAAAGCGCTTGTTTTTATCTCATTTAGTTAATTTTTTATTAATTTTTGAAATAATTCAGTTAATTTGGGACCCCCCCCGTATAAATATAATATAACTATATTAGTACAATATTTACAGAAACCGAATATATCGTAGAATCATATTTTTAATGATATTTTTAAAAGGCATGTTCAAACAAAAATTTTACTACGTTTATGAAAATCAATTTAAAATTTATTTCGGAATATGTGATTCCTTTAATCATAACAACATACGAGGGTATGAGAACATACGGGGGGACTTTCGGGCTGAAGCCCCCCCCCCCACAAACGTTTAATATTTTACTAAGTATGTCAAAACGCAAAAAATCTATATCCGAAATTCGAATGAGGTGTACCAAAACGAGTTGAAAAAGTGGGGTTTTTGACTTAAATTTCCAAAAATTTTCTGGGGGAGGACCCCCAGACCCCCCTTTTAGTGGTTTGAGTAGGATAATTCACTACCTTTTACGTATTATCATTAACAAGAAAACTCAATTGGATTATGAAAATTCTTAGCCCCCCCCAAATCCTGGATCCGCCACTGCGTGCTAGATGGGTCATTTGTTAACTAATTGAGCCATCCATCCTGAGTGTTCTTTAGGATCATAAAACTAGGGGTAGTAAAAATTTAAACTGGATCTAGGTAAGGGGCCTGGACTGGGGGGGGCCCGCTTCTCAACTTTGCCCCCGGGCCCGGCTTGGCTCTCGGCGGCCCTGCTTAGGAATTAATATTAAACTTCTGGATAAAGCAATATCTTTATTTTGTGAAGGAACTAAGTTTTCTATGCGTAGTGTGATAATTTTTCTTTCACCGTAAAAAGGTATTTTTACAAGATTTAGAGTTTTTATTAATACAATTTCAATAACAGGAATTTCAATAACCAATAGTCAATTCATTTAATCTACTGCTTATAGATGGCAGCACGACTGCCGATTGAAATAATTGGAACTTGGATAATTGGAGATCTCTATGACAATGCGATATTATCTCGTTAGTTCGATTAAACTTACTGTCCCTGAACCCCCAGGATGATTTAAACTTTAAAGTTTAGAAGTTCAACTAGGAACTTCGGGGACATCCATAAATTAAGTGAGGTCAAAAAGGGGGGAGAGGTTTGGAAAAATCTCACCAAGGGGGGAAGGGGAGTCAACTAAAATCTCACGTCAACTTTTTAAGTTAGAAATTAAACGATTTTTTTTAAGTATGAGAAAGGAATAATACCCACAGATAAGAATACTGTGGTGATTTTTAGGCGGAATAATGTCATTTTCCCCACATCATGAATAATAGAAAAGTTTTAGGTGCTGTGAAGCACCAAATGCAAACGAATAGGATATAAAATTATTTTTAAAGGTTGTAGGTAAATATCACGTGGGGGGAGGGGGGGGTCCAGAAAAATCTCACTAAATCTCACCAAAGGGGGTCCAGATTTTGGAAAAAACACCTCACGTAATTTATGGATGTCCCTTTATTGTTAAGAAAAGCATTGTTGTGCGTTTTGCCTCTCGTTATTAATATGACTTTAGAAGGGTTGCTTAAAACAATAGTAAAATGAAAATTTCTTAGAATAAAAGTAATACACACTACATTACTTAATGCAAGTTTTGTATTTGTAATACATCCCTGAGGGACTGACTTCATTAATTACTCTAATGGCAATGGGTCATTTCAATAAAAATCACCCGATGGTGTTGCCACCACGTCACGGATTTTTCTTAAAATTTTTTGTGGGAGAGAACATGATGTAAAAAGATTTTTTTGATCAAAACTTTTGTTGTGAGGTCATTTTCAATTTGACTGAAATTCTCAAAATGGCGTCACTATAGACAAAATGATATGCTTGTTTGAAACTTCAAAAAATTTCTTATTTATCATCTGATATAGATAAGTTTGGTGTCATTTTAAAGATAAAAATGACAACTAAATGATAAATTCAAAAAATTCCGGAAATAGTGGATCAACTTTAAGAAAAATCCATTAAAAGAAATTTTAGAGGAATTTTTAAAATTTTTTAGAAAAATTTTTAAAGGTAAAACCCCACCTTTCCCTTTCTTGATTTCTTAATCTAATTTTTTTAGGAATTTTTAAAGATATAAACCCCAACTTTCACCATTTTGATTTTTTGTCACAATATTGCAAATCTTATACTCTTTAACATCAAAAATATCAAAATGGCGTTTTTTCTATTTTGTCTTACAAAGAACAAAGAATTTTCATTGTTGTACTACTGAAAAAGTTGATCCTTTTAGAAGATGAATAGACTTGCCTCTTTTATTTGTTCTATTTAAGACAAAATACAAAAAACACCCGTTTGATATTTTTATGTTGAAGAGTATAAGATTTGCAATATATTATTGTGACAAAAAATCAAAATGGTGAAAGTCGGGGTTCTATCTTAAAAAAATTCCTAAACAATTAGATTAAAATTTCCATTTTTTACCTTCTTTATTTTTTGTTAAAATAGACAAAAAACTTCTTGTGAATTTTTTATGTTGAAATACATGAAATTTGCAACATTGAGAAAAAAATCAATTGGGTGAAAGATGGGGTTTTACCTTTAAAAAATTCTTTACAAATTGGAAAAAAAATCCTCTAAAATTTCTTTTAATGGATTTTTCTAAAAGTTAATCCTCTATTTCCGGATTTTTTTTACTTTAACATTTAGTTGGTATTTTTATCTTTAAAATGACACCAAACTGATCTATATCACAGAGAACAGAGCTAACAGAGGTTTCATCGCCATAGACGCTAATGGTAATTTTTTAAACCAATCAAACAATTTGAAAACATAGCTCCGCCTCCTACCGCCGCGTCCCATTTGTCCGTCCACCGGGGAAGCTGTCTTCAAATTGATTTCGCTTCTTCTGATTGGCTGCTAGTGAGAATTAAATTAGTGTCCGCGGATCGCGGATTGACGAAAAGTGCCTTATGAGACCTCTGTTAGCTCTGTTCTCTGTGATCTATATCAGATGATTACTTTTGGCCTATGTAAACGGGCCCATTGAGTACGTACTGATTTGTTTTCCCTCATGGGGGGATGCGATAAGCTACCACTAGAGGGCGAGTACAATGCCATAATTCCCCGATACTCTGTGTCTGTATCAATATTAACATCCAACAATCTGGCAACACCTGGTTTATTTATTTGTGTTTATGTTTTGAACCTGCCTCGTACCTCCATGTGCTCTGCTCTCATGACCGCCTGTTTTTTTGACGATCGGAATTTTGTCCCGACTGCAGCCTAATTACTGTCCGTCCGAAATGGAACAAGATCGTTCCCCGTGTATATTCTTGAAATGGAGAATAAAGAATTTCAGCTGTTGGATGAAATCGGCGCACGGAGAAAGCATCGCGTGTTGGGAATCGGCTGTTCCCGGCTCAACAACAATCAGACTCTTGCTGTATCCCAGAGGCGAAAGTGGCGACGGCGACCGGATTGTGATGACTTACGAGGGACTGAAGAACGTCCACGAAGATGACGACCTGTCTTTCGTCGGTCCCGACGGATCCCCCTTCTTCTGCACGCTACCAGTGCAAGAAGTTTCATCAGGGGGAACTACTGCCAATCGAGTCGTCGGGCCGATTTTCGAAGAAGTCGTCTCTCTGATCGAGCGGAACGAAGATCTCCATGGAGACCACCTCACTCTTGAATTCCGGTGTAAAGAACCTCGGGAACACCAAATTCACATGATAACGACTTTAGAAGTTCTGGAGAACTCCCTGAAAATCACCCAGCCGAGTCCGTCGCGTGACGGACCAGTGACGATAGCTTCCGTCTCGTACTGTAAAGGTTTAGGTTCATTCGAAGAACGGGTGCTTGTGATATACCACACTGTTGAAAAAATTTTGCGTTTGGTACCAGCACCGGCCCAAGGGTTCAAATACTGTTTGCGTGTTTATGATGGAAGCGACGTTTTGGTGAGACAGGTGAAAGGCGAGGATACTTTTACGCACCATCATATCGATTTGGACTCGGCGTTGGAAAGCGGGGGTCACTGCATCTTGCGGCTGAAGATCGTGACTGGCCTTTGCAGAAGTCATTTCAGCGATTTCCTCCATTCCGGTTCCCCGCTCGAAAGTGCAGCCAAACGCATCCGTGAAATCAGTGTTAGTGAAGGTTCCAACACCCTGATTAAAGATCTGCAGTCCCTCTACCAAGACAGGAAATTTTCAGACTTCCAACTCAAGTGTGGGGACGTCACATTTCCGGTCCATCGGAGCATTCTCTGTGCCCGGTCCCCCGTCTTCAAGGCGATGCTTTCCAGCGACATGAGGGAAGCAGTGTCCGGCTCAGTGGACATAGAGGACCTTGATCCCACTTCTCTGGAACTCTTCCTTGAGTTCCTCTATACAGGAACTTTTAAGGAAGTGCCCGACGACAGAGCTCTGAAGCTCTATTACGCAGCGAACAAGTATAAAGTCCCGTCCCTCGTGAAGGAATGTGCCAACCGCTTATCTTCACAGAAGTGAAGAGATCCGTAGAATGGCGCGACTGCATGAATACCAATCTCCAGTTACTCGTGTTAATGCCAATGGTTATGTTAAAATTTGTTCATAAAAAAGGGTCTGATGTACTGTTGAATCAAAGATACTCGAAGGGGAGAAACTGAGGGGCAGTTGATCGAAAGAGGAAGATACATTTACTCCCTCTAAGTCTAACCTTAGTTAAACCCTCTATATACATAAAAAATCAGTATATTTTAAATAAAATAAAAAATACTGAAGCGAAAAATTACGTGACACTTTTACTATCGTTTGTTCAACAGTAGAGGTCTAAGAAATCATTTGATTCGATTCTGGAATCGATTCGTTCAGAAAAATCAGGAATGTGATTTTTCCGCTAATTAGCGGAAATACGCTAAGGACCATGGTAGCTATCCTTTTTCCTTCAATTAAAAAGTAAATATGTGTGTACTTTTTATAAATTAATTTTACATTTACAGGGGTAGATCCAGGTTTTATATTATGGGGCCCCTTTCAATATTTTTTTGTGAAAAAGAAATTGTTTTCGTGAAAAATTGGAGCAATGATAGTCGGCAGATCATTGCGTAAAAGTAAAATTGACTCACAAACCAAGAAAATTATGAAAAATTCAAATATTTTGTGAATTTTTTCTTGCAAATTATCACCAAAGCTAGTTTGAATTTCATGAAAGGGGCGTTTTTATGAATTTATTTTTGTGAAGGGGCAGATTTAAAGAGGGGGGAATTTTTGTGAAGGGGCAGCAAAAGGGCCCCAATTTTTGTCTGGATCAACCCCTGATTTATCATTCAACTTTTACATTTTTAATTTTTTTACATCCTAAAACAAATGAATTATAGTAATGTTTGAAATTGAATTAAAAATATGAACGCACCTGGAAAAAGTTGTAACCTTCCCCCGAATCTAACCAAAATTTACCCAAACCTTATGTATTGCACCTATGGGAAGCTGGCAGTGGCTTCCCCCGAACCAGGTTCGGGCACTTTTCCAGCTCCGTATATGAATGACGAAATTAAATGATTATGAATTGAATTAAATATACATGAATTTATTATTTATTTTCGTAAAATTCTGAAGAATGATTTTGAAAAAAAAAAGGCTTCAAGTTACATTAAATAAGAGGAAAGATAGGATGTGAATATATAATCTGAAAATGATCATTTTTGTCTAACTGTGATAAATGTAAATAAATAAAGTTGTTTGATAACGTGAAGTGTTATTTTTAATGTAAGTGTTGAAAACCTGAATGAATAGAAAATATTTTGCATGTGAATTACCTTCAAAAAGTCACTTTTTATAGAATCTTCTCAGGGTTCCGACAGGCCTTGAAAAAATTTTTTTGCACTTTTGTTTTCAAGAGCCATGGAAAGTACTTGAACTTGGTTCTTTGAATTATATTTATTTAAAATATTTTAATCTCGGGTTCTTTTAATTTGAATGAGCAAAATTTTTGATTTTCGATTCAAATAGTTCAATTCTGTTAGCTTTTTTAAACGCAAATTTAATGGAATTTTTGAAATTAGTATAACTTGGCTACTTTAATTTTCTCAGTGACTTTCCTAAAACAAGCGAATTTAGCACAGCCTCGATAAGAGTCGACCAGCCGCCATGTTTACCCACAGCTCCAATGATGACACACAACAATATAGATCTAATTTGAGCTGTGGGTAAACATGGCGGCTGGTCGACTCTTATCAAAGCTGTGCTGCGAATTTTAGTAAAGTTTGAAATTGAATTAAATATTTGAATATTATTAAATTAAATGATTATGAATTGAATTAAATAATGTCATTAAATAATAATTAATAATATCATTAATATAAAGTAAGAATTTTTTTGTTTCTTTTAATCTTTTCCCCTAAGAAAAATTATTTTTATCCTATTTTTTATTAATATGTTTTTAATAAATATGGGGCCGTTCAAATATTACGTAAGCACTTTTTTGTTCATTTTTAACCCCCCCCCTCCCCCCTTGTCAGCAAAGATAAGCAAACCTCAAACCCCCCCCACCATAATTACGTAAGAAATTGCCGGACCCCCCCCTCCCCTCGAAATTTTGACATCCCTATTAGTAAGTACTGTTTTTTTCCTTCAAAATTAGGTGACTCATACAAGGAGCTGTTCTTTTTGGGTGTAACCCATAGAGTAGTAATACTGAATAGAGAGCGTGCAACCCTACTTTCTGCGAGGGCAAGACCAGGTCACGTGACATGTGGCAAGATTTTGTCTTAGCCGTAACCGCTTCCCAAGCTCCTCATAGCAATTCAATGGCGAATCCATTTGTCGGATTAACTGTGCTACTTTAAATAATTGTTTTAAATCATTCTTCAGTTTTGATGTACCTATAGATGCAAGGAAAAGCTTCCTAAGATAATATAGTAACGTTTCACAGGTACCTGCGCTTATATTTTTGTTTTTGTTATGATGATTAAACAGTTTAAAATCTTGTTACTCGAATCACTCACTGAATTTTGTGCTTTATCTTAATTATATTTCGGTATACGCTTCTGCTATTAAATTTAATTGTTACAACTTGTTTTAAGCTTCATTTAGAGGTAATATAGTTGCATATGGTTTTGTAATTTGCTTTACAAAGACCTGAAAAGAGTTGTCCGCCCGTGTTTAGGTTTGGCGGGATTTTTTGTCGCCAATCAATCGTAAACAAAAAATGTTTATTGTATTTGATTCGTGTTTTTATTTAATTATGAAGTGCTTAAACTGTTTAATTGTTCGTTTGATAAGCATAACTACTCTTTCTGCATTCTTGGATGTGGATGGGTGATGTTTAGAAAATATTCATCATGCCTAACTTCATATTGATGGGTTTGTTTTCTTCATAATAGTTCATATATTTTTAAAGAGTAACAGCTAAATAATGGTTGTATTATGTTTTTAGTACAGTTTTGGGTACATTACACATAATCTGCTTGTAATTTATTAACTTTGGTGAAAGATTTTGCATGCTTATCAAGTGTTTGCTTTAGTTGTATTCTTATTACATCTTAGTAGTACTGCTAAGTTTTATTTGTTCTTTAATTTTCCTAGGATATAGTATTGTATTAGTGGACACATTAGTACATAGCACACACATTAGTATATACTTTATATTAACATTTGTTGTCTTAATGCCATATAACCCCTCAACTGGGAATAATGAACTTGTTAAAATTACTATATAACCTCTAAAACCAATGCAGTTCATTGATAACTTTTTATATGAAATCGCTTATTGTTATCAATCTGATAATGTTATCATTTTAATATCAGACAAATGCGATCACGTTAAGCAGACTCGACTATTAATTTGGCTTGCCCTCTCACTTCAGTGTTTTACTTAAATTGTCGACAATTTTCATTTTTCTGAAAGCCATCAAGTGTACCTACCGTTATGACAAGACAAGTGGATAGTATCATAAGTAATATGAAATTTGAATTTAAAGTCATTACACTGTCTTGTTAAATATCTTAAGTGTATTTTCACAAAACCGTTTTTATCTAGTGTTGATATTACTTTGGTTTCTATTTTGAAAGTAAATAAATTTTCGGTACAAAAGTTAGCGACGGATTATTTCAGCTATAATTAAATTTGTCGTAATAAAAATCTGAAGAAATATGTAATGTATTGTTGAACTTTTTTCTAGAAAGTTTCTGTGTTTGCAAATGGGCTGATAGCTTAGTAGACAATTAGTACCAGCAAGAATTTTCAGTAGGAAGAGTGGGATAAGACATGTACAAAATTGAAAAAGAAATTAGAACTCCTGATAATTTTTACTCTTGGTTAAATTTGAATTTAAGGTTTTTAAACAGTATTGCATAGCTGCCAACTCTTCCGTTTTAGCCGGAAGATTTCCGTTTTTTAAGAGAATCTTCCGTCATCCATTTTGCAATCAATTTCTTCCGTTTTTTGTCCAAATAATTTAAGCAGCCTATTTTTGCAAAGGACAGATAACAATTTTCTAAAAAAGGCAGAATCTTGCTTATATCAGGCCTCAAAAAATTAACATTAATAATTATATTTTAAAAGAAATTAATTTGTATGGATTGAAATTAGTTTTTTGCTCATCTGAGGATATTATATTTGTTTTTCTTTGATTTTTGAACTGAAAGATATTTATTCATACTACCTATTAACTTTGGTTAGTAACTATGGTAGATATAGTCTTGACTTAGATGAAGAAAAAAATTCCATTGGTACCTTGATTTTTAAAATTTTCCTTTTTTTATAATCCCAATGTTGGCAAGTATGGTATTGTTATAATAGCTTGTTATTTTTTGTGAATTATGTTTGATTTCAGAAGGAAAACAACAAAACTGGGTGAGGTTTGTTTTTGAATGCTTCTTTGGAACATCCAATAACAAATCTTTCTCGGTGTCGTCAATTGTATCATCATCAGAAGAGTGTAACATTTGGCATCCCCAACAGCTTGGCAATATTTAGCCTTACAGATGACAGAATATTGAACTGAAATGTTTCTATACTTTGTTATAATTATCTTGTTAATTTTTGTGAATTATGTTTGATTTCAGAAGGAAAACAACATAAAACTGGGTGAGGTTTGTTTTTGAATGCTTCTTTGGAACATCCAATAACAAATCTTTCTCGGTGTTGTCAATTGTATCATCATCGGAAGAGTGTCTAACATTTGGCATCCCCAACAGCTTGGCAATATTTAGCCTTACAGATGACAGAATATTGAACTGAAATGTTTCTATACTTTGTTATAATTACCTTGTTATTTTTTGTGAATTATGTTTGATTTCAGAAGGAAAACAACATAAAACTGGGTGAGGTTTTTTTCGTGTTTATTTGGAACATCAATTGCAAACTTTTCCCGGTACGCTGATAAATCTTGTATTAATTACCTATGTCTTAATTTCTTATTATTTGTAAAATCCATTCACCTTTTATTTGTTCATCACTGTTTTTTTCTAGAAATTCATTTGTAATAAAATGAAATACACATCACAAATTTCACCAAGTTAAAATTTTTTCAGTACATATTACCCACTTTAATATATAACCAGATCCCAAATATTTTGGCAACTTACATGCTGTGGTTTTATGTATCACTTAAAAATAAAAAAAGAACAGTAATATTCATTATAACTCTGATCTTATTCATTATTCAATATGTACTTAAGATTTTTAAAAATCAAACTTTTGGATTTTAGGTATGGTTTACCTGAAATATTTATGAACCAAATTTTAAGCTCTGGGGGTAAATGTAGTGTCATCAACTTTTGTCTCCTTAATATAACATATTAACATAGTATAAACTTTAATTTACAGAGGCATAAGCTTTTAATTAAAAAGTACCAGCGCTCTCTCTAACAATTATTCCATGTGTCTTGTCTTGTTAATGATTTTTTATAAAATTTTTTTCTTTCTGTAATATAGTTTCTGTTTTTTTTCTTAGAATAAAAACCAAACTTTTATGTTCTTCTAAATTACCAAATTGTTTTATAAAATAATTTTTTGAGTAAGTTATAAAGAAAGAGAAAGCTTTTAAATTTGTTAACTATATGAATAGTAAAAGATCCATTCTAAAGAGGTATGGGGATTAAAACTAAATCCTCCTAAAACCCCCTAACAATGCTTGATAAGATTGGTAAGCCCAAAAAAAACCTGAGAGGGCATTAATAATTTATAAAAAACCATAATAATTCTTGTTTACCAGTATCACATGGGAGAAAACAAAATTTGAATTCGAAATAATCTAAATTCTTCGAGTATAGAATTCCTTATTTATCTGAAAATTGATCTAAACACACTATAAATATTTATTTGTCATTGTTCTTTCATTATTTAGCTTTAATTTGTAATAATGCTTTTTTGTCAAAAACATTTTACTTTTCTCTTACCTTAATTTTGTTAAATTATTCAATTTGATTTTATTTTTAAAAAAAGAATTTATTTGCATACACTGAATAAAACGTTTCTCCTCATTGTTTCAAATTTCTTACTAAAATTTAAGCAGAATAATTTTCTTTTATATTTTATGGTTATTTTCTTTCCTATTTACAAAATAAAATAGGAAACATAAACATATTTCCCAACAAACACAATCCTATTCCTTTTACACGGACGTACACGACGCGATGTGCAGCACGGCATTCGTAAGCATGCCAAGACGCCAGAC
The DNA here is from genome assembly GCA_024610705.1 of Tetragnatha versicolor. Lineage (NCBI taxonomy): Eukaryota > Metazoa > Arthropoda > Arachnida > Araneae > Tetragnathidae > Tetragnatha > Tetragnatha versicolor. The sequence goes on along the minus strand of JANDEH010000025.1, from coordinate 4,330,950 downwards.
TCGCGATAAGTTGCCAAAAACGGGACTACTTTGCCACAGGTCACGTGGTACCATCGTGGGTACGCTCGATCGAAGGAGAAATGCCCCGCTGACTTCCTCTATCTATATTACTACTCTATGGTGTAACCCTAAAGGTTCAAAAATGAGTCGAAACACAACTTTTCGGGGTTACAATTTCAAAATGTTAGGGTGGTCCATCTCCAGAAAAAAGTGCTTACGTCAGATTTCCATTTATTTTTGGTTGAATTTTGAAATTTTTTTGCAAGAATTTTGCAAGATTTTCGAAAATGCACCATCTTACGTAAGCATCACTCATATCCCCCCGCCCCCCTTGTCAGCAAAAATAAGCAAAGAGCAAACCCCCCCCTCCCCCCTTAGGTGCTTACGTAATATTTGAACGGCCCCTATGTTTGAATAAATAATTAGATGTTAAAGATTTTTAGTAGGTAAGTGGTATTTATTTTTGTAGAAAAATAGTATTGTTTTATTTATGGTTAATAGAATTGTTTATATTATAAATCACCATTTATCCATTTTACCTCACCCTACTATTTGCAATCCAGTTCAGTTTTTGAATATATAGCAGGATAGCTCAATCTACTAATGCATTTATTGTAAAAAATTAATTTATTTGTTTATTTTTGGTAGAGCTTTATTCCATTTTAAAAATTTAAAAGGTAGAGAGATTATGCTAAATATATTGAAGTTGTTTGAACACGGGCATAAATAAGTTTTAAATAACCTCTTTTTGCAAAATGCTGAAAAATACAAACTTAAATCATAATCCCTCAATTAATCACCTCATTATTTTAGTTTATTAAAAAAATATAAAAATAGTCTAAGAAATTATTCAGATCGATCGCAGTTCCCAGTAAAAGGCGATTTTTATTTCAGAAGCCGAAGTTTGAGAAATTTCCTCTTTCCCCAGTGCATGCTCAAAAGATACACGAAGCTGATTGATTATATATAAAATTTATTATATTATAAAAATTTAAAACAAAATAAAGAAAAGTATATTTTGAATATCAAACAGGGATCTGGGGGTCTTCCCCGAGAAATGTTTTGGAAATTTGACCTTAAAAATTAGGATTTTAACTCGTTTTACCACCCAAAGGCCAAAGCCCGATTTTCAGGCTGGGCCCGGTGTTTCGTGATTATTAATTAATCTAGTTTCAAAAGATCAAGAAAGTACACGAGGAATTCAATGTCAACTCTGTTTATTCATGTTCTAACAATCTTACATTCTTTAGTGTTGCCACTAACTTTCTTCTTTATATATATATATGCATGCAACATCTTTCCCCTTTTACAATCCAAGAAATCAATCCAGTATCTATGCAAATACAACATAAAATTCCATACACATAAATTTAACATATATACATTTTTTTTTTAACACGTTATATTTCCTTAAGTTATCACACTATTATTTAAGAATTACAACCTTTCTCACTAGCCTATTATCATATTATTATTTTTTTATTTATTTTTTTTTAAACAAAAAATGTCAGTTATTCTCTATACCTTTGAGGAAGTTTAATTACTCGCCCTGATCTTGTTACCGTCAGCTCAGTTCCAGTCTCTTTGGTCGATGATGACACATTAGGATTTGGATTGTCCGGTCCATCATGAGCTCTTGTTGGTGAAGGCTCATTTGCTGGCAAAGTCCCATGAGCTCTTGTTGGTGAAGGCTCATTTGCTGGCAAAGTCCCATCAGTTGTTCTAGTTGAGATTGAGACGTTAGGTAGTTGAGGTTTTTGATGAGGTTTACCTCGCAAGAACATTCTGTTTCTTATGTATGTTTGTCCATTATCTGTGGTGATTTCTACTTTTCGAGGCGTTAATGACTTCTTTACTACAGCTTTCTTCCATACTTCATTCTTTTGTTGTGGTTGCATATAAACAACATCTCCAGGGCGTAATTGAGGCAAGGGCTTTCTCTTCTCAGCTTCAGATCTCTTTTGCCTCAAATCCTCTTTTCGATGGGTTATATCTGGGTAGGGATTCGAAACTTGTTTAAAGAGAGATGTTGAGGTGGGCACTAATGTTCTTGTTCTTTTGCCAAGAAGTAGCTGAGCAGGGCTTTTTCCTATGTCTTGAATAGGAGTGTTCCTATAGTTTAGGAGACCTAGATAGGGATCTTCTTTTGCAAACAGGCTCTTTTTCATTATTCTTTTAACAATTTTCACAGCAGACTCTGCTTGCCCATTTGATTTACTGTTGTAAGGACTCGTTTGATGGTGTTTTATGTCCCAATCTTGACAAAAATTTTCAAATTCTTTAGACTTTAATTGTGTGTCACCTCCAGTTATAATTATTTCAGGTATTCCATATCTAGCAAAATGATGTTTTATCTTAGTGATTACAGTTGAGGACGTAGTGTTTGGCAAGAAATCCACTTCAATAAATTGGCTAAAATAATCTACTGTTACTAAGTAATTTCTGTCTTTTAAAACAAATAAATCAATTCCCACTTTCTGCCAAGGTCTTTCTGCTACATCGTGCCATTTGATGTCTTCTTGTGGTCGTCGGTCACTATATGACAAACACGTATGGCATCTTTCTATGAACTGTGTTATTTCGGACGACATGCCAGGCCAAAAAATTAGTTCTCTAGCCCTTCTTAAGCAAGAGTTTATGCCTAGGTGTCCTTTGTGGATCTTTTCTTTCATTTCTTTTCTCAGATTCTTTGGAATAATAATTCTTTCTCCTCTTAGAGCAACGCCGTCTTGAACTCCTAATTCATCTCTGTAGTCAAAGTAACTCCTAATTATGGTAGAGACATCATCCTTCATTTCTGGCCACCCATTGATAATCATAGCTTTCAGGGCAGTAATCTCCTCATCTTTATGAGATTCTTCTTGAATTCTTTTTAAACAATTACCTTTGATAGGCAAGGTAAGGATACTACAAACTATGTCTTTGGTACTGGTCTTTTCAGTTGTTTTCAAAGGAGCTCTTGATAAAGTGTCTGATATAGGAATCTGCTTTCCAGGCTTGTAGATCAAATCAAAATTATACTTTTGTGCTCTAAGTAGCATGTTCTGTAGACGTTTAGGAGCTTTACAAAGGGGTTTCTTCTTAATAGATTCCAGGGGCTTGTGGTCATTGATTACTGTAATTTTTTTTCCATAAACATACTGGTGAAATTTTTCTAAACTCCAGACCACAGCCAACATTTCTTTTTCAATTTGAGCGTAGTTGCGCTCTGCCGAATTTAGAGTTCTACTTGCATAGGCAATTACTTTTGAGTCTTGCATCAGAACAGCTCCCAGCCCAAATCCACTTGAATCACATTCCACTACTACAGGTTTCATCAAATCAAAAATTTTTAGTGTAGGTGCTTCTGTTAGCAGGGTTTTAAGGTTTTTCATGGCAGTTTCTTGAGTAACCGTCCAATTCCATGGAGCATCATTTTTCAAAAGTGCATATAAAGGTTCACTTACTGTCGCATAATTCTTCAAAAATTTCATCTGATAGTTGCACATACCCAAGAATCTCTTCAATTCTTCTTTATTAGTAGGATCTTCCAAATCTATGATTGCTTGTATCTTCTTGCCATCAGGTTTGATACCTTCATTGGAAATTTTATGTCCCATAAAAGTAATTTCTTTACATTGAAGCTCTACTTTGTCCTTGTTTAGCTTCACTCCTAGGTCTTTACACTTCTCTAAAAATAGCTTGACATTCTTATCATGATCATCTTTGTTTCTCCCATAGATGACTACATCATCCGCAATGTTGATAAGACCTGGAAGATTCTCAAATGATTGCTTCATCTTTAATTGGAAAATCTCGGAAGCAACGTTTAGTCCAAAAGGCAGGCGACGAAAACAGTACCTTCCAAAACTAGTCTGGAATGTTGTAAGCTTGCTTGAGTCTTCATCTAATGAAATATGCCAATATCCATTTTGGAGATCAAACTTGCTAAAAATGGTTGCACCATTTAGCTCATGCAAAACCTCCTCCAAACTAGGCATAATATATCGCGGTCTCTTTAAGGCCTTATTTAACTCTAGAGGATTCAAGCAAAGTCTTAATTTTCCATTTGGCTTTTCTACACATACAATGTTGCTTGTCCAGGATGTAGGCTCGGTAACCTTTTCAATTATTCCTTTTTCTTCTAGACGATCCAGTTCATCTTTTAGTTTGTTCCTCAAAGCTATAGGAATTCTGTGGACAGGCATTGTTGAGGGCATGATCTCAGGATCAGTTTCAAGATGTACAACACCAGGTAGATTTCCAGTCCCTTCAGAGAAAACTTCACAGCTTTCAATATTTACATTATTTACAGATTGAAATTCCTCTTCTTGTATTGTAATAAGCTTCATGGCTTGTATTGCTTTTAGACCAAGCAGTGGCTGGACATTTTCTTTATCCACTATAACAAATTCCACATTATACTTCTTTTTGTTTTTGGGATTCACTAGATGCTCTCTATGTACACCTAGAGGCTCTATGGTGCTACCATTCCACATTTTAAGCACTTTTTGACAGGGATCAATGCCTGTAGCATAGCTTCTCGGTAAAATGTTGACACTTGCTCCTGTGTCAAGTTGAAAAGTTATTTCTCTTCCATTGATCATCATAAGACATTTAATGTCTTTCTTGTCATCTCCCACTTTGTTGATGAACTCCTCATCAGAGCTAGTTTCTCTCTCCATTTGGTGCACTCTTTCCTTTTTCTTGTAAGTGTCTTGGAATGGACATTTAGTAGCAAAATGATTTTTCTTCTGGCACTTGGCACAAGTTTTGTCCCATGCCGGACAGAGTTCTTTTTTAAAAATATGCTTTTTGCCACAATAACGACAAGTTCTCATTTCTTGCTTACTTTCTGTTTCTCTGGTTGTGCTTCTTGGTTTGTTTACTTCTTTCTTGAAATGCACTTTGTTTATACCAGCTGGTCTAAATTCTTTACCCTTAACTTTGGCATACTCAGAAGCTCGGCAAATATCTATGCATTTTTCAAGAGTTAATGACCTTTCACGCAATAGTTGCTCTTGTAGTTGAGTGTCATAGAGTCCCAAGATTAGTCTGTCACGAAGAAGAGAATTTACACAGTTCACACAATAGTTGCAGGTCTTAATCAACACTCTACACGACGTTAGAAATTCGTCAAAGGTTTCCTCCTGGCTTTGCTTTCTACAGTTAAATTTGAAACGTTCGTAGGTTTCATTCACCTCTCCAACAATATATTCTGTAAATTTTTCAATTATTTCTTTGGTAGTTCTTACCTCATCTGCAGTGTCAAAAGAGAAGCCGTTGTATCTTTGCAACGCGGCATCACCAAGAGTATGTAATAATAAAGCCACCTGATATTTCCTTGATTGTTGCTCCAGATTGGTCAATATAGAGCAGTTATTCCATTTCTGCATGAAAAGTTTCCAGTTCGAATTGACATCATCTTCGAAATTCATCGGCTCTGGCGGCCTGACACCAGAAATCGGCTTTGGTGCTGGTTCAACCATCTTAGATTATTCTTTTAGATACAAGCTTTGTTTGAGGCAATATGAGTTCAGTTTATCTATTTTTTTCGCTGCCACCATGTTTCGTGATTATTAATTAATCTAGTTTCAAAAGATCAAGAAAGTACACGAGGAATTCAATGTCAACTCTGTTTATTCATGTTCTAACAATCTTACATTCTTTAGTGTTGCCACTAACTTTCTTCTTTATATATATATATATATGCATGCAACGGCGCAAGTTTAGAACTGCTGATGCGCCAAGTTTTTAGCGATAAAAATCAATATATAGTAACCCCAACTAATGTTAAATGAATTATGTGGCTTCTAAATATGGCGCCAAATAGCCAAAACTCGCCAACCATCAGCAGTTCTAAACTTGCGCCCATGCAACACCCGGACCTTATGTGGCTGATTGCTCCACAAGTCACCATTATTCTTCCCTCTCTTTTTCCTCACTCCACAGGCGTAAATAGATTTTTATTTAGAAAGAGTCCCCAAATATATCCTCTAAAAAATTAGTCCTTATCATGTTTACCAAAAAACAACAATGAGCAGGGTTAACAAGTGATTTACTGGTCTCGTGGACATTCCCCTTCAGTGGCGTATACATAAGCTTAAGAAATTTATTTCAGGTGGGACCCAAAATTATTCCTCCCATACATATTTAATAGGCTTAATGGAACTTTGTAACACATTTAAGTATGATTTCAGCCCTTCATCCTTCCGGGGTCGATAAATGAGGACCAAGCTTGCTTGGGGAATCAACTGGGGGTCCAGCGTCGGGCTAGCCACTCGGCCTGGACACACGCTAGTAATTAGCACCCCAGGCCCAAAGGCTACAGAAACGGAGATGGGCACCGCCTGATGGGCCACTAGGCCCGGGCAGACTTTGATTTGATTTTTAAGTATGATTTGGGTCTTAAAGAAGTACTGAATAAGACAAGTTGGGAGTAATTTATTAAATTTGATGTACTAAAAGGGGACTGGAGGCCCCCCAGATGATTTTTTTAGAAAAATTGACTCTAAAAACAGGTTTTTAACTAGTTTTGGTATTTAAAGCCCGGAATTCAGGTATTCCTTTTCGTGTAGGATTTTCATTTTGATGTGCAGAATATAAAGAAGTTGTAAATAATTGAGTTCCAAATATAAAAGGGGGTCTGGGGGTCCTTCCCCAGGAAATTTGTCCCAATAAAACAGGGTTTAAACTTGTTTTTGTACACCTTGTTCTAATATCGGATGTCCGATTTGCGTTTTTTCCTTTTCTTACTGTAATTTTTAAAAAGTGTACCTGAGCCCAAGGGGGGGCAAAAGGCCTGTTGCCCCCCCTGGATCCGCCACTGTGCGGGCGGGGTTAATTGAAAAAGAGCAGGTTGCGGAAAGAGATTGTATGCAGCTGTAACCCGATTGTACAGCGTCTACAACGTTTCGTTTTATTCTCTGGTTTAGTTCGTTATCACATAGGAGCGCCCCTGTCTAAGCGATCTATGGGGATGGACCCTCTGTATCTGTAATCTCTTTACTCTGTGGCTAATATTAACTTATAGCTTCCAATATCTGGCGACACCTCTTGTTTATTTTGTTTGTTTAGATATCTGACCACCTGGTATTTTTCGACGCATTTCTTTTGATTCTAGCCGAATAACTGTCCGTCCGAAATGGAAGTAGATCGTTCCCCGTTTATATTCTTAAAATGGAGAATCAAGAATTTCAGCTGTTGGATGAAATCGGCTCACGGAGTCAGTATCACGTGTAGCGGAAGGTCTCCCGTTGATTCCGGCCCCATCACACTCTCGCTGTACCCCAGAGGCGAAAGTGGCGACGGCGACCGAATGGAAATGACTTACGGGGAACCGACCCTCCTCTTTCGCGAAGAAGGTGACCTGCTGTCTTTCGTTGGTCCCGATGGATCCCCCTTCTGCACGCTACGAGTGCCTTTGGGAGGAACTGCCAATCGAGTCGTTGGGCCGCATTTTCAAGAAGTTGTCTCTCTGATCGAGCAGAAGGAAGATCTCCATGGAGACCAAATCACTCTTAAGTTCCGGTGTAAAGAACCTCGGAGGCACCAAATGCTCATGATAACGACTTTGGAAGTTCTGGACACCTCCTTGAAAATCTCCCCGCTTTATGGTTTGCCCGTTCCCATAGCTCTCGTCATGTACCGAAACGGTATAAATTCAAATGAGGAACAAATGCATGTGGAGTACAACGGGGATGAAAGAAGTATACACCTAAAATCAACCCCCCAAGTAAATATGAGAAGTTCTACACGACCTTCGATTCAATACCGTTCGAGAGTGTTTGATACAAGCGGCGTTCTCTTAAGGCAGGTAAAAGGAGAGCACACTTTAGGTGGATTAGTGAGAGTTTTGGATTCAGCGTTGGAACCCAATGATCACTGCATCTTGCGCCTGAAGATCGTGAACGGCCTTTGCAGAAGTAACTTTAGCGATTTCTTTTTTTCTAATTCCCAGCTCGAAAATTTACAAAAAAGAATCCGGGAAATCGGTGTTAGTGAAGGTCCTGACACCCTGATAAAAGATCTGCGGTCCCTCTACCAAGATGGGGAATATCCAGACTTCCAGCTGAAGTGTGGGGGTGTCACATTTCCGGTCCACCGGGGCATTCTCTGTGCCCAGTCCTCCGTCTTCAAGGCGATGCTTTCCAGCGACATGAGGGAAGCAGTGTCCGGCTCAGTGGACATAGAGGACCTTGATGCCACTTCTCTGGAACTCTTCCTCGAGTTCCTCTACACCGGAACTCTTAAGAAAGTGCCCGGCGACAGTGCACTGAAGCTCTATTATGCAGCCGAAAAGTATCAAGTCCCGTCCCTAAAGAGGGAAAGTGTCGACCACTTGCGTGCGAACGTTGGCATTTCGAACGTGTGGGACGTTCTGTGTCTCGGAGAGAAGCTCAATGACGACCAACTGACCTCGGCAGCCCACGACTTCATTTCGAAAAATTTCAAGGCAGTTTTGAAATCCCGAGAATGGCGGACCAATCCTCTCCTACTTCTCAAGACGGTCACTGATATTACTGCCAAGTGCCGTATTGATTGTGTTAGTTTACAAAGACCTGGGTTTGAAAAAACCCGGGTTTTAAAAAAACAACCTGGGTGGGATTTTTTGGGTAGGGTTTGTTGGGTAGTATTGGGGTTTTTTTTGGGGTTTATTGGGTTCTTGAGTTTGTTTAATTGTGGTTTTTGGTAATTATGTTTTTCAGGTTTATTATTTTTTTATCGGGTTTGTTATGCAGGTATATAAGTTAGATTCTTAAAGCAACTGTTCAAAAAATTTTATACTTTAAAAAACGAGAAAGAAAACCTTAATTGAGCGTAAGTTTTATTCCCCTGCATTTTTTGTAGTTTGGTATTCTTAATTTATGCAGGTATTCTTACAGAAACTGTCACAAAAATTTTATATTTGAAAAAACAAACCACAGGAGTGTCAGTTTTATTGCCCTACATTTAACTTGCCAAATATGCTGTTTTTAATGAAATTTTACACAATTTAAAAAACAACCACTTAAGCCTAACAGAAATGAAAGTCATCCACAAGGAAACATTCCCAGGTTACCAGGATGAAAATTTCACAGGGTTAGTAGATGACTCAAAACACTGAGAAAAGTTTAACTGTGGTATTACAGCTGTAAAAAAATATTTAAAATCCATCATTTTTAATGGCAAATGCACCCCTGCTAGGGGAGAAACGAAAAGAAATTGCCAAATTCTTAAATGAACTGGCCATGTTTTCCCTGAAGTGGTAAAAATCGGCCATTCAAAAAGGTTCATCAATGAACTGAATGGGTTTGGCAACTTGTTTAATAATTTTGGCAACCCAATTTTAAATGTTAATTTTCTCCTCTTCTTATGAAATTCTGCAGCTAAATTTTTCACAGTGCTTTGAATCATCTACTAACCCTTGTGAAATTTTCGTCCACTTTAATGTGTTTAGCGTGGGAATGTTTCCTTGTTAGAAAAGGACGACTCGACCTTGGAAACTCACTTCAAATTTGGTAGGTTAGTATTTAAAAAGCGAATGGTCACTTTATCAATTAATTTTACGGTTCCCATTCAACTCTCACAATTAACAAAATTGGAGTATTTATTTTTAAACTACTTTAAAATAAAATATTTTCCTGTAAATTTTTTGCAGTAAAATTTAAATACTGAACAAAATATATTTATAATGCTATTTATTTTTAAAATAATTTTGAATAAGTAAAAAATTACTATCAACACAGGTAAGGCTGAACCCGGGTCCCGGAGTCAGAAAGTATGCTGCTGATGAGGGTAATAAAATAATTAATGGATGAAACTTAAGAGAGGTTTTCTCTAGGTCTACTGTGTCATACTACGGCTAAGGGAGGATATACCCTATGGGTGTACTATTAGCCTACCATGTTTTAACCTGAAGTCAGTTTCCGAGGTCATGCCATCTCCTTTTTAGTAAAGTTCTAATGAATGATTTTGAAAGAAAAGGGCTTCAAGTTACATTAATCAAGAGGAAAGATAACTTGAATATAATCTGGAAACATGTGCATTTTGGTAAAATGGAAATAAAGTTTGATAACATGAAGTGTTATTTTTAATATTGGTGTTAAAAAACCTGAAAAGGAATTATATATGATGTTGAATTACCTATATCTCAAGAATCTTCAGGGTTCCCACGGGCCTTGAAAAAAACTTGGATTTCATTTTTGTTTTCAAGGGCTCTGGAAAGTAGTCGAATTTAGTGCCGCCTATAAGTATTTTATCTAAAATAATTTAATCTGGGATTCTCTTCAATTTGAATTTTTAATGTGGTAAAAGTTCATTTTTGATTCAAACAGTTCAACTTCTGTAAGCTTTTTCCAAAACACACATGGAATTTTTGAAATTGTAGAACAGCAGTATAACTGGGCTAGTTTAATTTTTCTGAGTGACTTTCCTAAAACAAGTGAATTAGAGTAATGTTTGAAATTGAATTAAATATATGAATGGTATTAACATAGCTGCCAACTCTTCCGTTTTAGCCGGAAGATTTCTGTTTTTTTTAAGAGAGTCTTCCGTGATCCGTTTTTCAATCAATTTCTTCCGTTTTTTTTGTCCAAATAATTTAAGAAGCCTATTTTTGCAAAGGTAACATAACAATTTTCTAAAAAAGGCCGAATCTTGCGCATAACAGGCCTCAAAAAATTAACATTAATAATAATATTTAAAAAGAAATAAATTTGTATGGATCTGAAATTAGTTTTCTTAATGTGTGTGTAAAGTAAGGTAAGGTTAGAGTGTGCTCATCTGATATTAAATTTGTTTTTCTTTTACTTTTGAACTGAAAGATATTCATTCATGCTACCTATAAACTTAAGTGTAGATAGTCTTGACTTAGATTAAGAAAAAAGTGCCATGGGTACCTTGATTTTTTTTAAATCTTCCTTTCATTATAATCCCAATGTTGGCAGGTATGTATTAAATTAAATGATTATGAATTGAATGAAATATAAATATATATTATTTAATAAAATTCTGAAGAATGATTTTGAAAAAAAGGCTTCAATTTACATTAAATAAGAGGAAAGATAGGAGGTGAATATAATCTGGAAACGAGCATTTTTGTCTGACTGATAAATGGAAATTAAGTTGTTAGATAACGATAAGTGTTATTTTTAATATTAGTGTTGAAAACCTGAATGAATAGAAAATATAATAACTTGCATGTGAATTACTTTAAAAAAAGTCACTTTTTATCTAGAATCTTCAGGGTTCTCACAGGCCTTGAAAAAACTTATTTTGCATTTTTGTTTTCAAGGGCCCTTGAGAGTATTCGAACTTGGTTCTTAGAATTTTATTTATTTCAAAATATTTTAATCTCCGATTCTTTTAATTTGAATGAGCAAAAAATTTTCATTTTTGGTTCAAATAGTTCAATTCAGTTAGCTTTTCTTTAAACGCAAATGTAATGGAATTTTTGAAATTAGTATAACTTGGCTATGACTTTCCTAAAACAAGCGAATTTCAGTAATGTTTGAAATTGAATTGAATATATGGTTATATGATGCAGTCTTGAAATTCTTATTCTGAAAAACTTGTACCAGCCAAAACCAAATCCTGTAATAAGAACCTGTAACCTTCTGTAAAACCAAAGTGCAGGGGCGTAGCCAGAGGGGAAATTTGGGGATATATCCCCCCCAAAACTCAGGAAATTTCCTTTTTGACCACAGAAAACCACTAAAAATAACCCATATCCCCTCCCGAAATATCAACATCCCCCTCCGAAATTTTTTTCTGGCTACGCCAAAGTGGACCAGCCTTATTCTGAAAAACTTGGTTAAAGCAAAAATTTCAAGATTGGATAAAACTAAAACATTTTTTTAATTAATAAAAAACGCTCCAAGTTTGCTTAAAAAAGTAAGGTAGTATATAGAAAAACAGCTTATTTCTAAGAGTCAGTCTGGTGCAGTGGCGGATCTACGGGGGGGTCTTTCGGGCTGAAGCCCCCCAAAAACGTCTAACGTTTTACTAAGTTTGTCAGAACGCAAAAAATCTATATCTGAAATTCGGATGAGGCGTACCAAAACGGGTTGAAAAAGTGGGTTTTTTGGCCAAAAATTTTCTGGGGGAGGACCCCAAGACCCCCTTTTAATGGTTTTAGTTGGATCATTCGCTACTTTTTCCGTATTACCATTAACAAGAAGATTCAATTGGATTATGAAAATTCTTAGCCCCCCCAAAATCAAATCCTGGATCCGCCACTGGTCTGGTGCTGCTCTGCTACTATGTCAACTTAAATTTATAAAAAAAATAGAAAAGGTTAACTTTTTTGTTCAAACAAACAGCCGCCACTCCTTTCCTGTGTGAACTTAGTAAATATAAATGAGTGGGGATTTGTCATCCCTTATGGTTGGATGTGAAAATCGACCACTAGAGGGCGAGTACTAGGCCGTAATTCACAGATATTCTGTGTCTGCATCAATATTAACATTAGCTTCCAATGTTTGGCAACACCTGGTTTATTTGGTGTAGTGTTTATATATACTTTGAGAGGACTTCGTAATCTTCTTTTCTTATCCATCAATCCATCCATGTGCCCTGCTTTCCTCATCTGACCACCCGGTACTTTTCAACGCATTTCGTTTGATTCTAGCCGAATAACTGTCCGTCCGAAATGGAAGAAGATCGTTCACCGGGTATATTCTTGGAATGGAGAATCCAGAACTTCAGCTGTTGGATGAAATCGGCGCACGGAGTCAGCATCACGTGTAGCGGAAAGTCTTACGGTGATTCCGGCCCCATCACACTCTCGCTGTACCCCAGAGGCGAAAGTGGCGACGGCGACCGAATGGAAATGACTTACGGGGAACCGACCCTTCTCTTTCGCGAAGAAGGTGACCTGCTGTCTTTCGTTGGTCCCGATGGATCCCCCTTCGGCACGCTACGAGTGCCTTTGGGGAGAACTGCCAATCGAGTCGTTGGACCGCATTTCCAAGAAGTCGTCTCTCGGATCGAGCGGAATGAGGAACTCCATGGAGACCACCTCACTCTTAAGTTCCGGTGTAAAGAACCTCGGAGGCACCGAATGCACATGGTAACGACTTTGGAAGTTCTGGACACCTCCTTGAAAATCGCCCCGCTTTTGTATGATACACTCGTTCCCGTAGCTCACGTCGTGTACCGAAACGGTATAGATTCAAATGAGGAACGAATGGAAGTGGAGTACAACGGTGATGAAAGAAGTATACACCTGAAATCAACCCCCCGAGTAAATACAAGAAGTTCGGTTCAATACCGTTTGAGTGTGTTTGATACAAGCGACGTTCTCTTAAGACAGGTAAAAGGCGAGAAGACTTTGAGCGGTCTAGTGAGAGTTTTGGATTCAGCGTTGGAACACAAAGATCACTGCATCTTGCGCCTGAAGATCGTGAACGGCCTTTGCAGAAGTAACTTCAGTGATTTTTACCGATCCGGTTCCCCGCTCGAAAATTTACCCAAAAGCTGCCGGGCAATTGGTGCTACCGAAGGTCCTAACACCCTGATAAAAGATGTGAGGTCCCTCTACCTAGACAGGGAATTTTCAGACTTCCAGCTGAAGTGTGGGGACGTCACATTTCCGGTCCACCGAAACATTCTCTGTGCCCGGTCCCCCGTCTTCAAGGCGATGCTTTCCAGCGACATGAGGGAAGCAGCGTCCGGCTCAGTGGACATAGAGGACCTTGATGCCACCTCTCTAAAACTCTTCCTGGAGTTCCTCTACACAGGAAATCTTAAGAAAGTGCCCGGCGACAGTGCTCTGAAGCTCTATTATGCAGCCGAAAAGTATCAAGTCCCGTCCCTAAAGAGGGAAAGTGTCGACCACTTGCGTGCGAGCGTTAGCATTTCGAACGTGTGGGCCGTTCTGTGTCTCGGAGACAAGCTCAATGACGACCAACTAACCTCGGCAGCCCACGACTTCATTTCGAAAAATTTCCAGGAAGTTTTGAAATCCCGAGAATGGCGGGATTACATGCAGACCGATCCTCTCTTACTTCTCAAGACGGTCACTGATATTACTGCCAAGGGCCGTATTGACTGTGATAGTTTACAAAGACCATGGTTTGAAAAAACCAGAGTTTGGTGGTGGAATTTTTCGGGTGTTATTAGGGAAGTTTGGGATTTTTTGGGGGAGAGTTTGGGGAGTTTTCGGGTTCCTTTATTATGTATTTTCTTGTTATATGGTTATTGCACGGGCGCCACTTTTTATCGAATATTGAGGAGGCCCAGTACTAGACAATGAAGATATTATTTATTCCATATAACAGCGGTCCTTAAACTTTCGATCTTCACAAATTTTATTTCCCATTATGCTAAAATTTTACAATTACTCGAAGCATAATAGGGGGCTGGGGAAAAAATTTGGTCCCCCAGAAAAAATTTGCCTCAAAAAGTTGTGTTGCAGCTTATTTTGAGAAATTTTTGGTTCCACCGAAACGTAGCAGTTCCTTGTAAAACAGAGAATTTCTAAGGAAAATATTACAACTAGAGACGTCAAAATTTCGAGAGGGGCTGGGGTCCTTCCCCAGACGTAATTTTGAAATTTGTCTCTTTAAACTAGTGTTATTTATTATGAAAATCTCAAAAGGTAACTCGCAGACGCCCTAGGAAGGTGCTGGGGACCCTCGGAGGTCTGCGGACCACTGCTATAAAAATTTCGAATAAAAAGCAGCGTAATATTTTTAAAGAAATTTAATTGAACACAAAATATTAAATACCTAATCGTGAAGAATACAAATACAAATTAAGTCGACCAACTACAGGCGCAAGCCCAGCAAGGTTGGTCCAGTCTTTTTAACCCACACTACCGGAATCCCAGTATCTGTCAATATTTTCCTCTTGAACTCGTTTACCCCCCTTCAATTTACAATTGTTTCAGGCATTGCATTCCATCTATCCACTACCCTATTAAAAAAATAATGCTTCCTACAATCCGTCTTGAATTTTACTTTATTCAATTTGAATTTGTGACCCCTTGTTCTATTACCCGTATTGAAATCTATTCCCTCTGTGTCCCCTTGCTTTACCATTTTAAAAAAAGTATGGAGACCAAAACTGAACAGAGCATACTCTAGATGAGGTCTCACCAAGCCTCTGTATAGTGGCAAAATAATATCCTTGGACCTTGAAGAAACAGCTTTTTTAATGTATCCCAATATCCTATTAGCCTTTTTACTAGCAGATGAACACTGATGAACCCATTTAAAGTCTTCATTTACTATCACCCCTAAATCCTTGATCATATTACCTTCTTTAACTTTGTTCCCCTGCAGATAAAATTCTGCCCTACCATTCCCCAGCCCATTGTGATATAATATCAAGATCCCTTTGTAAATTTTGTACCTGCTCCTGAGTATCTACCCTCCCCCAAATTTTTAAGTCATCAGCAAAGATGCTGATCTTGTTCCTTATGTCCTGACTAATATCGTTAATGAATATTATAAAGAGAATTGGCCCCAATACTGATATCCCTGTGGCACCCCACTCATGACCTCTGCCCACTGAGAATAATTACTCTTGACTTGCACCCTCTGTTTCCTACCTATCAACCAATTCCTAATCCACAGTAGTGTTTTACCTCTGATACCCTATTTTTCCAATTTGAGTAGCAATGCCTCGTGTGGAACCTTATCAAATGCCTTTTGAAAATCTATGTAAAATATGTCTACACTATGTTTTTGATCCAACTCCTTTGTTACTTCATCATAGAACTTTAAAAGATTAGTTTGACAGGAAATCAAAGTGGTTTATACTGCCTTTAAAATCAACGGCACAGAGCCGTAACTAGTTTTTAGTTTCGGGAGGGCTTTTGAATAAATATTTTTTTCTGAGGTACCTACTTACGAGTACTTTTTTACTTCAAGTGTTAGATGACTTGCACATTTGATATTAATTTTGTTGAAATTAATTTCAAAATTTTATAAACATTTAAAATTCCAAGCGAACCGATATTTGAGGGCCCTCCCCCCAAAATTTGAAAATTTCCACCACAAAATAGCGTTTTATCTCCTTTTGAAGCCTCATGGGTTACACCCATAGAGCAGGGCTCATTTAAAGAAGCAGAAATTTTAAAGAAACCCAGTAGAATAAAATAATAAATACATAGTAGAATAACAGCAAAATTTCGAAAGGGTTTAGGGGGTTCTATTTCAGAAAAATTTTGGAAATTTGTCCCTAAAAGTAGTTTTAAATTCACTTTGTAGACTCTTTCTTCTTATTTTACACAAAAGAAGGATCACTCCTCAAAAATCACGGAAGTTTCAGGGGAAAACGGTACAAAATAGATTTTAAAATTTGAGGGGCTTGTCCTCCCTTAAATTTTTTTAAAAAATTTTACCCTTGAAAGTAGTGTTTTAAGTCATTTTGAGACCCTTTGAGAAAACCAAGTGAACGGAACCAAAAGAACGACGTCCAATACATTGCCTTCTTTAGTTCATGAATGAAAATAAGCAGATTTTTACTAAAAATATTGGGGGGGGGCTTAGCCCCCCTTCTTCCAACATTGGGGGGGCTCAAGCCCCCTCAAACCCTATGAAGTCGGCGCCTATGGGTTATTGTGTTTTTCATGATTTATTAGTTCTTTTTGGGTTATATATAAAATTTTGCAATAATAATAGTTTTTTTAAATATATTTCTGCTCAAATATTATGGTTTGAAAAATTTGCATCATTATAAGACTTGATCCTGCTGTTTTTAATGAAATTTTACCCAATTTAAAAAAAAAAAAACTTAAACTTGGCAAAGACCAAAATGAGTCTTCCACAAGGAAACGTTCCCATGCTAAACTCACTGGCAGTAATGGATGAAAATTTCACAGGATTAGTACTTAGTAGATGACTCAAAATACTGTGAAAAGTTTTGCTGCAGAATTACAGTTGAAAAGCTGTAAAAAAATTCTTAAAATCATCATTTTTAAAGATAAATGAAACCTTACCAGGCAAGGAACGCAAATAAACCGCCAAATTCTTAAATGAACTGGCCGTGTTTTTCCTGGAGTGGTTTAAATCGGTCATTCAAAAGAGGTTCATTAATGTTCATCAAATTGCCAAAGTGGTGCTCTAACTTAATGGGTTCGGCAACTCGTAACCCAATATTAAATGTTAATTTTCTCCTCTTCTTATGAATTTCTGCAGCTAAAAATTTTACAGTGTTTTGATGCATCTTTCTAACCCGTGTGAAATTTTCGTCCATTTTTCAAATTTTTAGCCTGGGAATGTTTCCTTGTAGGAAAAAGACAACACGACCTTGTAAACTGACTTCAAATTTGGTGGGTTAGTATGTAACAAGCGAATGTTTACTTTAAAAATTAATTTTACGGTTATCATTCAACTTTTACAATTAACAAAATTGGAGTTAATATTTTATTTTTAAAACTATTTTTTAAATTACTTTAAAATAAAATATTTTCCTGTAATTTTTTTTGCTGTAAAATTTGAATATTTAACAAAAAATATTTATAATGCTATTTATTTTTAAAATAATTTTGAATAAGTGAAAAATTACTATCGACACAGGTAAGGTCGAACCCGGGTCCCTGAGTCAGAAAGTATGCTGCTGATGAGGGTAATAAAATAATTAATGGGTTTTAAACTTCAGAGAGGTTTTCTCTAGGTCTACTGTGTCATACTCCGGCTAAGGGAGGATATACCCTATGGGTGTACTATTAGCCTACCATGTTTTAACCTGAAGTCAGTTTCCGAGGTCATGCCGTCTCCTTTTTAGTAAAGTTCTAATGAATGATTTTGAAAGAAAAGGGCTTCAAGTTACAATAATCAAGAGGAAAGATAACTTGAATATAATCTGGAAACATGTGCATTTTGGTAAAATGGAAATAAAGTTTGATAACATGAAGTGTTATTTTTAATATTGGTGTTAAAAAACCTGAAAAGGAATTATATATGATGATGTTGAATTACCTATATCTCAAGAATCTTCAGGGTTCCCACGGGCCTTGAAAAAAACTTGGATTTCATTTTTGTTTTCAAGGGCCCTGGAAAGTAGTCGAATTTAGTGCCGCCTATAAGTATTTTATCTAAAATAATTTAATCTGGGATTCTCTTCAATTTGGATTTTGGGAAAAAGTTCATTTTTGATTTAAACAGTTACATTTCTATTAGCTTTTTCCAAAACACAAATGGAATTTTTGAAATTGTAGAACTTCAGCAGTATAACTTGGCAAGCTTAATTTTTCTGAGTGACTTTCCTAAAACAAGTGAATACCGTCTACTGCCCATGGTAACATATATCCTACCATAAGTTTAGCTGCAATTTTCAAGTTATTGGAGCAGTAATTGCAGCTTCAGGCTGTACTTGAATCCTAAACAATGGTTCAACTGTTTAAAAACAGTTCAGAGCGATTGTTGGTTTTCACTTTAAAGTAAGGCCGAAACAGATCTGAATCCTCAACAAATGCAAATGAGTTGATTTTTATTTTAAAACATAATATTGAATTAACTAATTTTTTTTTAAACTTTTCAAGTCAATTTTTTTGAATTTAGATCCATTTCTTTTACTGGAAAAATGCATTTTTCTTGTTTCCGTCCATTGAGATGCTTGCAGCAACGATGTGCCTGCTCCAACAGTTTAACAATGGAGTTGGCTCCTTAAATATGAACATTTTAAAAGAAGTCCCTTTGGTTTTTTATTTATCGATTAATAAAAAAAACCAATAAAGTAAAAGAGTCAAATTCATAGCTGCCAACTGAGTCAGTTTAAATACCGGAGGATTTAGGATAAAAAAAAGTAGAAAATTTATAATATGTGAGGCGGAAAGTGAAAAGGGACCTCTTGTCGGCGTTCGTCGAAATGGAGTTATTTTTTTCTCAATCTGTACAGATTTATGAAGATTTTAAGACCATCATCATCCTTGTAGCTCAAAAAATGACGAATCGCCAGTAATTAAAAGTTTTATAATATAATAAGTGGATTTCGCAAAAAATGACCTTAAACTTTTAAAATGCTACCCTCTCGTTATTTTTCACAGTTAAGGAATGATTCCAACAGCTGAAATTCGGTTCTAAAGGGTCCAAGGATCGATAATTGAGAGGAAAAAAATTCTATAGTTTAGACCTTCTTCCGGTTTTTTGGCTTTTTCTCAAAACCAACTTTGCCGACAAGAGGTCCCTTTTAGCTTTCCGCCTTGCATATAATCATGGGTGCCACTCTTCCGTTCTGAGGACGGAAAATTCCGTCTTTTAAAAGTTCTGTGAACGGAATTCAGTCTGGGTATATTGAAACCCAGAGTAAGCTGATCAATTGGCAGCTATTGTACTATATTTCAGTACTTATATAGCTAATTTTGCTCAAAAATAAGCTGGTTTTACTCAGATACAGCTTTAGCTTAAAATTTAAGGAGCTATTTAATTGTTCATATGATATTTTTTTTAGTTTTTCTTCAATTCGAAAAAAATGTCTAGACTGGGGGAAATGATAGTTTAAAGTTCCGTCTTGCAATTTTTGAAGAGTGGCACCCATGATATAATATCAGCATTGATATTTTATGAACTAAAATGGGAAAGTTTTAATGTTTTCAATAAAATGCTCAAAATCACTCATCTTTTCAACTTTTTGATTTTTATTGATTTTATACAATTCTGGCATGGCATAATTGCACACCTTGGGTCAGTATCTGGAGAAAAGGCAGACTTAATCGAGACTATTGAGCAAAAAGTAGGGAAAAAAACAAAAATAAGAGAAATTTCCTGAAAACTGTGAGAAACTCATTTCTGGCCGTAAAACCAGAAGATGGTTGGTAAAATTTTAATTTTTGATAAGTTTAAAATTAAGCACTTTTTCAGGACTTCCTTAGGATTTTTGGGAAGTTTTTTTAACCAATTTTTAACTAAATTTAACCAAAGAGTCAAAAATCCAATTTTCTTAACTTTATTTTTCCAATTGATAAAGAAATGAAAGGAACATTTACTCGAGTCCTTGAATGCATTTGTTGAATTTGAAACAATTGAAGATAAATTTGTAACATCACACATTTGATGGAAGCATAAGAAAATTTGACTGTTTGAGATAAAAAACTAAGAACCATAATAAAAAATTAAGTTTCTTTATAAGGGCCAAATACAAAAAGTAATGGGAAAAAATAAGTAAAAAAAAGATTTTTTAAAAAACGCTTTTATTGAAGTGTTCTAAAAGGTCAAAAATAATTTTTTCGGTTTGACAAATAATTTATTGGGAAGTAGAAAATAACTTTTTGGTAAGTAAAAAAAACTGATTTTCTAATCACTAAAAATAAAAGCGTGGGCGCTAGTAATTTTTAATATTTTTTAAATTTAATTTTTTTTTACAGGACAGTGACACTAACATCCTTGCCAAACGGGGATTCGAACCCCAGACGTACGGCTTTGCATCAGTCAGATGCTCTAACGACCAGGCCATTACGTCGGCATTTATGTATAATTTTATATAAATAAAAATACCTAACAGAGAATTTAAAGTGAATCCATCCCACTCAAAACTCATGAATGCGAAATTTGTAAATCTAACGTCATAGAACATAGAATAAAGAAGTTAGAATATATAGTGAATTAAGAATGACTAGCGCCCACGCTTTTATTTTTAGTGATTAGAAAATCAGTTTTTTTTACTTACCAAAAAGTTTTTTTCTACTTCCCAATAAATTATTTGTCAAACCGAAAAAATTATTTTTGACCTTTTAGAACACTTCAATAAAAGCGTTTTTTAAAAAATCTTTTTTTTACTTATTTTATTTTCTACTTTTTAGTCATGGTACTTTTTAACAAAAACTCACAAGAAAAAATGTATTTATTTCAACCATATTTAATGTTATGTTAGGATGGAATTTTAGTTTCATGTATAACAAAAAATTTTCACATATCTGACAAAGTAGAACAATCCTCTGACGACTCAGCAGGACAATCAACTCCAAAGTTAATTTTAAAATCTATTTAATTTTGCTGGGTACGTTATAATAACAGAGCTGAGCAAGAAAAATACCTCGCACAAAGAATATATTCCTCGCATCCGCTCAATCACCGATGAAATCCATCGATATCAAAAAGATTCACAATAAAAAGAAAGCATTCAATAAAATAAAAAAAAACAATCGTAAGAAACTCAGAATTAGTGTGTGTGTATCAAGGAGCAAACAGTACCATCCAGTCTTTTCAGTAGTCAATAAATTATAAAAGAACATATTTTTCTTCTCGGCGATTTCTCGCTCTTCTGGCGATTTCTTTCTCGCGGTTATTATCTTAAATCGCTAATTATCTTATTTGTTAATTGGAAGGTAAAAAATCACGTTTTGAAGATTAAATATTGTAGTTATATACTTAGTATATTATCTTACAGGTTTTGGGAGCCATTGGCTTCACGGAATGTCTCAAATATGAATTAAAAGGATAACTAAAAACACTCGTTAATTACCTTTATTACGGAGGTTTTGACTAGTTGATTATGGAATATTGCATTGTCATCGAGTTTACACCATGGTGCAAAGTTTCAGAACTTTATATCGTTTGGAAGTGCCTGAAATATTATGTACAAGCATCCGGAAAGAAAAAAGTGATTATTCGTCTATAATTATTGTAATTACTGGGCAATTCTCGTTTTGACTTTTGAATATGATGAAGTTATCTAATATAATAAAAGTCAATGTGTGTGTGTGTGTATGTGGTTGCGTATATTTGTCTTCTATACAAATCCACAGTTTTCTTCCGATCTGCACCAAACTTGGTATATATACGTAAAAGAATCCCAGAAAAAACATAGGCTATGTTTCAAAGTTCTAGAATGACCCCTTGACCCTCTTTCGACCCTTTTTATGGTCATTTTGCTGAAATAGCTTTATTTCTCTTCCAGAAGAGATCTGTTCACCCCATTGTTACAAAAAAAACATAATGCAAAATAGCAAGTTTTTAAAAGAAAAATTAGATATGTCTAATTAAAAATTATAACTTTAATCTAAAAACATAATTAAATGAAATTTAAAAACATGATATTAAGTATAGTACAAAATATTATTATTTGAGAGTAATTTTTAAATAAAAAATTTCATGGAATAGCATTGTTGTTAAAATAATCTCCATGGAAACGAGGATGAAAAATCAAATGATGATCATATTGTAGCTTTTAAGAAAGTTGGTTAACAGACCAAAAACTAGAGTTAATATTAAAAACCAGAGGAAATATTGTATTTTTGCAGGAATATGTTTTATTTATGAAATTTTATACCAAAGATATAATAAAATCATGAAAATACGATTAAGAGCTCTGATTGAGCATTTTAAGTGATTTTGGAAAGGTTTTTTTTATTTTGATTGGTTTTTTTATGGCACATGATCCACGTCAGGATATGATTTTGGGAAGAATATTTTTCTAATATTTTATTGTTTTTTGGGAATCATGTGGTAAATGCAGAAATCGTTCAGAATTTAAAATGCTTGATTCGACAATTTTCACTCATCAAAATATAGGCACAGATCCAGCACGCCTCCAAGAGGGGGGCAATTTTCCAGGCAAGATTCCCATTTGGGTATAGGGGTCCCCCCCAGAAAAAATTAGAAATTCGATGTGTAAAAGTAGGGTTTAAACTCGCGTTTTTAGAAACGTTTTGAGTCTAAGGGAGTCACTTTTCAGCAGTATTATCTTTACTTTTTCACCCAAAATGTAAAAATATTGAGGATTTCCTAAAAATTATCACTGAAGATCCTCTGGTGGTACTAATGGGAGGTATAGGGGTCCTCCACCAGAAAAAAAATGGAAAACTAGACCAGTAAAAGTAGGGTTTTACTCATTTTGACAACCTTTTTGGCTCCCAAGGGGGGGTGCTGTCCAGAGTGCTACCCCCTGGAAGGTAGAAATGAATGATTGATTTAAAAATTTTAAAGAAAAAATCTCCATCTCCACCCGTGCAAGGCCGGGCATGTCAGCTAGTGCCTTATAAACAATTGTGCACGGTTTAGGGAGAATAGCCCCTTGGGAAAGGTATCAAATTCTGGTTTTTCTGTTAATTAAAAATACTCGTTAATTAACTTAATCCTTTGGTTGTTTGACTAGATAATGGTTGGATATTGGAGTGTCATGAGGGTTACACCGATGTGTAAAGTTTGGCCCTGACATATCGGGAAGTGCCCGAAAATCGAGTTTTAAAATTCCACGCGTAAAACGCCGCCAAAAGCAAGTAGAATAAAAGCGTTTAAAAAGTAAATGGAATGCGTCGTTTGACAGAATCGGACGTTTCCCGACAACTCATTTTGGTGAGAATGATAGTAATTGGGTACATCCTGTTCGGTAAAAACGACCCGTTCGGTCAAAAGTCCCGTTCGAGCAAGTTGTAAGGTGGTGGTCGGGAAAAAGGCACTTCGGTCTATCAAGACACGCCCCTTTTTAAGGACTTTCTTAGGATTTTTGGGAAGTTTTAAAGACCCAATTTTTAACTAAATTTAACCGAAGTGTCAAAAACCCAATTTTCTTAACTTTATTTTTTTCCAATTGATAAAGAAATGAAAGGAACATATACTTGAGTCCTTGAATGCACTAGTTGAATTTGAAATAATTCAAGAAAAATTTGTAACATCACACATTTGAGGGAAGCATAAGGAAATTTGACTGTTTTTGCCTGCAAATAAGCTGCTTATAACATGAGTCATTAAAAAGTGCTTATTATAAGCACTTTTTAATGACTCATGTTTTAAGATAAAAAACTTAGAACCATAATAAAAAATTAAGTTACTTTATAAGGGCCTTATAAACAAATACAAAAAGTAAGCACTTTTTAAGCAAGCACCATACCAACTATGAAAATATAACAGTAACTGGAAGACCTCAACCCATTTCTAAATAAATTTCAAAGCTCAGTATCATCACTCATATAAATTTTTTTTATTTGAACTTCAATTATTTATTTACAAGCTCTGTTTGTACAAGATTTTCTATATACAATGGGTTTTAACTGTACATTTTAAGTGATCATCAGATTTTTTATTTTTTGAAAGCAGTGTAGAGCCCAATAATCCAAGTCAATGTAAGCCGAGCCTGATTCGGATAAGTGAAAAATTAGGTTAGAGCAAAAAATTGTCTACAATTATACTGTCGAACCAACGATGGTAAAAGGGTCACGTGATTTTGACATACTCGGAGGGGAGAAAGGAAGAAGCTGAAGGGCAATTGATCGAAAGAGGAAGATACATTTACTCCCTCTAACCTTAGTTATACCCTCTATATACATAAAAAATCAGTATATTTCAAATAAAATAAAAAACACTGTAGCAAAAAATCACGTGACCCTTTTACTATCGTTGGTTTCACAGTATGTGGACCAAGCCTGATTCTGATAAACTTGGTTAAAGCAAAAATTGCAGGATTGGAAAAACACGTTTTTTTATTTAAAAAAAAATTTCAGCAAGTTCCTCCCTATGTTTAGGAAACAAACTTGACATTTTCATGAGTGGATCACACAGAGGTTAAAAAGTTGGGGTAAAAACCACCAAATCGCCATGACATAGGCAGATGTAATCTTACAAAAACCATTTAAAAGGATACTGTTTTGAAAGTATAGCTTTGTTAATATAATTTCAATTTGAAAAATACAGCTTAAATTTTTTAAATTCACGTTTTTTTAGAATTTTTGTGTTGAGGATAAAAATAAAACATGTTTTTTCCCAACCCTGCTCTCAACATAAAAATTCTAAAAAAAAAAAGAACACTTTTTCAAAATTAAAAAGAACAATATTAATTTATTAAAATTAATATAAATTTTTAAATTAGATTAACAGAGCTATACTTTCTAAATGCCGTGCAAACAGTCTGTACTTTCAATTGATTTTTGTAAGTTTTCATCCTAGAATCATGATCTTTATTAAGCAATGTACCACCTATGTTGTGCCAATTTAATGGTTTCTATTTAGGCCTTATACTTGTGTGTTTTGTTTAATAATGTTACTTTGATGTGATGTTTTTTAAAGTTAAAAGGAAAAATATGATGGCTCAGTTAATACAGAAACTCGGATGATCGGGGGTCGAAAAAACATACTGTACCTTTAAAACTTACAAGGGTTTGGTGGTAAGAACAGGGAATTATAAAGATGCTTAAACAGCTAAAAAAATCTGTTTTAGAATGTTAATTAAGGGGTTATTGTACGTTTACGCCGAGAACGCTTCTCAATAGCTCTCTGGTGTGCTGCTGTTGCCACTATGGATGGAAGATGTTACTGTAAAAAACAATACATTTATGACTTTCGAAGAAGAAAAGATATCTGAAATTTAACAAGTGTTCTGGCATCAATAATGCTGGGTAAAGTGTAAAGATGAGTTCGGAGACATCCATAAATTACGTGAGGTTAATAAAAATCATCAACTTCAACCCTTTTAATGCGGCAAAGTAAAAGTCAGTTCAGTGCGTTTCATTACCGGGAACAGTTATATCTCCTCCAAGAGATTATTACAATGAAATAACTTAGATGTCTAGAAGGTCTAAGAGATGCATAATCAATCCCTTAATAACGTTTCAACAACAACAATCAGGTTACTGGCTAATGTTTAGGTTTGTCAATGGGACAGTTGAGTCCAGAAAATACATGTTCTTTTTATCTTTTTTTAGCGCAAGTTTGGAAAAAATGCACACATTAGTTAAAAAACAGAATCATTAGCCCGTCAGTTATGACAGTTACAAGCAGGGCTCGATTTCAGCCGGAACGGCGTTCCGGAACCTCTTATTCGGAAAAAAATTATATTATATTTCAGGGGTCTCCTAACTACAGCCCGCGAGACCCAATCATCAGGCCAGCGGATACCTTTCTATGTACGTAAAAAAGTCCTAAAATGAATTAAAACCCTGTTTTTACTGTAAAATTTCCAAAAAATTTTCTGGGGGAGAACCCCCTTTATTGTACTTAGATATAAATTTATCATATTTATTTTATGAAAGTTCATAACAGTGAGAAATGGAAGTGCATTTGAGTGGCAAATTCGCAAAGAAAATTTGCGACATCTTAAATTCTACCATCATATAAAGGACTTTAACTACGCATTATATTCCTTAAATTGGCAAAATATACAACACTAATGGTTCATTAGTGATGGTGATAAGCCGTCCCTGCTTCCTACAAGCCTGTTGCGGAATAAAAAGTATAACCCACTGTAACAAAAAGGTGTATGAAAAGTTCATCGTCTTATTCAATAATTAGGTTAGAAGACTCTTCCTAATCTAGTACAACACATTTGAATTTATTTTTAGAATACAAATTTGGAAATAAATGCTTGATTTTTTGGTATTAAAGTGTCTGGTATTAAAAAGTATTCGCTTTTTCAGTTTTGACACCAATAATTTTACCGTTCCGGTACCCCTTTTTTTAGAAATCGACCCCTGGTTACAAGTATAAGAACATGCGTTTGATTTAAACATGGATTTGTATCAACACCATTGCAATGTGTGTGGTAAGGGGAATCCATACCAAAATTTGGTTGAAATTTTGATTTTGTAATGAAAATAAAGTTAATGCCCTCAGAATTCTTGCTACTATGTTTCTTAATGATATGTGGATTCCATGTTTAAAAATTTCGAGATTTCCGAAGCATAGTTTTCAACCTAAGAATGGATTTTTCTCAAATCAAGGTTTTTAATATTTAAAATCATAAGGATTTTTTTTCTAATCATCCAAACCACTTCAAACTTTATAGTCATTACAAGTAACACATGTTCAACATCTCTAAGCATGGATTTTAAAATATATTTACTACAATATTTTTACAAAGCAGTTCAGTTGAAACTTCCAAATCTCAGTCTTTTTTATTTTTTTGAAATTTCTATAGGTATTCAAAATTTCATGCATACAAGTGAATATATATGTTTGATTTATGTTGAGATATATAGAATCAAGTCAACAGAACATATATTAAGAGAGGAGTATCATTTAAATTTAGGGTAATTTGGGGAATATGTGCAATTTCTTTATATAATTTTTTGAACTTGCTTTTGTGGTAAATATGAATTGGTATGAATTAAATACATAATTCAATACCTCAAAACATAATAAACACTAGTGGCCTTCAAAGACAAATCAGAGATGTAAAGGATTACTCACCAATTTACAAATTTTTTTCCCTCTTCTTATAAATCATCGTTATTCAAAACACCTACAAAAGAAAAAAAGCTGCATAAGAAAACAAAAAGGAAAAGAGTTTTTTTACCGTACAAATTAATACTAGGTTTACACATGGAAATTAAAATATTACAAGAACTAAAATCTAACTTGAATAAAGCATGTGGAAACTGTCTTAGATTCAGTCTAGATTAGCAAAATTGAGCTGTCTGAACTTATGCTATATTATTATAACTTGAACCTGTAGAAATATGCCGAGAGCCACCAAAGAAAGTAGTTCCCCGTGCGGTGTAGGAATTTTGAGTAAAATTAAGAGGTTCTTTTTTGTTTTTACTATGTTCAATTGTGTGATGTCTTTATATACGTTTTTTTTTGTTAGGATTTTCTTTTGTTAATAAATTTGAACATACCAAATTCCCTTTGAACAGAAGATTTGAGTTCATTCATAATTAGGTAAAGAATAATTTTCAAATCAAAGCTTTTTAAAAGGTAGAGTCTTATAAAAGGTAGATTTATTATCTAAGTTTTTCAAATAAAATTAAAAAAAAAAAAATTTTTTTTGATTGGTTAAAAGTTAAGTATTTTATTACAAAATGTCTGCCTAAAATTATAAAAATACTATTATACAATATTATAATTACAATATACAATATTATAAAAATGATAATTATACAAAGTAGAGGCAAAGGGGGCAGTGGTCCAGGGGCAGATGAAGGATTTAGTGTTTGGGGGGGGCGAGAATTTTCACAATCCAATTGAATCTTCTTGATGATCTTAACCCTACAGGGCATACAGTAGCCATTTGGCTACACGACACTTTTCCCCATTTCCTACTCGAACTTCCGTTTCCAAACGGAAACACCATGCAATAAGTACAATAAATATAACATTTCATTGCATTAGCACTTTAGACTGCCTATAAATGGCAGCAGGGGTACTATTTTGAGACATTTGTTAGTAGCTAGTGAGAGGAAAGTCAAGACACAGAAAATGCCAAAATAAAAGGACACTATAAATTAAAATAAAAAGAATTTCAGCTTGAAAAATATTATTTTTAAAAGATAAGTTGCTTTTTAATATTTTTAGAGCATTTGGTTTCTTTCACTTCACAGTTAATTTCACAAGGGACAACAAATTAATTTCACAAGGACAAAGTTTTTGTCAATTAACTGTAAAAAAATTTAATTAATTTTTTTTAGTATTTTTTTACTAATTTACACCATAATAGAAGTCAAATAAATGATTTTCAAGTGAATTTAAAAAATCATGCATTGTAGGGAAAAGCCTCCCCCAGAAAATTTTTGAAACTTTAAGTAAAAAATATTTTTGGGGGAAATTCAAGCAGCTCTGGGGAAATTTTTGCTCAAGATTGAAAGAAAAACTAAAAAAATCTAATCATTACAAGCTGACAAATACAGGGTGTTTCACAAAGAGCCCCCGATTTTAAAAATTAATAACAAAAAAGCGAAAAGAGATAAAAATACGCCGTCTGCGGTATCCTACTTAAAAGATCAAAGAATTTTCGTACACAAATTTTTTAAAATTCGTAGTTCTCACGTCAATTTATAGATGGAAGCACTGCTTCATTTGATGTTTAGGGAAAGCTATCCTCAAATTCCTTATTTTCGTTTGTCATAGGGAAATCAAATTTTTCGAAAGAATCGATTCCAAATTATTCCAAATTATTTTATTCTAATTTGATTCATGAATCGATTCTTTCCCAAAACTCGATTTCCCTATGACAAACGAAAATACGGACTTTGAGGAAAACTTTCCCTAAATATTAAATGAAGCAGTGCTTCCATCTATAAATTGACGTGAGAACTACGAATTTTCAAAAATTTGTGTACGAAAATTCTTTGATCTTTTAAGTAGGATACCGCAGACGGCGTATTTTTATCTCTTTTCGCTTTTTTGTTATTAATTTTTAAAATCGGGGGCTCTTTGTGAAACACCCTGTATTTTGGGTAATTGACTGCATTATAAACTCCGGAAAATCAACGGAAATCAGGTGAAATTGCGGAGTTACGGATGTTGAGTGGGAAAACTACGTATCTCTGTGCTAAAAATCCTAGTTTTCTAGGTGAATACTTGAAAGTTGGCCTTACCTTGCTTGCCTATTAGTATGCTGAAAAAACAACGTATTTGTGGTAGGATGGGCAATTTTCACTAAAAATTACGTTCTTGTTTCACCACATCGATGTTCTTTTCTAAAAATGTTGAGGTAATTAAGAAGCTAACATTTAGCTTAAATTTGAGAAAAATAGACAATTTTTCATACATTTAAAGAGAAGAGGCAGATTATAAAAGAGCTAAAAGATTATAAGTGTGTAAGAAAGACTAAAAAGGAGAGTTTAAAGATCCTTAAAATTAAAATCTATGGATTATGTGAAAATTATTGAATCTGAAAGAAGTTTTATAATTGAAAAAAACTACTTTTTTTAATGAAATCTCGTTTTGGGGGAAATTTTGGAGAAAAAAATTGTTCTGGGGAAATTTTGGACCTTGAAACATTTCCTGTCCCCCTGTTGGAGACCACTGGCACACTCATATAAAATAAAAAACCTTTCTGTGAACTTGAATTTTTTCAAAAAAATTTTCTGTAAGAATTTACACATTTCTTTCTTAAATGCCCTTTTTATTATTTAATAAACAGTCCCCTTCTTTTAAATTGCAACTAGTTCTTAGCATAATAACGGATACATGCACTCTGAAGATCCGATAGTATTGCCTTGCAGTTGCGTCAATACAAAGTCAGGGCTGGACGGATGTATTTGGCAAAAAAAGAAGAGAAAAATTCATCGATAAAAAAAGTCTGCATAAAAATTTCTAAAAAAGTTTTTTGGGTTTTTCTTGCAGAAAATTTTCTGCGAACACCGTTCCTGTTAGGCTTACCATACGTCTGCTTTTTAGAGCAGTCTGGGGAAATGTCCTGGGTAGAAAAATGTCCGGGGTTTCATACTTTTAGGCTTTCCAAGTCGTTTTTTGGTAAAAATCTCAACCAAGCTGTTTAAAATTGCGCTTTTTAACATTTTCTATCGTCTGTTTTACTACAGAAAACTTACTTTCTGTTAATTTTGTGATAAAAATTAAGTAAATCAAACAATTTTTGAAAAAGTAATTTTAAAGGAAAATATTGAATCTCATATTTATATTTAAAGGTTATTAGTTTGAATAGTTTTTAATCTTTGGTAGTTTTATATAGCACTTATTAAGAAATTTCAAAACTATGTCCTGGGTTGGACCCGAGAAAATATGGTAAGCCTAGTTTGTGTATATTATATGGGAATGACCACTGGCTTAAAAGGTATTGTTTAACAAGTCTGGGGTTGCAGGGTTGGAAAAAAACATGTTTTTTCAAATAAAAACAAAAAACATGTTTTATGTGTTTTAAACCTGTTTTTTTGTTTAAAACGTTTGTTTTTTTTACCCTTGACATAGAAATGATAAAAAAATCCATGATTTTTTTAAATTTAAATTTGACTTTTCAAATCGAAATTAGATTAATAAATGATTTTTGTAAGTTTTCTTCACAGCATCATGCTCTTTATTAAGCAATGTACTGCCTATGTCATGGCGATTTGGTGGTCTATACTGAAGCCTTATACTTGGCACCATCTTTTTAGGCTCTGGGTGATCCATACATGAAAATAGTGAGTTTGTTGCCTATACTCTATTCATTTAGAATTGGCGCTTGAGAAATAGTGCTTTCCCCCAAGCTAGAAGCGTAACCATAGTTACGCTCTTCGAGCAGCCAATAGTAAGCCTTCTTCGTCACCTTGACGTGGATAGTTGCTATGGTTACCGATCGGTGGAGGGGAAGGAAATACTTTCAAGCGCCAGTTCAAAATGAACAGAGTATAAATAAAGGGAGCAACTTGCTAAAAACTACATGTTTTAAACAATTTTTTTTTGCTTTGCTTTAAACATGTTTAAAACAAGTGTTTTAAACGTAACAACCCTGGCGGGGTTGAAACAACAACACTAATTAATACTTTACCGTTTATGGTGCCAATGACCATCAGGTCCTCTTCTTTTTTGACGTGTGTTTCTCTCTTGCTTGACTCTTGAGTCTCGAGCGCCTTTTGCAATTGCTCGTTCTTCGCCTTAAGACGACGGATGATCTGATTGAGAGCCTTGACTTTCTTCAGCATAGACTGCTTGCCCCTCTCCAAGTTCACCTGAGCACTGAGAGACGCCTGCACCTGTGACATCAGCTTCCTCACCTGCACACAATACAAGATATAGTATTATTAAAACTAAGCTTTGATGTCATTAAGGGCCGTAACTAGACTTTTTTTAGGGAGGGGGTTGGCTGGATTGGACCCAATGGGTTTTTTGAATAAAACCCATGTGAAAAAACCCACATTTCGGACCCATTTTTGGGTTTTTTCAAAAAAATCAAGATTTTGGCAGTTTAAATATGAACACGACGAAATAACATAGTTCAAACTAGTTATAAAAAACTAGGAGGATTTTTTAGATTTCAGGGATTTTTTAAAAAGTTAAATAGGTTCTTTCATTATTCAGTGGGTTTTTTCATTATTTAATGGGTTTTTTTTTTTAAAATTTAGGACGTTTAAAGTTCAAACAAGATTTCAAAAGTTAAGGAGGATTTTTTTAAATTTCATTGGGTTTTTTCAAAGTTAAATAGATTTCTTTCAATATTGAATGGATTTTTTCAAAGTTTAGGATTATTTTTTACATTTTAGTGGGTTTTTTTTCGAAATTTAAACCAGGTTTCAGTAAATAAGGGTTGTTTTCACCATTTCAGTGGGTTTTTTTCAATATAAAAAGTTTCAACTAGAAAAAACCCATTTAACTATAGAAAAACTGACATTATTTTGACAAAACACATTTAACATAGAAAGAATTTGAAAAAACCCACATACTATACAGTAGAAAACCACTTAATTTTGAAAAAACCCACATACTATACAGTAGAAAACCACTTAATTTTGCACCTCACCTGCACAATACAAGATATACATTAGAACCCCGATTATCCGCGAGTGCCACGAAAGAAAATTTTTAATGATGAGAGCAAATTTTAGATGAGATTAGAGAGATTTTAGATGTAAAACAAAGGTTTCTGCTGTACTGTACATATTTTAAAAGTTGCATATATCATGGTTTTTGTACAATAAAACAAGTTTTTATGCTGATATATTTTTTTCGTGTTTTCACCTCATTTTTAGTCTTTTTTCAGGTTATCCGCAATACCCTTGCCACCCAATTCCACGGATAATCGAGGCTCTACTGTATTATTAAAACTAAGCTTTGTTGTTGTCGTGCCACTTGGAATTACCAAGCTCCACATGGATTCAAGGCAAAGGGGGTGCGGCTCCTCAGAAAGTGAGCCCCATGAATGGCAGGAGTCAGACTTCTGCCATATGAGATGATAGATGCTGCCACTATCTATCCCCACCTCCACAATTTTGCCATGCATCTGAAGGGGAGGGAAATAGTCTCCAGACACCTGGACCCGCGGTAAATTGCGCCATGACGGACCACAGGACTTTTGGACCCACAGATTTAACGTACTCCGCATATACTCGATGGGTCTTTAGTGGTGTCGGGAATCGAACCCGGGACCCTCCGATCCAAAAGCCGATGGCTTAACCACTGTGCTCCCCACGGATTAAACTAAGCTTTGACAGGGGCCATTCATTAATTATATTATTACAAAAAAATCCATGTTTTTTGTTTTTTATTTTAAAAAACATGTTTTTTCCATCCCTGACGGTCTTTACCTTTTTCTTGTTATTGCTTCGAAGGTTGGTCAGGGCGACGTTGTTGAGAGGCTGTGGTTGTTTTATGTTCAGGCAAACCTTGCACGCCTTTTGGCAGTGAGGGCAGACCAGGTTGACCATCATCACGCTGTTCGTGGCGCCATCTGCAGTCCCGGGAGCTTTCTGTTGGAATAAGGTTCATTTTTGTTACCTGCAGGATTGCTTGATTTAATAAATCAACTTGATTTAAATCACTTGATTATTTTAAAAAAAATCATTGATTTAAATCAAAAATTTGAAACTCTGGAAAGTTAGATGTTATTATACTACCAATTAATTGTAAAATACCACCTTTTTTCAATTAAATATGTTTTCTCCACATTTTTATTCTATTATATACCTTTAGATACTTTTTATAAAAGTTATTTGATTGAATTTGATTTTTTTGAAAAGTAATGAAAATAGCTTTTTTTTTCAAACTTTAGGTGCAATGCGCTATTGCAATTTTTAACCGATTTTAAAAACTTTTGTTGCATTTTACTTCTCTATCCCAGAGGCAAGTTTTCCTTGGTATAGTGTTTCAAAATAAAATAAAAAGTTTTTTCGGCCTACCCCTAATATACACCTCACCAACTCACCTCTCACACCTCAGCAACTCATATACACCTCTCACAACTCAGTAACTCATATACACCTCTTGCAACTCACATACAATGTCACAACTCAAAGTGAGTTGGGACGCCGTCCCAACTCACTAGGACAAATTGAGGTAACTCACTCAACTCACTAAAATTTTCTGAGTTACCCATCACTAGTTCTGAATTCATGAGCTAACTTGACAGTGATAGAAGTTTCAGAAACACCATACTAACCAACTCTGCAGGTGCTGTCGGAACAGTTGGATGAACTTGAGACTCTGTTGTTGAAGACGGTAATGAGCTAGGAGTAGCAACACCAGTGACTAGGGGTGATGTATTGCTCACAGGAATAACTGTAGTTTCCTTTCTCCCTGAGTATATAAATTAGGTGATAGTATAATACAAATCAACCAATTCATCCTTAAGAATAATTGATATTAAGCGGGTTCATGGCAGTAGTTAGTATACGTGTCAAAAAATATCAAAAGGGTCGGATTGTTCTCGTTTATAAATACAGTAATACCTCGGACTTACTCGATAGGTGGGACCAAGCGATAAACATTTACGGTATACAACAAGGTAATGATTTATTAAATGATTATCAACGAACATAAATGATTATTGTAATCAAGGTAATGATTACAATAAGGTAATGATTATTATACATGAGCGATATACATTTTTCCATCGAAATATATACAAATCATGTTAGTTGGGACCAGATAAAAGGGAATAAATAATTTTGATTATTTAGTTATTAAGGTGATATATTACCCAAAAAGTCATCAAAATATCAAAAAATACTTTATTGGCTTAATCCATACCATGGATCTTTTTGAATGTGTCTTCAAAATTTCAGAGCTCTGTCTTAATAATTTATGAAGTTATTTACATTTCTTTATGCAATTTTTTAAAATTAACTGAAACTTAAAGTTGAATTTTCCCCATGTTGTATTTCTGTGTATTTACAATACTTCGAAACCCTAAGGCTTTTTATGTACATGAAATATAAGTCTGAAAATTTGAATATATATTCGGAAATATATGTATAATGGAAATCTGCATGGGTTCAGCTCTTAACAAGGTTAGATTTTTTTTAAAAACATTAAAGTAAAAATGATGAATTTTTCAGGTTTTTACTACAAAAAATTCTAGAATATAAAGTAATATTGATAGAAAGAAACCCATACAGAGTTTTATGTAGTATGATATAATGAACCAACAAACCGTGTTGTTTTTTATCACATGACTCGATACGAGTAGCAGAAATAACAGTTTAGTAACAGGCTGATAACATGTTATTTCGATATACGATGGCAGCTGCATGTGGCACTAGAGCAGAGGTTCCCAACCTTTTGTAGCCTATCGCCCCCTTTCTGGAGGTTGACTAACACCTATCGCCCTCTTTTCATTCTCATTGTATGTCTTATTTTAATTTGAAGTAAAGTGTAAATAAAAAAGTACACCTCTACCTCTAAAGGTACACCTCTTCCAAATTTCAGACATATATTTTAGGTAGGATTTTGATTTGATGAACTAGTAATTATAAGAAAAGTTTTGAAAAATTAAGTTCCAAGTAAAAAAGGGGGTTTGGGGGTCCATCCCTAGAAAATTTTTGGAAATTTGACCCTAAGAAACAGGGTTTTAACCCTTCACTGCACAATTTTTTTGTTTCTTTTGAAAAAAATAATTTAATATCTTCTAACAGCCAAGAATACAGGAAAAATATTTAAAAAATTCCAGACTTCATTTTTCATTAAGATATATGGTTTTTTTATGGTATGGCACAAACCTAAAAACATGATTTACAGCTGGTGTAATAATTGCTTTTACGAAAAATCAATTTAAATAAGAAGTATATGTTGTGTATATAAATGTCACTGTAATTTACCAAGCGATATTTTCAAGATTTACTGGTAAAAAAAGATCAATCAAAATCTTTGATTGCATACAAAATGGATGCAACTGTTTTGGAGACATAAAAACCTAATAATCAGTGAGAAGCTGCCATCCAAATCCACACTGAGTAGTTAATATTATATAAATGTATGTTCTACATGTGGCACAAAACTCAGATAACTTACATTTAACACATGTGGGAAAATTGAGGAGTTTTATTGGTATGTGCCGAATTTGGCACACCGTGCAGTGAAGAGTTAAATACCCATCGCCCCTCCCTTATTTATCGCCCCCTTGATAACACAAATTGCCCACCTGGGGGCGATCGCCCCCAGGTTGGGAACCACTGCCCTAGAGCTATTTAAAAACCACATAAAGCTTACCTGAAGTAGAAACCGTTGAAGTGGTTGGAGCAGTTACGAGTCGTGCATAGTGAAAATGTCTTCCAGCAACGTGAATAGCACTTGATACAGGTTGAGTAGCTGGTTGCACAGATGTAATTGTAGAAGGCACAGCAGTGAACGAGTTTGTACTGCTTACAAGTGGTTTTCTCTGGTAAAAACAAGTTTTTTTAAGTATGAGTTTTACACATCATTTCGAAAAAAAAATCAAAGGTTGAGATTTGGAGGTCTCAGAATTAAAATGGACCAAGTCCACTTTTTGTCATTTTTGAGTTAGCAACGCTATAACATGCACCAACTATGTAAAATTTGAGTGCAATAATGAACCAAGTCCTAGTTCTGATAATATTCGCTTGGCAGCAGCAAGTTCTGTTGCGTTAACATGTAATTTCCTATGAAGCTTTAACTTTAAACGTCTGTAGCTCAAAAGTAGCTAAAGTGGACTTGGTCCATTTCTATTCTGAACCCTCCATTTGATGATCTTTAACTACTTGATCGAAACATAGCACTGTTCAACAATGAAAAAAAATTACATTGATGAAAACAGACATTTCTTATAAATTTTGGGTCGCTGAACATGAAAATCACCATTAAAGTTTTGAATTTACTCAGGATTTTTGGGGAACAGCCCCTCACCCTTTTTACGAGTTTTGATGACTTAATAACTTTTAATTCGATTTTCAGGGTCAAAAAGAATTACTTAAGACTTTAAATAACTCCCAAAGGGACAAGGAAGGTTGAAATTCCTAAAATATGGAATTTTGTACCAAATGGATAGGTTTATGGGGTTATTACCCCCTAAAAATGCAAAATAAATAGCTAAAATTTATAAATGCTTTTAAACACTATTTTTTTTCCTTTTATTTTTTAAGCAATTCACATTACATGCACCAATAATGCAATGATAGCAATATGCACCAATGACTTTTACTAAAAGCAGTTGAGGTTTTGGAAGACTCCCTGATTATACAGTTTAAAGAAGATATTTTGATTCATGCTTTAAATAAACTTAATTGTTTTTAAGAGAACATAGTTTTTATCATTACTTTCTTCGGCCTTCCCAGCACACTTTTCGAGCCTTTACTTCTAGAGGGTGCTTTTGGTTCATTGGAGCTCAATCCGTCGATTGCATTCCGAAGGGCAAACTCCTCAATGTCTTGAGGCTGTTCTTCCGACTCTTTGATCGACCGAACTTCACCGATAGAAATGGATTCAACACCCGAGCAAGGGTCTTGAGGGGCGATCGGACATTCCCTGGGTTGATTTTCCAACTCTTTGGTTACCTGTTCAAAAAAATATTCATGAAAAAAACTGAAACCAGAAGTCAAGAAATATAATCTGAGTAAGAGCATATTAGGGTTATGATTTTTTTTCCACATATAAAAGCCTGTGGTGGCAAATGACAAGTATTGGTCCCTAATTCTCGAAAATAACTTTTATTTTTGAAAACTGTGAAAAAAAAGCTCGCGCACCTATCGAGATGTTGTATAAAGCTGAAGGATAATTCCCAAGGCGGTTAATAAAATTTTATTGGAAGCGAAATATAACATTAAGTAAATGATAAAAATGGTTTAAAGTTTGTAAATTAAAATTTATAAGCTTGCTGGTTAGAAACTTGTCGCTTTTAAAAATATTTCGAAGTTCTTCCATCAGCTTTTCAGCCCCTTCAGCAACCATACTGAATCCAGGCACTATGAATCTAGAATCTAGGACTGATGGATCTTGTAATATTTGTCTGTCCTCGCTTGGCACGAATGGTAAACCCAAACGGGAAAGGCCATTCTCTCCCTGGGGTTGGATAGGTAGGGAGAGAGAGCGCCAAACTGGTTACTTCTCGCCAAGAACTACTCCACCTCCCTCCCCTCTCCTTTGCTAATGGGGTGCATAAGTAGCCAAGCCAGCAACCTTGATTTCTCGCACCCCTACCCGAACTTGGAACTCCCCGCTTCCCTCCGCCAAGCGAGCGCAGACAAATAATATCCAGTATTTGCAAAAGCATTTTAAGGCCTTTAAAGCATTTTAAGACTTCACACAAATGGTAATGAATGTCCACAGCCGCTATGTTTTTCGCACCCAAAAAGCCACTTTCAGAGCATGGCGGGAAAAGCGAGTGGAAGCTGTATCTCCAACAGCTACCAAACTTATAATAATCATCACAGACAGCTGGCCAGGGGGGGGGATTTGTAGAAAAGGAGCCAAGGTACACACCACAGCAGGGTTGCTGATTTTTTTATTATTTTTTTTAAATAAAAAAAATCGGATTTATTTGATTTAAATTGGACTTTTTTGATTTAAATTGGATTTTTTTTATTTAAATGAATTAGTAGTTCTGAACTTCATGAAACTGGTTAATAATATTCTGATATTGTAATTTCAATGTGATAAAATACTTTAGCATTACTTAATTACGCAATTTTAGTCTATTTTATACATTAATTAATTGAATTAATTAAGAGAAGCAGTTCACTGGTATCTCACCGATGAGAAGCCCATTCGAAAAAGGTGAATTGTACTCAATAATTAAAATTTTTATCCTTCTTTCTACAACTATTTTTGTCAAATCTTGATATTAATTAGGTTTGAAAATAAATTGTGACAATGATTACTAAAAACATCATGCCTCCTTTTTGTGTAAAAATTAAAATCAATCTTTAAATTATATTGATTCAGTTAAATTAATTTACTCTAAGAATTATGTGTTTATTTCTTTAAAATAATAATTAGTTATAAAAATGAAAATTCAGTATTTAATACTAATTGATAGTAGTCATGCACACAGATAATAGATCCCTATTATCTGTAGTTTAGTATATGAAAACATTAGTTGGGTAAACATGACTAAAATTAAAAAAAGAGCTTTCCATAAAAAATCATCCACATACTTGTATTTTAAGATTTGATACCAGGTTAAAAAGATTTTAATTCTTGTTTAATTTATCACAATTATTGATTCCAAACCCTGCTATATTTACTTCTTTTTGTCATAAACATTTTTGTTATTGGTGGCAAAAATTTGATCTTAAATTGCAGGCAGTTTTATGTAGAATAACTTTAATTTATCTATCCCAGTTACTTATCTAGCAGATAAATTTTTTATATAAATTGTGGCAGTTTGACATTTTTTATTTAAATCCAGCAACCCTGCACACCAGTATGGTCAAACTCCACGTAACAGCGTTCCTAGCGTCTACAGCTCTTACTTTACAGACAGCCTTCATATATTTGGTTACCTGAGCTTCTGTGGCATCAGGCTCTGGCCAAGGATAGAGCTTTTTGACTTTCTCGACGGCGATGGGCGTAACGCCCAAAACGATGGGCAGGGGACTCTTCGGCCGGTCTAAGTTGGACCCTTCCTGTAAGACGACCAGTGGTTCCAAGAGACGAGCGGAACGGAGGGTGGCGGGACCTTTGGGCTTTTTTTCGGACTTTTTGGTGATCTGAAATATACAAAAAAAAGTTGGGTAAATGTCTGTATTTACAATATCATTACAATAGGGGAGACTCCAGCCTCCAACTGCATACTGCCAACATTGAGATTATAAAAAAAAAAGATTTTAACCCTACAGTGCATACTGTTGCCATTTGGCAACACGACATTTTCCCCATTTTCTACTCGAACTTCCATTTCCAAAAGATAACACCATGCAATAAATACAATAAATATAACATTTCATTGTATTAGCACTTTAGATCGCCAGTAGATCACAGCAGGGGTACTATTTTGAGACATTTGTTAGTAGCTAGTGAGACGAAAGTCAAGACACAGAAAACGCCAAAATAAAAGAACAATATAAATTAAAATAAAATACTTTTTCAGCTTGAAAAGAAATTGTTTTGAAAAGACAAGTTGTTTTTTTATATTTTTAGAGCATTTGGTTTTAGTTCACTTCACAATTAATTTCACAAGAGACACAAATTAATTTCACAAGGACAAAGTTTTTTGTCAATTAAAAGTAGAAAAAATTAAATTAATTTTTTTTAGTATATAATTTACACCATAATAGAAGACACAAATGATTTTCAAGTGAATTTAAAAAATTATGCGTTGTAGGGTTAAAAATCATGGTACCCATGGCACTTTTTTTTAATCTAAGTCAAGACTATCTACCATAGTTACTACACCTAAGTTAATAGGTAGCATGAATGAATGTATTTCAGTTCAAAAATCAAAGAAAAACAAATTTAATATCAGATGAGCACACTCTAACCTTACCTTACTTTACACACACATAAAAAAAACTAATTTCAGATCAATAGAAATTTATTACTTTTTAAATATTATTCTCAATGTTAATTTTTTTAGGCCTGATATGTGATATGCACAAGATTCAGCCTTTTTTTAGAAAATTGTTATCAAACACCCTTTCAAAGCCTTCCTGAACTTAGCAAAAATGGGCTGTTTAATTTATTTACTTAGACAAAAAATGGAAGAAATAGATTGAAAAACTTTTTTAGAAAATTGTTACCTTTGCAAAAATAGGCTGCTTAAATTATTTGGACAAAAAAAACGGAAGAAATTGATTGAAAAACGGATGACGGAAGATTCTCTTAAAAACGAAAATCTTCCGGCTAAAACGGAAGAGTTGGCAGCTATGCAACAGAGTTTTTCCATATGCATAATGAACAGATGGTTGGACAGG
The DNA here is from genome assembly GCA_024610705.1 of Tetragnatha versicolor. Classification (NCBI taxonomy): domain Eukaryota; kingdom Metazoa; phylum Arthropoda; class Arachnida; order Araneae; family Tetragnathidae; genus Tetragnatha; species Tetragnatha versicolor. The sequence continues at coordinate 4,290,596 of JANDEH010000025.1, read as the reverse complement.
GTGGCCACCAGAAAACTTATTTAAAAATTCCCTGATATTTCCAGGTTTTCCCTCATAATCTGGTAGGATTTTCCCTGATATTTTAAAAATATAGTACATTTTACTCATCTAGAAAACCAGAGAATGACTGTGAAAATCACAGAAGGCAGGAGAGAGAAATAGTATAAACAAGATTTAGATGGGAACATTGTTGGTACGAGGTCTTGACAGGGTTGGCTGGATTGGACCCAATTGGGTTGGACCCAATGGGTTTTTTCAAAAAAACCCATGTGAAAAAACCCACATTTTGGACCCATTTTTGGGGTTTTTCAAGAAAAATCAAGATTTTGGCAGTTCCTTCAAAACTTAGTGTTTTTTTTCAAAGTCTAGAATATTTTTAAAATTTTGATGGTTTTTTTCAAAATTTAAACTAGGTTTTAAAAATTAAATGTTATTTTTCCAATTTCAGGGAGTTTCTTTTTAAAAGTTAAATAGGTTCTTTCATTCTCAGTGGGTTTTTTCATTATTGACTGGGTTTTTTTCAAAATTTAGGACGTTTCAAGTTCAAACTAGATATAAAAAAATAAGGAAGATTTTTTAAATTTCAGTGGGTTTTTTCAAAGTTTAGGATATTTTTTAAATTTTAGTGGGTTTTTTCAAAATTTAAACCAGGTTTCAGTAAATAAGGGGTGTTTTTACAATTTCAGTGGGTTTTTTCAAAGTATAAAAACTTTGAAAAAACCCACTTTATTGTTGAAAAACTGATATTATTTTGACAGAACACATTTAACATAGAAAGAACTCACTAAAATTTGAAAAACCCACTTACATAACAGGAGAAATCACTTAATTTTGAAAAAACCCACACTTTTTCCGAAAAAACCCAGTTTTATATGGGTTTTTTCAGGGTTTTATTGAAAAAACCCGAAAAAACCCTCTTGGGTTTTTTCAAAAAAACCCCTGTTTTTGCCAACCCTGGGTCTTGATAGGTGAAGGTTTATTGAAATAAGAAGAATAAATACATATTTACAGAATGCCATCTGGCGGTTGAAATATAAAATGCTTTGGTAGTATCACTACCAACCAGTGGCGAATCCAGGATTTTTGTCAGGGGGGCTGAGTTTCACTAATAACTTAATTGCTATTATGGGCTGTTCAAATATTAATGTAAGCACTTGAAAGGGGGAGGGGGGTTTCCAGCGCCGTAGCCAGAGTTTTTGTTTAGGGAGTTTACTCAATATCTTTTCTGAGGTCTAATTTTAGGAATACTAAGTTTTAGGTGAGATGACTTCGTAAGGTTTTAATTTTTGTGCACTTAATTTCAAAATTGTGTAGAAATGTCAACTCCAAGTAAAAGCGAGGGGGGTCCGGGGGCCCTCCCCCAGAAAAAATTTGAAAATCTGCCCCTCAAAATAGTGTTTTAGCTCATTTTGAAGCCTTTTAGATTCCACCCAAAGAGCACCACTCATTGTAAGCGGCAGAATTTTCAAGGAAAAAAACCTATAATATTATGAATTGGAAAATTTCTAGGTGGTTTAGGGGTTCCTATTCCAGAAAATTTTTTGAATTTTGCCCCTAATAGTGGCATTTTAACTCATGTTGAGACAGGTTACATCATAGAGGATCACTCTGTAAATCCCTAAAGTTTCAAGGAAAAACCGTACTTATTAGATTCCAAAATTACGAGGGGGTCTGGGGGTCTTCTCCCAGAAAATTTTTGGAATTTTTACCCTTAAAAGTAGGGTTCCGATTCATTTTGAGACCCTTTGGTTAGCACCACCGACTGTCTACAACGTGTTGAAATTTCTTTTTTGGCTTTATTGCTATTACCAAAACTTAAATGTCTTATTCCTGGGGGGGCTGCAGCCCCACAGCCCCCCTACTGGATTCGCCACTGCTACCAACAAATATAAAATAGGATTATTTTCAGACTTTTTTCGCCTTTTTTTGAACATTTGCAATTCTACTAATTTATATGGATTGGAGATTTTATTTTGTATGAGAAAATTTGGCCGTTTCTGCCAACAAAAAAGCACTTTGTAATGACTCATGTTTCAAGAAAAAAAACCTAAGGTCTATATTAAAAAATTATTTAAGTACTTTTTAAGCACTTTATAAATTCCTTATAAACAAAATACAAAAAGTAAGCACTTTTTAAGGACTGTATGAACCATGCTGATAATTATCAAATTTTTAAAAATTCCCCGATTTTTCCAGGTTTTTTTAATTTTCCCTGACAATTACAAGGTTTTTAAGGTTTTCCAGGTCTGTGGCCACCAGGGTTGGCAAAAACGCCGAAAACCAGGGTTTTTTCAATGAAACCCTGAAAAAAAACAATTTTTAAAACTGGGTTTTTTCGGAAAAGGTATGGGTTTTTTCAAAACAAAGTGATTTTCTTCTACATATTAAGTGGGTTATTCAAATTTTAGTGAGTTCTTTCTATGTTAAATGTGTTCTGTCGAAATAATGTCAGTTTTTCCATAGTTAGTGGGTTTTTTCAAACTTTAAACGTGTTACATTTTGAAAAAACCCATTCAATAATGAAAAAACCCTTAATTATTGAAACCTAGTTAAAATTTTTTTAAAATCCCACTCAACTGCTGTTATTGGTATGTTATTTCGTTAAATGTTTTTCTTCAATGTTAAAGCTGGGAAAATCTAAGATTTTTCTTGGAAAAAACCCAAAAATGGGTCCAAAATTAGGGTTCACATGTTTTTTTTTAACTCATAGGGTCCAATCTAGCCAACCCTGGAGTTCTACTGTATAAATCAGTGTTTCCCAACCTTTTTCGGTCCATGCCCCACCAAAGCCTTTCTTAATTTTCCATGCCCCCGGTCTCAGTGACATATAGAAATATATTTTGAGAGGGAGCCAAAATTATTTCTTAGCCCCTCCCTCCTATGTATATATTTAATAAGTAAAATGAAGCTTAGCTGATTATATTTAGGTAGAATTTGCATGCGAAAGAACTAAATATAAGTTCTGAGTAATTTAAGTTCTAAGTACCAAGGGGGGTCTGGGGGTCCTCCCCCAGCAAATTTTCGGAAATTTGATTCTAGGAAGCAGTTTTTAACTAGTTTGGTACCCCTAGTTGGGAAATTTTGGATATAAATTTTTAGGTAAGATTTGCATTTTGATGAACCTAATGTAAAAAAAGTATCAAATATAAGCGTTTTAAAAACAAAAATCTGAAAAGGTTTGGAAATTAGACTCTCTAAAAACAGGGTTTCAACTTGGTTTGGATACATTCTGGTCCAGATTTCAGACATACATTCTCAGGATAACAGGATCAGATTTTGATAAACTTCTTTTTAAAAAGTTTTATTTTAATTTTCCCCCTGGATTGGCCCCACCTGGGGGCAATTTGGTTGAAAATTTTCGAATTGCCCCCCTAGAAAATGATATTGCCCCACGTTGGGAAACACTGGTATAAATAATCTCACCCTTCTCTCGCTGGGGGCAACAGGGAAGATGGTGGGTACGGCGTCAGGTTTGAGGTAGACCCTCATGGTGGAACAGCGAAAGAATGCTTTTTCCTCAAAGTGCAGGGAGCAGAGCATGCTGCATTTCCTCGGACGCCAGTGCTCCCCGAGATTCACTGCTGCCAGCCACGCCTCCAGCCGCTTCGGATCCTTCGGGTACCTGCAAGGTCTTCATTCTAGCAATTTTTTATAATGGTATTTCACACTCCGTGGGTATTTTTACACAACCGCTTGTTAACCCATGGGGTGAGTTACAAAACTTGTTACCTTAGTGTAATGGTATTTTTGAAACCAACTTCCATAAAAAATACCATTACACTAAAGAAGGGAACACATATCGCACATTTTATAATTCACCCCACGAGTTAACAAGTGGTTCAATTTTGAAATTTAAAATGCAACGATTTTTATTTGCAACTTAAAACATTTAAAATAGACAATTGTTTCGGGGATGCTTGAGATCCCCTTCGTCAGTATAAGTTCCAACAGTCTGATTGATTATCAGTAAATGATTTCTCAAGCGTGCCCCCTCTTTCGGATATTTGGAAGGCTTGATATTTTTTGACTCTCTGTACCCGAACATGTAACTTGATGATTTGTTGTCTCTTGTGTGCTCACTGTAACTGTAATATATATTTTTTCTATTTATATTCTCTGTCAGACTGTTGGAACTTATACTGACGAAGGGGATCTCAAGCATCCCCGAAACAATTGTCTATTTTAAATGTTTTAAGTTGCAAATAAAAATCGTTGTGTTTTAAATTTCATTCACATTTTGCAACGTATTTGGATTTTTATTTATTGGTTCAATTTTGTTTAAATTAATTTTGTTTGTTGTTATGGTGATTAAAGTTTGTCCATGGTGTTTCCGAACACCCGGCATTTTCTCCAAAATATAAGAAATATACGAATTATACAGGGGTCTGTCGGGGATTTTTTTAATAGGTACCTATTTTGTGAAAATTTTGGCTCAAAATAACAAGTAAACAATAAGGAAGTTGCATGTGTCAGATTTTCAAAAACAAACAAGTGTTCCGTATGGTTTTTGGTATGGTAAAATGAAATATCTAGTCAGTTTTTCAAAAAAATGTACAGGTAATTAAATATTTTAATTTAAAAGTGGAGAAAAAACACGTGACTGAAAACGTTTATTGTTTAAACTGTAGGATGATGTCAACAATCATACCATCAACTCCATTGCTTTTCAACAATGCCTATTGTAAGATGACGTCACATCCAAACTCTTGGCGTTTTTGCGCGCTTTTAAAAAGGGTATTTTTGTTAATTTTTTTGGCAATCAAAAAATTTCTAGATCGGCCTCAAATTTTGGGTAGTTGCTTATTTTTGCAAGAAGAATCGATTAAAAAAATTTAAAAAAATCATGCAACTTCCTCATTATAAACACTAAAAACAAAAGAAAATTTAGTCTTGAATGGATAAAAATTTAAGTATTAAGAGCAGACCACTGTTATAGGACAACTGCATTGGCGATAGGTATCTACCATTTTTGAAATTTTTACCCAAGCTCCGAGTAAACATGACGGCTGGAGGACTCATTGTAAAGCTGTACAAATAATTTCATTTTTAAGAATTATTGAAGGTGTCCCGCCCAACTCCGGACCTGGGCTAAGATTCGATTAGGGGAGACCATCGCCAAATTGGCGCCAAAAAAAAAATCGCGCCAATTGTAGCACTCGGGTGCAAGAATTTTGGTCCTCACCTTCCAGATCACGGCAACCCTGCCGCGACGCTCCGGTGGTTGTTGAGTAGTAGCGATGCTTCTTCAAACCTGCGGAACGAGTTTCGGGGACGATTGGAAGCTGTGGCGTTCGCTCCGCCCACCAGGTTTTTGTTTTTGACCAATGAGAATTTCGATCGCGCGGTTAATTGATTTTTGTAACCGTGGGGTAAGGTTTAGGAAGGGCGGTTTGGCAACGGCGATGAAGCGTTCTTTTTGAACGATGGCGGTAAGAGAAGCGTATCGGGCCCGCATGGTAATGCTTTTTGAGCAGTTTTTTAATGAAATATTTCTTTTTCTTAATTATTTTGTATTTTTTATAAATATAATTATTAATTAAAGTCCTTTCTTAAAAGGATTAGCGTTTAAATTTATTAAATTCGAAAGAAATCGCGGTAAGATCCCAAGAACACGCGGACCCGAAGGATTCATCATCAAATGTAAGTAATTCTTTTAGCAATTTCATCCTTTCTAAATTATTATTAATATTGGGGGGAGACCCCCCAAACCCCCCTTTTAAAATTATTCTTGTAACCTTTTAATGTTCTCTTTCTGTAATCCTTAAATTCGATTGTTAATCCTCCAATTATCGGATGTCTTCCGTTAATCCTCAATTCCGCTTTTAATTCTTCTCTTCATTACTGCATTTATGCCTCATTACTCTTTTATATTTCCGTTAAATTATCGATCTCTTGTAATAATCTTCATGCCCTCTTTCTTAAATTTCGTTAATCCTCAATAATCCGTTATCTTCCTTAAATTCCGTTAATCCTCAATTTTTCCAATTATTTTGTGTTTTTTTGTGATGGGGGGGACACCCCCCCAACCCCCCGTTAAATTTAAAATTTTAAAATTAATTCTTTCGATTATTTTGAGTTTTCTTGTTTGAAACCATCGCCAAGATGGCCGCCGAGATCGTCGCCTACATTTGGCGACGAACTTGGCGACCATCTTGGCGATGGTCTCCCCAAATCGAATAATCCCCCGGACCTGGAAAAAGTTGTAACCTTCCCCTGAACCTAATAAAATTGGCCCAAACCATATGTATTTCTCCTATGGAGCTGGCTTCCCCCGAACCAGTTTCGGGAATTTTTTAAGCACAACCCTACATTGGAAGAACCAATTATCGTCTAACTTTCGCCAAGGCCCAGACTGTTAAAATCAACCAAATTTTGTGTGTAACACTGCCTGATAGGAGAGCTTTAAAAATTAAATATACACGACCAACTAACCTGTGAAACGTAATGCCCTCGATCTTTTTAGATCTACTGCTAGTGCAATACATCGCAGTACATGTATTTGGCATTTTTAGAAAGAATAGAAGAATATCCGAAAAAACAATCTGTCCATGGAGTGTGGGTTTTTGCCACCAAAAGAAGAATGAAAGTTTACTTTAAAAATTAAAACCTGTAGAATTAAAATGAAACTTTTATTTGTTTGGAAATTAGTTCCTTGTCGTTGCCAAAGTTCATCTTACAAGTTCGTATTCAGAGTTGAGTTGCCTTAAAGAGAGATGTTTTTAGCAGAAATTTCTAGACAAGTAGCGACCTCAACTTAGAGATTATCTAACGTTGTAAATCCCTCAACAAAAAAAACGAAGGTAACTTTCCTAGGTTAACAAATAGAATGGGTATAGAACACAAGAATGGGTATAGAAAGGGGAATCCCAGACCAAATCCCAGGGAGCTAAAAATTGTGCGACACCCCAAAAATATCATTGAAAAATTCAAATTGTAGAAGAACTACTATTGGTAAAAACTTAATTATGGTCTCAAAAATTGTGGTTTAATATGATCTTTAAAATTATCTCAAAAGTCTTCACTTTAAAATTTATTTTATTATGAAAAAAGTTAAAAAACACAAAAAAATGTGAAAACTCTGCCAAAACCTTATTTTGTATTTCGAAATCCTTTCCTTTGGTTTGATAATCTGAAAGACCATAGTTGAAAACCCTTAAGTTCAAAGTTTCACGTAAATACAATCAATATTTTAAACGCTTGAGATCCTGTTAAAGTTTGTTTTTTGCTTGCGCAAGCAGTTTTCTAGAGCTGTTTCCAGAATAGCTTTTTGCGTACGCAAAAAAGAAACTTTTACCGAAATTCTGGACCTGTCCCTCAAGTTCTCATTCTCACAAGACATTTTCTCAGGTGGAAAAGAACACTCTAACTAATACTGGACTAACTACCCCTCTGGCGTAATTAGCCCGGGTTTCGAAGAGATCGGACGGTACATATCCGGAACAGAAAGGTTTCAGGTGTGAATTAAACCTTTCATTGACTAAAGCAAAAGGGAATTGCCGTTTTGTTCTCACAACAAGTGGACATTAAAAGAACCGTTAAAAGATAATTGAAAATGCTTGGGTTATGTAATTTTTATTTGTTAATAAAGTGGTGACTATGTCTTGTTTCTTAACCCTTTAGTGCGCAGCTTATCATATATGAAAAGCGATGTATCCAAGCTAATTCTCCCCCTCCTTTTAAACTTAGATGCTCAAATGCGCGATTTAGCACATCTGTAAAGCAGTGTTTTTAAATGTATTGAATGAGTTTGCTAATTTATGGCTTTACACTCAAGTAATAAGGCCAACAGTATTGAAGATTGTGGAAATCACAGATTACCGATTTCGGGCTAACTTGATTGCAATTAAAAGTTAGTAAAAGTGTTCAGATAGATGTGATAATTTTTCATATCATAATTTAGACCTTTCTTGTCATATATTTAGCTTTGAATCTTCAGAGTTAGTATTTCTTGATTCTCTAGGGCCGAATTAAACCACTTATCATATCTGCAAAGGTGCGCATTTAGGTTGCTTTTCACATTTCATCATTAGATTATTTGTCTCAATGTTTCTATGAATCTATATTATTTTTTAGGCAAATTTTACATGGTTTATGGGTTGTATCGTTGTAATACATTTTTGGATACCGATAATTGTTTTTTAAGGGTGGATAAGATTTTTTTCGTAAATTTTTAATTTGTTTCTTTTATAAAAAATTGGTTACTTAAAAATTTAAATTTTTTACCAAAACTTTTTTTACCAGTTACAGAGGACTGAATGAAACCTTCAGCCCCTCTGGATCCACCAGTGTAAGAATATATGTAGCTATTAACTCATTATCGCCCAGCCAGGGGGCATATTTCTAAGAACCCTAAACATAGCGTGCAATATGCACTTTTAAATGACCTTGGATTTATCCCATGAGAATCAAACTTCACACTTGGCAAGACAAAACATTCCTTCAGAAGTTATGAGGTTTCTTTTCAGGTTGTTATGCTTTTTTTTACATTTTTTATCATTCTGCTATAGTGATATATAATAATATATAATAGGGCAGCGTTTGTCTGAGTCTGATGGTTTCGTTTTGATGTTTTTTTGTGTGTAAAAAAGAGCAAATTGACTCTGGGTGGTTTATTGGGTTTTATTTTTTATCAATGTAGCTATAATACTGCTTTATAACGTGGTTATTCTGAAAAAATTTATATTTTTAGTAAAATTACAGGTTGAAATGTAGATAAATAGCTGGGCGTTGGATCCACCTTTTTTCTGTACTGCTAACTGTTAGTGATCAGAATATTAGGAAAATTACAGGAATTTATATCCCTAAGTTTGCATTAAACACATTACAGTTTTTCTCAAACAAAAATCAGATAGACTTGTTTCAAAATCAGGCCCGTAGCTACGGGGGGGGGCCAGGGGGGCTCTGAGCCCCCCCTGGCATCTTCATTTGCCTCCCCTAGAAAATTTTCACAAATTCTATCCACAAGCATATCCATTAGGACAGGGAGGGGCAGCTGCCCCCTTCTTCTTTATTTCCTTCTAGATAAGTTCAAACCCAGTTATTTAGGGTCAAATTTTAAAAAAATTTCTGGGGGAGGGCCCCCATACCCCCTATTTGTATTTAAATCTTTATTATTCACATTTAAAAAAAAATAACAAGTTCATCAAAATTAGAAAACAACTTAAAAATATATGTCCGAATTTTGGTCTACAAGTATTAGAAGCAGTTTAAAACCCTGTTTATAGGGTCAAGTTTTCAAAAATTTTCTGGGGGAGGAACCCCAGACCCCCCTTTGATATTTCTATCCCCCATTATTACAAAGAAACAACTTTTCTTATTTTAATATAAGAACAGATCACACGAATTAATGAAGTTGTCTTGGACGAAAATTCCAATCCAAAATGAATAACAACTACATTAATCTATTAAATATGCATGGGAGGGGCTAATATTTTTAGGCCCCTACCGAAATAAACTTCTATTTACCCTAGCACTGATGAAAAGGGAGGTTAGGTTGACACATGGGGTGCACCCTTTATAAAATTATGTCTATTTAAAGATTAACAAGGAGTGTTCAAACTCGATTTTCGAGTTATCCTTTTCAATTCTGGGGCTTACATGGAGCAGTTCCTTCTATACTTGAACCCAAAGGATCTAAAAATGGGCTAAAACTACTTTAAGCTTCAAATTTCTAAAATTTAAAAAGGAAAACTTAAGAAAACAGAAAAGGTAAAACTAGAAAAATTTAGGACCCAACTGCTCCCGAAACAAGTCTTGTAACAGCTCCTTTAGGCCTGAGGGTCTTATGGGTTTTTTGTCCCCTGGTCTAACAGTTGAACTTGAGCCTATGATACCTCCTGAAAACTGAAAACCCCCTTGCCCCCCCTGAAAAAGTGGGCGCCCCACCAAAGGTAAATTCCTGGCTACGGGCCTGTTCAAAATCCCTGAAAAATTGACCCTGACAGCCAAAAAAAAAGCTAGACCCCGTTGTACGGACAGGTCTTAAGTCTAAAATTAAGTCTAAATAAGGATAATAAGTGATTAAAAGCTTTAAACAAGTTGAAATAAGTATTTTTGTGCTTGAATAAAAAAGTTTCATTCTAACTCCATTGTTTTTAATAGTGCGTTCAAAATACACCTAAATGCGCAGCTTTGCATATGCAAAGACTAAATAATTGCTAATAAAAAAATAATTAAGAGGGAATTTTTTTAGTATTTTTCCTAGTGTTTGGGGATCATAAGTAATCAATAAAAAATATTGACATTAATTGGAAAATGAGCGCTCTAAAGGGTTAAGGTTCGATTGCATAAATTTCTTTTATGTGAAATAAACCTTTCATTGACAATGGCAAACAGGAATCAGGCCCGTGCTGGCCCGGGGGGACAGGGGGACGAGTCCCCCTGCGCCCTTTGCAAGTTGAAAGTCAAAGCGCCCTTTTGAAACAAACTGATACTCTGCAATTTGTAGTATCAATATTTTCGTAACTAGAGAAAAAGTGTAAAAGGTTTCCTCTTCTTTACAATTTCATTGAAACCATTTCCCAAGGGCGGTCTACTACTATTCGGCGCGAGAAATAAAATGAATGAAAGTAAATAGAACTCTTTCATAATTCTTCTAAAATTTAGAAAAAAATTTTGTTTCGCGCCGAATCGTTCCATTCCGTCCCAAGGGGCGCCCTTGTAACCTGATCTGGAGCCCCTTCACTCTTAACGATTTATTAAAGTTAAAAAAAGAGCCTTGTTATTCTGGCGCCCTTACTGTATCATAATTTTGTAATACCCGCTTTGTAAAAAACTCACCAGCGCCTTTGTCATTTCCTCCCTGCCCTGGGGTTTTACAAAAACTTATCAGGGCGCCTTTTTTTTTCGATGTAGCCTTATCTAAGGGCGCCCTTTTAGTCCGCAGACGCCACAAAAAGTTATATGGGCGCCCCCTGTTAAACGGTATCAAGGTATCATTGAAATTGTAAAGAAAAAGGGAATCTTTTACACTGTTTCTCAAGTTACGAAAATACTTATACTACAAAAGCGCCCCAAGTTAAGGCTACATCGAAAAAAAAGGCGCTCCGGTAAATTTTTGTGAAAACAATTATTTGATACACTGAAGGCGCCAGAATGGCAAGGCTCTTTCTTTAGCTTTAAAAATTATTATGGGTGAAGGGGCCAGGATAATATTACATATGGGCGCCCCCTTTTTATAAACCGTTTCAGCTGAAATAGTAAAGAAAAGGGAATATTTTAAAATCCAGCCCCATATCCCTCTGTACTTCTTTACTATACACCCCTAACTTAAGATTATATCATGGAGATTAATTTTAACCCCGCTGGTTCTGTTCGCACTTACACCACGCACGTAGTGTTCGGGTCAATATGAGCCGATACAAAAAATATCACTTCTAGCAGTAAATGAATGGGGAAATTTAAGAATTAGGTATAACAACAGTAAAATAACTATAAATACAAGTAACTAGAATGAAATACTAATTGTGTTAAGATATAAAATACGAATAAAATTAACTTAAAATCATTTGAAATTTAGACTGGAAGTTTTTTACAATTATAACGTTTTACATGTTTGCAAATGTGTTTTTAACAATTGTGGCTCAATAAATTAATAATTTTAAATTATTTTTTTCGTTTGAGGGATCATTTTATATATTTTTTCTTTGTTCTATTACTTCCTTCATGACAGGTTTTAATCTTCTCTAATCTATGAAAATAAAAGAGGGATTTCAAATTTTTAATTGGATAATTTTTTTGTACTGAATTCCATAGAAACGGATTGCAGAATTTGCAAAAATTACTCATTACTTTGATATCATAAATTTTCTCTGTCTCTGTTATTACAACTATATTTTACTAAGTTTGTGTCAAGACGCAAAAAATCTATATCCGAAATTCGGATGAGGCGTACCCCTAAACTTAAGGGTGCTCTTATTTAAACAGGTATAGTTTTTTTTCTCTAATGGGTGCCCTTAATAAAAAACGTTGCACCTTTGAGAGTGTTAAGTCGGAATGGTGTTTTTTTTGCACTAATACAGACTTGAACTTAATGATGATGATAATTTTAGGGCGCCCTTCTTTATACAAGCTACCGAAATTTTAAAAAGCTCCACTTTAATTTAAGGACCGACAATGTGTATCGCACCATGGGTCTGTGGTGATTTTTCATGGCGCCCTATGTTTAACACCTACATTTTTGTGAGGGCGGGGTGGTATTTTTCAGATGCTCCTCATCATGCACGCACCAGAAAATTTCTTGGGTACAACAGTGATTTTTCATCTTTAGTGATCTTTACGTCTTTAGTGATCGTTTAGTGCTTTGTTTAGTGAAGTCTTTATATAGTGTTCGAAACACATTGAAATCGCTAGGGTGGAGCGTTTAATTTTTAGGATGCTTTTAATTCAACAGATTCCTTGGATTCCTTGGAACAGGATTCCTTGACACTGACTACCTTAAGTCACCTTTGGTCAAAAATTTTATACCTTTGAAAGAACTAAAAAATCCAAATCATCTATAATTTTTGCATTAATTATAGAGGTTTTTAATGTTATCTCCATACCATTACAATAGTCTCAATTAAATTCTAATATCAAAAAATGTTAAATAAAAAAACAATCAAAATACCTCAACTCACAGTATTGCTTTGAAATTTTTTTTCTATTGAGAAAATTTATTAGTAAAACGTCACCAATAAAGTCTGAACTAAAATCAGGGGCATATATAAAGTGGATAAAGGGGGCCCCGGCCCTCCCCGACATTTGAACTGTAGTTGTAACTAAATCGTGTTAAAACCCTGTTTTTAAGCTCAAATTTCAAAAACTTTCTGGGGGAGAACCCCCAGACCCCCCCTTTTGTATTTCCTATTTTTATCACGTCTTATAGTCAAGTTATATCAAGATTCAAATATGAATTGAAAAGTTACATTAATTTATCTATAAAATGTGCGGCTTAGAAAAACTTGGGGGCTTCTCTCCTAGGAAAAATATACTTTTGGGCTTTCTGCATAATATCTACATTTTTTAGACGATATTTGGGCTCCTCCCGAAATAAATTTCTATAGACGCCACAGCAGAAAATTAATTTTTTAGGTTAACTAATAAATATTACAGCGGCGGCGCCCTTTCACCCTTTGTCCACCGCCCTCTGAAGATACCCAGCACGGGCCTGACAGGAATTGCCGTTCTGTTCTCACAGCTAGTGGACATAAAATGTACCGTTGCAAGATAATTGAAAATGCATGACATATGTAATTTTTATTTGATTATAAAGTGGTGACTATGAATTGTTTCTTAAAGTTCGATTGCATAAATTTCTTTTATATTAATTAAACCTTTCATTGACTGTAGCAGACGGGAATTGCCGTTTTCTTCTCACAACAAGTGGACATTGTACCAATCGTCGAATATTTCGTTTTGAAAAATTAATCTTAAATCAAGGATTTGATCTTGAGAATAGATTCGCTACGCTGTTTTATAATAACTTTGAGACATTTTTCTCGTGCCGCCATCTGTTAACAAATATAGTAGCTATATTTTACAAATTTTGACACCAAAAATTATAATCCTTAAGGTGGAAACAAATTAGAGCCGAGCGTTGTAAGCGAACAGCCGCGAACACGCTCTGCGCAAGCGCCGCTCTTAGCGCCTACGAAATGCGCGTGCGCAGAGCGTGTTCGTGGCTGTTCGCTTACGCCACTCGGCTTCAATTTGTTTCCACCTTTAACTTAATTTTAAAATTAGGGAACTCTTTGTGGGACACCCTGCATATAACCACAGCAGCATGGTTTAATTGTTGTCAGTAGAGAGTAGTACTGATTATAAATCTAATATTAACGTACTAATTGCTATTATTTTAGGATCTAATAATATTTATAAATGAATTTATAGTTTTCAGTCATCATTTGAGCTTTGAGTAAACATGGCGGTAGGAGGATTCTTTCTAAAACTGTACCAGGCAACATCTTCCCACCACTTTTTGGTGTAAAGTGTCACATATTTATTTTACATCAGTGTTTAAATAAAAGTCTTGAGTAGTTTTGAAGTTACCGATTCAATGTGATCGGATGGCCTCAGTGGCGGCTCGTGAGTTAATTAATGGGGTGTTCACACCAATTATATAAAAATTAAAATTTCCATTAATTTAATCCGTTTATGTCATAAATGTCATCTTTAAATTCTCTTTTAAAGTTCCTATCTTTTCCATCTGTAACTTGGACAATGGTCAGATGAGGAGTTGGTCTCAAGTTCTTTATTTAAACTTTTTTTCCAGCGGCAATTGAGAAAAATACAGATGCTTTAACTTAAACACGAAAATTTTACTTAAAGCCATCATTCAAAAAAATCCTAATTAATAACAAAAGTATTAAAATATTTTGATGAAAAGATTTAAATTGTATTTAGAGTTCTCTTACTCGTACTTTCCAATTAGCCGATAAAATCACTTCTATCAGACGTCAAAAAAGAAAGCTGTGCCTCAAAAATGAAAGCCTCGGCACACTAAATCTGTGCTAGCGGAGATCTCCTGCGCGTTGCCGTAAGCTCAAATGATCTCCGGCAAGCAGTCGGGGTTTCTTCGGATTCTCATATTTTTTTCGCTCACACGTGCGGAAGGGGAAAGAAAAATAAGAGTTCAGTCTTTTTTCGATTTCTCTCGCGTTTCCGGTAGTAAATGTTTCTTATTGAGTAGAGAAGGGGGGGGGGGGGAGAAACATAATTTTGAGCAAAAAAAGAAATTGAGAATATATTTCCTTTGATATTTATTTATCTTTGAATTCGATTTTTGTTCTACTTTTTCAGTGGGTGTTCACGTGCTCTTGTGCTCCTATGGACGAGCCGCCACTGGATGGCCTATAGTTGGTTAATTTTCACTGGTATGCAATTTTAAAACTCAGGGTTCAGTCCTCTGAAATTTTGTTTTAAATGCTGAAGTATCAACTTCAAAATAATTATAGAACCGGCCTGGTTGCAGGAAAGGATGGCTTGGTGTGCTGCTAGTGCACCAGAAGGCTGGATCCATAAAGGCCTTCAGATAGAACTTCCCTAGGTTCGAGTCTGAGCCTTCCCTCGGGGAAAAAATACCAAAAATAGAAATGTTTTTTGACTGTTTAATTTTGTTCCTTATGTTATTATTAGTGTTAGAAAATAGTTTTTTTATTACAAAAATCAAAATTTAAATGAAATTACGAATTTATAAACTAATACACAAAAAAGTATTGGATTACACACACATCTAATTCAATTAGGAGGAAGATTATCCAAACATAATGTTTCCCAATCTCTCTCCTAAACGAAGAAAAATCTCTATCATCATCGAAACGATCAACTCAGTTTTGGCTTCACAAAACGGAAAAGTTAATTTTTCTCCAACCCGAATTCGGCACGTAAGTAGTTGCCCGAGCTCAGTTCGGGCGATATTGTTAAGGGGTTAGGGCCGTATTCACGAACTTTAAGTCGAGAGAGACACAAAACGCATTCGAAACGCAAACGACGAAATCTCAGGAGCCTTTGTGCTGCCATCTGTTAAGAAATACCACAAGTAATTACTAGTAACACAAGTAGTACAAGTAAGGCACTAGATGTACATTACTTTCGTAATATATTAATGTCTGAGGACAAATTAAAGTTATAAATAGCCGTTTTAGATTTTTTAAAACTATAAAAACGGGCCGTAACCAATCGGAATGCGCTTCGGAATCTCAAAAAACAAGATGGCGGCCGATACGTTTTTGAGGAGACGTGAGCTCCGGGACGAACGTTTCCAAAATAATCGTTTCGAGTACGTTTGCGTTTCGTGTCTCTCTCGACTTAAAGTTCGTGAATTCGGCCCTTAATTAGTATCCCCGACTTCCTCCTACAGTGCTAGATTCAGAGCAGTTTTCAGAAGAACCATTTCGCGTGATGGAGCTTTCTGGATTCGAACATTGTTTTTTTCCTCTCCCTTGCCTTCTCACATTCAATCGCTGTAAACATCCTGAAGGAGACCTTGGCAAATTCCTCAAACGTTTTTAACAAGAGTTTAAAAAAGTTCGATTTTTTGAGGCCAAAGAATTTGAGGAGAAAAAAAAAGAATTTTTTACTGTTAGATTTTCTTCCAGTTTTAGTATCTCATTTTAGAAGACATTTCTAATTGAAAACCGTTTAAATTACTTCTTATATGCAATTATTTTGGGGTTTTAAGCGATGTTTTAATTTTTTGGGCTATCGTAATTTTGAATGAATTTTTTTAAATTGATATTTTTATTTCTTTTTAATTTAAATGGTGTATTGGTATACATTACTGGAAAATAACCTTTAAAAATGAATCATAAGTCTCAATTACTATAATTTGTTTTTTTGAAAAAAAACATTTTGGACATTTTTTAAAAATTGAAGAATTTAAACTCTCCTCGGACCGATTTTGTCCGATTTTTAGCATGTTATTATGGAGGTCAATCCCAAGTGATAACCATTGACAAATCAAATGTTGCAATTTTTTAGCGGTTTTACCCTTTTTCTTTTCAGTAGATTTACTGGACTATATATTTATGTATTGGAGGTATATCAGGTTAAAAAAAGTGGTCATTCAAAAACAATTTCCTTCGTTTAGGGCAGGCGGGGTAATAAGCCCCCTGCAAGTCTACACAAATTTTCTGAACAAATTTTTCGATTAAATAATCGAATTTCTTTTTCTTGAAGCCCTAAAAAATACTTTTCACTTAACAATCCATTTTTGAATGCTTAAGATATTTTCCTGGACATTTGTCATGACTTTGCAAACGTTTTTGTTAAAGTTTTTGTACTATCTCCTTTAGTTTTTAATTGTTTTTTTTAGATTTCTAATTTCACCGCTAGGGGTGCTGTAAGCAGTTTCATCGGATTCAACATTTTCACTTGGATAGACCTTACTCTCATGACCCAGAAACGCTGTTTCCTAATAAAATCCGGACTTTTGAAACACCCTGTATAAAAAGAAGAGTTCTTCACCAGTACCTCTGGTTAGAGGATTGTGCGAGAAAACTTCAGCTCTCAAGCTTCCCCTCCAGCCATGGACCGGTTTCGTCCTTGTTAGGACTCATCAGCACGGGACATAGGCGCCGACTCCATAGGGTTTGAGGGGGCTTGGGCCCCCGCAATGTTGAAAGAAGGGGGCTAAGCCCCCCCTAATAATTTTATTAAAAAGTAATCTTGCTATTTTTACTTTCATAAACGAAAGAAGGCAATGTATTGAACGTCGTTCATTTGTTCCCAGAAAAACTTTCCAAAATCGGTCTCAAAATGAGTTAAAACACTACTTTCAAGGGAGAAAATTTAAAACTATTTCTGGGGGGAGGACACCCAAGCCCCACTCAAATTTTTAAATATTTTATGTACAGTTTTTCCTGAAACTTCGGTGACTTCTCAAGTGTGATCCTTCTTTTGTATAACATATAGAGAAGAAAGCAGTGGTGGATCTACGGGGGGGGGCTTTCGGGCTGAAGCCCCCCCAAATCGTCTAATATTTTACTAAGTTTGTCAAAACGCAAAAAATCTATATCCGAAATTCGGATGAGGCGTACCAAAACGAGTTGAAAAAGTGGAGTTTTTGACTTAAATTTCAAAAAATTATTAGAAAACATTAGAAGACGATTTTGATACTGAAAATTATGAGCCCCCCCCAAAAAAACAAATCCTGGATGATCCGCAGCTGTCTACTTACCTTGGTCACCAACAAAATCGAATTAAGTTCCAAGAAAATTTTTTGCCTAAGTCCCACCCCGAAAAAAAAGTCTAGTTACGGCCCTGTAACTAGGTATTTATTGTTTAGTAATGGGCCCCCCAATATTTGATAAAAGTCGGCGCCTATGGCACGGGAATTAAACCTTGCCTTTCGGGAATTAAATCTGTTCTTGGGAATGCACAGCACAGTTCATTCCGGCAGATAGTGGAGGACTAATCAATGGTCACCACTTTTTCCGATATAGTCGGCTAGACTAGACTAAAATCTCTCCCTCCGCTCTCTTGCGTTGCCTTCCTATGCCGTGCTGATGAGTCCTAACAAGGACGAAACCGGTCCATGGCTGGAGGCGACGCTTGAGAGCAGGAGTTTTCTCACAGAAGACACGGATCCGAGGGGAGGAAACTTTTGAGAATCATTTCTACCATTGGACGCAAATTTTTTGCAGAAAAAAAACTTGATTTTTTTTTAATTAGATATCTTCAGATCCCCTATGATAGAGGGTTCTCCCCTTCGAAAACCAGAGTTGGATTGTGTTTTTTTTTTCAATAAAACCCTGAAAAAAACCCATGTAAAACTGGGTTTTTTCAAAATTAAGTGCCCAGCAAAAAATTCAGCAAAATTTCTTCAAAAAAGTGAAGGGAATTCGGACACTTTGTCTGCAGTTTTCTATATGGAATCTGCAGTTTTCTTTAGAAACTCCGTAGTTTTTTATAAGACCGCTGAAAGGCCTTTAGAATGTAGGGGAGAACGGGGCACAAAAGTGCATTTCGGCATATTTCTCTGGATCTAATGCGATATTGAAGCAAACTCGGATTCAAATGAAAGTTAAGACCTATCCCGATATTTTAGAACGATAATTGGTCGCATTCATCTAGAATTTCTAACCAATATCATCAATCTAAAAAACGAGAAATTTCGTGCGAATGTGCCCCATGGGTGGGGCAGTTTTGCACACGTGTGGGGCACATTCGTACACATGCAAAAAATTATACAATAATTATTTTTAAAAATTAAAAACTTTATGGCACTTTAAAGTAAGGGTAATTAAACGAAATATTTGGCACTTTTAATATTTTTCCTCTAAATTGAAGATTTTTTTACGAAAAGAAAACAGCTTCAGAAAATATTGAACATCTAAGTTTTTGATGAGGAAAACAATTGTAGTAATGAAGATTATATTGCACATTGACATACTTCACATATAATTAGTTAGAAAAAGTTCAACCATACACACAATATTTTAACAGTCAGGTTTTATTCGAAAAGAAAAGTGGACCAACAGCTCGCTTATTAACACCTGAAACTGACGGTTGGGGAACTTTTAATACGATAATATCTTTTTGTATGAATGTTGAATCATTACTTACTGGGAAAATAAAAGTTTCGTCATTAATTTTAAAGTTTTTCATCATTAATTTTAAATAAGCACCCATCATTCAATTCCAAATTTTCTATTTGACCAACATAACAAAATTTTCTTTTTAGTAGCAAATTCTACTAGAACAAAATCACTTAAGTCCAAGTCAATTGGTATTAAACAATTATCAGGGACATTTATTTCTTCAATGTTTAAATCTGGGTCTAAATTCCTTAAAACGGAAGCTTTCTTCAAGATGTTATTTTCTATTATCACCAAATTTTGAAACAATTACAATAAAAAACAATTAAACTTCAAGTTATTAAATGTACTGAACTTATAAACATATAAATCACTTTCATAATCAAAAATGGGAAAGATGAGGCACATTCGCACTGTCCGAATCTGCCCCATCTTTTGGTGTACGAATGTGCCTCATCTACCAGTTCAAGCTTACCACGTCCCAACAAGATATTTATAATTAAAGCAGGGAAATAAAACCTCTCTAGAAATTTACTTTAGTAGTGCCTCTACTGAATAAAATTCTGAATGTCCACTTGAGAGTTATTTTTTATTGATATTTTACGCCAACAAAATGACAAGAAAATTTACTTTGCTGCTTCTAACGCTAGCAAATTTCTAGTAAGTATACAACAAAATGGATCAGGGCTTTGAAAATTCATGCAGGAGGTGGTAGTTATGCTTCCATCTACTGGTATTTTTTCCAGATTTTTAAATTAATAATTACTAGGGGAAATGCCGTCTGTCAGAATGTACCCCATGTGCGAAATAGCCCCACTCTCCCCTATTCAAATTTGCTGTAAAAAAACTACAGACTTACGTGCTGAAGTCCTATTGCTCCAAATTAACTACAGACTTCTTGGAGAAAACTGCATTTATGACGCTTTTTTGAAGGAATTTTGGACATGGTTTTTTGCTGGGTGGTTTTCTCCTATTGTAAGTGGGTTTTTTTTCAAATTTTAGTGAGTTCTTTCTATGTTAAATGTGTTCTGTCAAAATAATGTCAGTTTTTCCATAGTTAAGTGGGTTGTTTTTTCAAACTGAAACTTTTAATACTTTGAAAAAAAACAAACTGAAATTGTAAAAACCACCCCTATTTATTGAAACCTGGTTTAAATTTGAAAAAAAACCTAAAATTTAAAAAATATCCTAAAATTTGAAAAAAAAACTATTCAATATTGAAAGAAATCTATTAAACTTTGAAAAAAACCCACTAGAATATAAAAATCCTCCTTAATTTTTTATATCTCGTTTGAACTTTAAACGTCCTAAATTTTGAAAAAACTCCATTCAATAATGAAAAAACCCACTGAATAATGAAAAAGATCCTATTTAACTTTAAAAAAACTCACTGAAATTAAAAAAAAACCTTTTTTATTGAAATCCACTCAACTGCAATTCTTGAAATGTTATTCCGTTAAGTGTTTTTCTTCAATATTAAAACTGCCAAAATCTTTTCTTGAAAAAAAAATTGGTCCAATATGTGGGGTTTTTCACATGGGTTTTCTTGAAAAAACCCATTGGGTCCAATCCAGCCAAGGGGCCGTTCAAATATTACGTAAGCACCTAAGGGGGAGGGGGGTTTGCTCTTTGCTTATGTTTGCTGACAACGGAGGAGGGGGATATTAGGGATGCTTACGTAAGATGGTAGATGTTCGAAAATCTCTTGCTTCTTGCATAAATAATTTCAAAATTCACCCAAAAATAAATGCAACAAATAATTGAATTAGGAAATCTGCCGTAAGCACTTTTTTCTGGAGATGGACCACCCTAGCATTTTGAAATTGAAACCCCGAAAAGTAGTGTTTCGACTCATTTTTGAACCCTTATAGCGTTACACCTAAAATGTACAGCTCCTTGTACGAGTCACCTAATTTTCAAGGAGAAAAAAACAGTACTTACTAAAAGGGATGTCAAAATTTCGGGGGGGGGTCCGGCAGTTTCTTACGTAATTATGATGGGGGGGTTGAGGTTTGCTTATCTTTGCTGACAAGGGGGGAGGGGGGTTAAAAATGACCAAAAAAGTGCTTACGTAATATTTGAATGGCCCCCAACCCTGGTTTCCCCCCTCTAAAAATTATGGAGATTTTGTATGACTCATTTTTGATCAGCAAAAGCACTTGTTGAAGGAAAAAATTTTAACACTACTATAAGGAAAGTTAAGAAAAAGGGGTCAAGAAGGGAAAAGGAGGAGGAAAAGAAATTTAAAAGAAGAAAAAGTATACATTTTTGAATGACAGAAAAAAAAATTATACTTTCAGGGCCGTATATACAAGGGTGGGTCAGGGGTTCAACCCCCTCCCCGAAATTTAAACGTCAATGTTTCACTTACTGTTTATCCTCAAAAATTCGTCTTAAAATGTATAAACCCCTACTTTTAAGGTTCAAAATTAAAATATTTTCTTGGGGAGAACCCCAATCCTAACTTGAAATTTTGAAATCTATTATTACAGTCGTTCCTTGAAAATTTTGGGACTTACAAGGAGTGGTCCTCTTTAGGTTATACCCAATGATTCTAAAAATGAGTGAAATCATAAATGGGTCGTATCCAAGGTAATTTAGGAGTTCTACTCACACTAGCGGATCCAGGGGGCCAGGGGGTTTTAGTCCTCCAAAAAGGAATAAGAACTAACAGTGAGAAAAAAGGGAAGTGGGAACTTAAGATTGTAAAAAAAGGGAAAAGCAACTCCAAAACGAGTTAAATCCAGTTTTTAGGGTCAAATATCCAGAAATTTTCTGGGGAGAACCCCCAGACCTCCCTTTGGACTTGGAACTCAATTATTTACAATGTTTTTGTAAAAAGTTAGTCAAAATGCAAAAATCCTACCAAAATGTAAATTACATTCTTGAAAACGTATATCAGAAATCCAGATTAGGTGTACCAAAACAAGTTGAAAATCTGCTTTTTGGACTTAAATATACAAAACTTTTCTGGGGGAGAACCTCCAGACCCCCCAACTTACGATCGATATTAGAAGAGGATTTTTATATTGAAAATTCTTATCCCCCCAAGGGCGTATGAAGGATCTGATTTAGAGGGGACAGGTCATAAACTTAGAAAAAAATGGAATTTGGCGTACTCAAAAAACTATTGCCCCTTTAGGTGGATAGGTTTGCATTTCCGTGATTGAGTCCGTGATTTCAGTGATTCTGAGTTGTCTCAATGCCGTGACGTAACTAAGACTTTACATTAACATAAGCTAAGTTTAAGATATCTTAAATGTAAAAAAATATTTTAAATGCAAACTTCAAGTAAATACAGGGGGTCTGGGGGTTTTCCCCCAGAAAAATTTTGAAAGTTTCCCTCTAAAAATTGCATTATAGCTCCATTTTGAGATCCTTTAGGTTCCATCTGAAGATAACAGCTTCTTGTAAGCTACCGATTTTTCTAGGGGAATTTTTTTTAAATAGACGTCAAATTTCGTGAAGTTTAGGAGTCCTCCACCAGAAAAATTTTTGATATTTGCTCCTTTAAAGTAGTGCTTTATATCATTTCGAAACCTCCTCTTTGATGAAACACTCAAAGAGAAAACAGCAACTTTTAAGCGGCAGAATTTACAAGGAAAAGACACTGTAAAAGGCATCATAATTTTGGAGAGGGGTTTGGGGGTTCTCTCGAAGAAAAAATTTCGATATTTGACCCTCAAAAGTAGTGTTTTAACTCATATTGAGACCCTTTGGGTTAGTTACAGAGTTAGTTTGAGTTACTCCTAAACAAAAATTGGGTCAGAAATTTTTCCTTTTCTTTTTACTCTGATTAAATAAAAAAATCAAGTTTTCTAGGAGGGGGCAGCTGCCCCCCCTTCCCCTCGCTGCATACGCCCATGCCCCCCCAAAAAAGAAAATTAAATCCTGGATCCGCTGATGTCTACTTACCTTGGTCACCAACTAAACCGAACTAAAGTTTCAAGATACTTTTTTGCCAACCCCCCCGAAAGAAAAGTCTAGTTACGGCCCTGCTACACTGTTCAACAAATTTGACCTTCAAAATTTTTTCCTTTATGAAAATAGTCATTTCTTATAGATTTTGGGTCGCTGAATACGAAAATCACCATTAAAATTCTCAATTGACTCAGGATTTTCGGGGAACAGCCCCTCCCCTTTTTTACGTTTTTCGACGACTTTATAACTTTCAACTCGATTTTCAGGGTCAAAAAGCATTGCTTTAGTCTTCAAATTGCCCCCCAGGGGACAATAAAGGTTCAAATTAATTAAAAATGATAAATTTAAAACAAATTGATAGGTTGAAGGGGTAATAACCCCCATAAAAACGCAAAAAAATCGTTAAAAATAGTAGGATTTGTTATACCCTACTTACTTCACTTATTTTTTACTCAATTCCTCTTACGTAAATTGGGTAAAAAATAAGCGAAATAAATATAGTATAACAAATCCTACTATTTTTCCCAAAATCTAAAAGATTTTTTAGATTTGACAAAATCTAAAAGAAATGACTATTTTCAACAAGGAAATTTTTTCATTGTTGAACAGTGATATCGGCAAAAAGCCCCAAACGAGCATCGCTGTATTTGAATACAATGGAGGGTTACTTTTTCAAAAAGATCGTGTTTTTTTTCTGCTACGAGAGATAGATTTGAGGGAAACAATGCAATGACGTATACTGAATCATATTGAGTTTTTTTAAAACTCTTTTTGTGAGGAACTCAATAATGGACGATGTACAGTTGGGGAAATAAAAAACGACTCAGTTGCGATTTCTGGCGAACCAATTGGGTTAGGAAGACGAATTAGGTGTCATTTTTCATTGTTTAAAGTATTCTTTAACCAAAAAAATTTTCGGGTCCTTAGGGGGTCGTCTTCATATTAAACGAAACACTAACTTTTTTTTCCAATGGGGACCCCCAATTATTATTAGTTTTTCTGAAAGGCCAACCCCCCAAACCCTTAAATACCAAGTTTCATCCAGATTGATTAAAAAAATTTATTTTTCAAAAATAAAAAATTTTTTAAATCGTGAAATTTTTTTATGATAATCGATTCTTTAAGTAATTTTATGTAGGAAACCAAAATTTCAATCGATTTTATCCAATAGTTTTTGATAAAACGAACTATAGAAAGAGCATTTGCGGTATGCATTCGGCAACGGTATACGGCCCCTTAAGATATTAGGTCGTTTTTATCAAAAACTATTGGATAAAATCGATTGAAATTTTGGTTTCCTACATAAAATTACTTAAAGAATCGATTATCATAAAAAAATTTCACGATTTAAAAAATTTTTTATTTTTGAAAAATAAATTTTTTTAATCAATCTGGATGAAACTTGGTATTTAAGGGTTTGGGGGGGTGGCCTTTCAGAAAAACTAATAATAATTGGGGGTCCCCATTGGAAAAAAAAGTTAGTGTTTCGTTTAATATGAAGACGACCTCCTAAGGACCCGAAAATTTTTTTTAGTTAAAGAATACTTTAAACAATGAAAAATGACACCTCATTCGTCTTCCTAACTCAATTGGTTCGCCAGAAATCGCAACTGAGTCGTTTTTTATTTCCCCAACTGTACTAGTACAGTGGTTCCCAACCTGGGGGCGATCCCCTACCTGACTTTCCTTTTATCGATGGTCAGGTAGGGCCCAGGCCCCTACCTGACCCATTTATTATAGATGGTCAGGTAGGGGCGCTTCCCCTACCTAACCTTCCATTTATTGATGTTCAGGTAGGGCCCAGGCCCCTACCTGACCTTCTATTTTCGATGGTCAGGTAGGGCCCAGGCGCCTACCTGACCCATTTATTATAGATGGTCAGGTGGGGCCCAGGCCCCTACCTGACCTTCTATTTTCGATGGTCAGGTAGGGCCCAGGCTCCTACCTCACCATTTATTATAGATGGTCAGGTAGGGCCCAGGCCCCTACCTGACCAATTTATTATAGATGGTCAGGTAGGGGCGCTCCCCCTACCTAACCTTCCATGTATTGATGGTCAGGTAGGGGAAGCGCCCCTACCTGACCTTCTATTTTCGATGGTCAGGTAGGGCCCAGGCTCCTACCTGACCATTTATTATAGATGGTCAGGTAGGGGCGCTTCCCCTACCTAACCTTCCATTTATTGATGGTCAGGTAGGGCCCAGGCCCCTACCTGACCAATTTATTATAGATGGTCAGGTAGGGGCGCTCCCCCTACCTAACCTTCCATGTATTGATGGTCAGGTAGGGGAAGCGCCCCTACCTGACCTTCTATTTTCGATGGTCAGGTAGGGCCCAGGCTCCTACCTGACCATTTATTATAGATGGTCAGGTAGGGGCGCTTCCCCTACCTAACCTTCCATTTATTGATGGTCAGGTAGGGCCCAGGCCCCTACCTGACCTTCTATTTTCGATGGTCTGGTAGGGCCCAGGCTCCTACCTCATCATTTATTATAGATGGTCAGGTAGGGCCCAGGCTCCTACCTCACCATTTATTGTAGATGGTCAGGTAGGGCCCAGGCCCCTACCTGACCTTTTTACTATAGATGGTCAGGTAGGGGGGCTCCCCCTACCTGACCTTCCATTTATCGAGGGCCAGGTAGGGCCCAGAACCCTACCTGACCCATTTATTATAGATGGTCAGGTAGGGGAACCTCCCCTACCTGACCTTCCATTTATCGAGGGTCAGGTAGGGCCCAGGCCCCTACCTGACCTATTTATTATAGATGGTCATTTAGGGGCGCCTCCCCTACCTGACCTTCCATTTATCGAGGGTCAGGTAGTGCTGCCTTCCCTACCTGACCTTCCATTTATCGAGGGCCAGGTAGGGCCCAGAACCCTACCTGACCCATTTATTATAGATGGTCAGGTAGGGGAACCTCCCCTACCTGACCTTCCATTTATCGAGGGTCAGGTAGGGCCCAGGCCCCTATCTGACCCATTTATTATAGATGGTCAGGTAGGGGCGCCTCCCCTACCTGACCTTCCATTTATCGAGGGTTAGGTAGGGCCCAGACCCCTACCTGACCCATTTATTATAGATGGTCAGGTAGGGCTGCCTCCCCTACCTGACCTTCCATTTATCGAGGGCCAGGTAGGGCCCAGAACTCTACCTGACCCATTTATTATAGATGGTCAGGTAGGGGCACCTCCCCTACCTGACCTTCCATTTATCGAGGGTTAGGTAGGGCCCAGACCCCTACCTGACCCATTTATTATAGATGGTCAGGTAAGGCTGCCTACCCTACCTGACCTTCATTTTTCGAGGGTCAGGTAGGGCTGCCTCCCCTACCTGACCTTCCAAGTATCGAGGGCCAGGTAGGGCCCAGAACCCTACCTGACCCATTTATTATAGATGGTCAGGAAGGGGCACCTCCCCTACCTGACCTTCCATTTATCGAGGGTTAGGTAGGGCCCAGATCCCTACCTGACCCATTTATTATAGATGGTCAGGTAGGGGCACCTCCCCTACCTGACCTTCCATTTATCGAGGGCCAGGTAGGGCCCAGAACCCTACCTGACCCATTTATTATAGATGGTCAGGTAGGGGAACCTCCCCTACCTGACCTTCCATTTATCGAGGGTCAGGTAGGGCCCAGGCCCCTACCTGACCTATTTATTATAGATGGTCAGGTAGGGGCGCCTCCCCTACCTGACCTTCCATTTATCGAGGGTCAGGTAGTGCTGCCTTCCCTACCTGACCTTCCATTTATCGAGGGCCAGGTAGGGCCCAGAACCCTACCTGACCCATTTATTATAGATGGTCAGGTAGGGGAACCTCCCCTACCTGACCTTCCATTTATCGAGGGTCAGGTAGGGCCCATGCCCCTATCTGACCCATTTATTATAGATGGTCAGGTAGGGGCGCCTCCCCTACCTGACCTTCCATTTATCGAGGGTTAGGTAGGGCCCAGACCCCTACCTGACCCATTTATTATAGATGGTCAGGTAGGGGCACCTCCCCTACCTGACCTTCCATTTATCGAGGGTTAGGTAGGGCCCAGATCCCTACCTGACCCATTTATTATAGATGGTCAGGTAGGGGCACCTCCCCTACCTGACCTTCCATTTATCGAGGGTCAGGTAGGGCCCAGGCCCCTACCTGACCCATTTATTATCGATGGTCAGATAGGGGCACCTCCCCTACCTAACCTTCCATTTATCGGGGGTTAGGTAGGGCCCAGACCCCTACCTGACCCATTTATTATATATGGTCAGGTAGGGCTGCCTACCCTACCTGACCTTCCATTAATCGAGGGTTAGGTAGGGCCCAGACCCCTACCTGACCCATTTATTATAGATGGTCAGATAGGGCTGCCTACCCTACCTGACCTTCCATTTATCGAGGGTTAGGTAGGGCCCAGACCCCTACCTGACCCATTTATTGTAGATGGTCAGGTAGGGCTGCCTACCCTACCTGACCTTCCATTTATCGAGGGCCAGGTAGGGCCCAGAACCCTACCTGACCCATTTATTATAGATGGTCAGGTAGGGGCACCTCCCCTACCTGACCTTCCATTTATCGAGGGTTAGGTAGGGCCCAGACCCCTACCTGACCCATTTATTATAGATGGTCAGGTAGGGGTACCTCCCCTACCTGACCTTCCATTTATCGAGGGTTAGGTAGGGCCCAGACCCCTACCTGACCCATTTATTATAGATGGTCAGGTAGGGGTACCTCCCCTACCTGACCTTCCATTTATCGAGGGCCAGGTAGGGCCCAGAACCCTACCTGACCCATTTATTATAGATGGTCAGGTAGGGGCACCTCCCCTACCTGACCTTCCATTTATCGAGGGCCAGGTAGGGCCCAGAACCCTACCTGACCCATTTATTATAGATGGTCAGGTAGGGGCGCCTCCCCTACCTGACCTTCCATTTATCGAGGGTCAGGTAGGGCTGTCTTCCTTACCTGACCTTCCATTTATCGAGGGCCAGGTAGGGCCCAGAACCCTACCTGACCCATTTATTATAGATGGTCAGGTAGGGGCGCCTCCCCTACCTGACCTTCCATTTATCGAGGGTTAGGTAGGGCCCAGACCCCTACCTGACCCATTTATTATAGATGGTCAGGTAGGGGCGCCTCCCCTACCTGACCTTCCATTTATCGAGGGTCAGGTAGTGCTGCCTTCCCTACCTGACCTTCCATTTATCGAGGGTTAGGTAGGGCCCGGACCCCTACCTGACCCATTTATTATAGATGGTCAGGTAGGGGCACCTCCCCTACCTGACCTTCAATTTATCGGGGGTTAGGTAGGGCCCAGACCCCTACCTGACCCATTTATTATAGATGGTCAGGTAGGGCTGCCTACCCTACCTGACCTTCCATTTATCGAGGGTTAGGTAGGGCCCAGACCCCTACCTGACCCATTTATTATAGATGGTTAGGTAGGGCTGCATACCCTACCTGACCTTCCATTTATCGAGGGTCAGGTAGGGCTGCCTCCCCTACCTGACCTTCCATTTATCGAGGGCCAGGTAGGGCCCAGAACCCTACCTGACCCATTTATTATAGATGGTCAGGTAGGGGCACCTCCCCTACCTGACCTTCCATTTATCGAGGGTTAGGTAGGGCCCAGACCCCTACCTGACCCATTTATTATAGATGGTCAGGTAAGGCTGCCTACCCTACCTGACCTTCCATTTATCGAGGGTCAGGTAGGGCTGCCTCCCCTACCTGACCTTCCAAGTATCGAGGGCCAGGTAGGGCCCAGAACCCTACCTGACCCATTTATTATAGATGGTCAGGTAGGGGCACCTCCCCTACCTGACCTTCCATTTATCGAGGGTTAGGTAGGGCCCAGATCCCTACCTGACCCATTTATTATAGATGGTCAGGTAGGGGCACCTCCCCTACCTGACCTTCCATTTATCGAGGGTCAGGTAGGGCCCAGGCCCCTACCTGACCCATTTATTATCGATGGTCAGATAGGGGCACCTCCCCTACCTAACCTTCCATTTATCGGGGGTTAGGTAGGGCCCAGACCCCTACCTGACCCATTTATTATAGATGGTCAGGTAGGGCTGCCTACCCTACCTGACCTTCCATTAATCGAGGGTTAGGTAGGGCCCAGACCCCTACCTGACCCATTTATTATAGATGGTCAGATAGGGCTGCCTTCCCTACCTGACCTTCCATTTATCGAGGGCCAGGTAGGGCCCAGGCCCCTACCTGACCCATTTATTATCGATGGTCAGATAGGGGCACCTCCCCTACCTAACCTTCCATTTATCGGGGGTTAGGTAGGGCCCAGACCCCTACCTGACCCATTTATTATAGATGGTCAGGTAGGGCTGCCTACCCTACCTGACCTTCCATTAATCGAGGGTTAGGTAGGGCCCAGACCCCTACCTGACCCATTTATTATAGATGGTCAGATAGGGCTGCCTTCCCTACCTGACCTTCCATTTATCGAGGGCCAGGTAGGGCCCAGACCCCTACCTGACCCATTTATTATAGATGGTCAGATAGGGCTGCCTTCCCTACCTGACCTTCCATTTATCGAGGGTTAGGTAGGGCCCAGACCCCTACCTGACCCATTTATTATAGATGGTCAGGTAGGGGAACCTCCCCTACCTGACCTTCCATTTATCGAGGGTCAGGTAGGGCCCAGGCCCCTACCTGACCTATTTATTATAGATGGTCAGGTAGGGGCACCTCCCCTACCTGACCTTCAATTTATCGGGGGTTAGGTAGGGCCCAGACCCCTACCTGACCCATTTATTATAGATGGTCAGGTAGGGCTGCCTACCCTACCTGACCTTCCATTTATCGAGGGTTAGGTAGGGCCCAGACCCCTACCTGACCCATTTATTATAGATGGTCAGATAGGGCTGCCTACCCTACCTGACCTTCCATTTATCGAGGGTTAGGTAGGGCCCAGACCCCTACCTGACCCATTTATTATAGATGGTTAGGTAGGGCTGCATACCCTACCTGACCTTCCATTTATCGAGGGTCAGGTAGGGCTGCCTCCCCTACCTGACCTTCCATTTATCGAGGGCCAGGTAGGGCCCAGAACCCTACCTGACCCATTTATTATAGATGGTCAGGTAGGGGCACCTCCCCTACCTGACCTTCCATTTATCGAGGGTTAGGTAGGGCCCAGACCCCTACCTGACCCATTTATTATAGATGGTCAGGTAAGGCTGCCTACCCTACCTGACCTTCCATTTATCGAGGGTCAGGTAGGGCTGCCTCCCCTACCTGACCTTCCAAGTATCGAGGGCCAGGTAGGGCCCAGAACCCTACCTGACCCATTTATTATAGATGGTCAGGTAGGGGCACCTCCCCTACCTGACCTTCCATTTATCGAGGGTTAGGTAGGGCCCAGATCCCTACCTGACCCATTTATTATAGATGGTCAGGTAGGGGCACCTCCCCTACCTGACCTTCCATTTATCGAGGGTCAGGTAGGGCCCAGGCCCCTACCTGACCCATTTATTATCGATGGTCAGATAGGGGCACCTCCCCTACCTAACCTTCCATTTATCGGGGGTTAGGTAGGGCCCAGACCCCTACCTGACCCATTTATTATAGATGGTCAGGTAGGGCTGCCTACCCTACCTGACCTTCCATTAATCGAGGGTTAGGTAGGGCCCAGACCCCTACCTGACCCATTTATTATAGATGGTCAGATAGGGCTGCCTTCCCTACCTGACCTTCCATTTATCGAGGGCCAGGTAGGGCCCAGAACCCTACCTGACCCATTTATTATAGATGGTCAGGTAGGGGCGCCTCCCCTACCTGACCTTCCATTTATCGAGGGTTAGGTAGGGCCCAGACCCCTACCTGACCCATTTATTATAGATGGTCAGGTAGGGGAACCTCCCCTACCTGACCTTCCATTTATCGAGGGTCAGGTAGGGCCCAGGCCCCTACCTGACCTATTTATTATAGATGGTCAGGTAGGGGCGCCTCCCCTACCTGACCTTCCATTTATCGAGGGTCAGGTAGTGCTGCCTTCCCTACCTGACCTTCCATTTATCGAGGGCCAGGTAGGGCCCAGAACCCTACCTGACCCATTTATTATAGATGGTCAGGTAGGGGAACCTCCCCTACCTGACCTTCCATTTATCGAGGGTCAGGTAGGGCCCAGGCCCCTATCTGACCCATTTATTATAGATGGTCAGGTAGGGGCGCCTCCCCTACCTGACCTTCCATTTATCGAGGGTTAGGTAGGGCCCAGATCCCTACCTGACCCATTTATTATAGATGGTCAGATAGGGCTGCCTTCCCTACCTGACCTTCCATTTATCGAGGGCCAGGTAGGGCCCAGAACCCTACCTGACCCATTTATTATAGATGGTCAGGTAGGGGCGCCTCCCCTACCTGACCTTCCATTTATCGAGGGTTAGGTAGGGCCCAGACCCCTACCTGACTCATTTATTATAGATGGTCAGGTAGGGGAACTTCCCCTACCTGACCTTCCATTTATCGAGGGTCAGGTAGGGCCCAGGCCCCTACCTGACCTATTTATTATAGATGGTCAGGTAGGGGCACCTCCCCTACCTGACCTTCAATTTATCGGGGGTTAGGTAGGGCCCAGACCCCTACCTGACCCATTTATTATAGATGGTCAGGTAGGGCTGCCTACCCTACCTGACCTTCCATTTATCGAGGGTTAGGTAGGGCCCAGACCCCTACCTGACCCATTTATTATAGATGGTCAGATAGGGCTGCCTACCCTACCTGACCTTCCATTTATCGAGGGTTAGGTAGGGCCCAGACCCCTACCTGACCCATTTATTATAGATGGTTAGGTAGGGCTGCATACCCTACCTGACCTTCCATTTATCGAGGGTCAGGTAGGGCTGCCTCCCCTACCTGACCTTCCATTTATCGAGGGCCAGGTAGGGCCCAGAACCCTACCTGACCCATTTATTATAGATGGTCAGGTAGGGGCACCTCCCCTACCTGACCTTCCATTTATCGAGGGTTAGGTAGGGCCCAGACCCCTACCTGACCCATTTATTATAGATGGTCAGGTAAGGCTGCCTACCCTACCTGACCTTCCATTTATCGAGGGTCAGGTAGGGCTGCCTCCCCTACCTGACCTTCCAAGTATCGAGGGCCAGGTAGGGCCCAGAACCCTACCTGACCCATTTATTATAGATGGTCAGGTAGGGGCACCTCCCCTACCTGACCTTCCATTTATCGAGGGTTAGGTAGGGCCCAGACCCCTACCTGACCCATTTATTATAGATGGTCAGGTAGGGGCGCCTCCCCTACCTGACCTTCCATTTATCGAGGGTCAGGTAGTGCTGCCTTCCCTACCTGACCTTCCATTTATCGAGGGTTAGGTAGGGCCCGGACCCCTACCTGACCCATTTATTATAGATGGTCAGGTAGGGGCACCTCCCCTACCTGACCTTCAATTTATCGGGGGTTAGGTAGGGCCCAGACCCCTACCTGACCCATTTATTATAGATGGTCAGGTAGGGCTGCCTACCCTACCTGACCTTCCATTTATCGAGGGTTAGGTAGGGCCCAGACCCCTACCTGACCCATTTATTATAGATGGTTAGGTAGGGCTGCATACCCTACCTGACCTTCCATTTATCGAGGGTCAGGTAGGGCTGCCTCCCCTACCTGACCTTCCATTTATCGAGGGCCAGGTAGGGCCCAGAACCCTACCTGACCCATTTATTATAGATGGTCAGGTAGGGGCACCTCCCCTACCTGACCTTCCATTTATCGAGGGTTAGGTAGGGCCCAGACCCCTACCTGACCCATTTATTATAGATGGTCAGGTAAGGCTGCCTACCCTACCTGACCTTCCATTTATCGAGGGTCAGGTAGGGCTGCCTCCCCTACCTGACCTTCCAAGTATCGAGGGCCAGGTAGGGCCCAGAACCCTACCTGACCCATTTATTATAGATGGTCAGGTAGGGGCACCTCCCCTACCTGACCTTCCATTTATCGAGGGTTAGGTAGGGCCCAGATCCCTACCTGACCCATTTATTATAGATGGTCAGGTAGGGGCACCTCCCCTACCTGACCTTCCATTTATCGAGGGTCAGGTAGGGCCCAGGCCCCTACCTGACCCATTTATTATCGATGGTCAGATAGGGGCACCTCCCCTACCTAACCTTCCATTTATCGGGGGTTAGGTAGGGCCCAGACCCCTACCTGACCCATTTATTATAGATGGTCAGGTAGGGCTGCCTACCCTACCTGACCTTCCATTAATCGAGGGTTAGGTAGGGCCCAGACCCCTACCTGACCCATTTATTATAGATGGTCAGATAGGGCTGCCTTCCCTACCTGACCTTCCATTTATCGAGGGCCAGGTAGGGCCCAGGCCCCTACCTGACCCATTTATTATCGATGGTCAGATAGGGGCACCTCCCCTACCTAACCTTCCATTTATCGGGGGTTAGGTAGGGCCCAGACCCCTACCTGACCCATTTATTATAGATGGTCAGGTAGGGCTGCCTACCCTACCTGACCTTCCATTAATCGAGGGTTAGGTAGGGCCCAGACCCCTACCTGACCCATTTATTATAGATGGTCAGATAGGGCTGCCTTCCCTACCTGACCTTCCATTTATCGAGGGCCAGGTAGGGCCCAGACCCCTACCTGACCCATTTATTATAGATGGTCAGATAGGGCTGCCTTCCCTACCTGACCTTC
Source organism: Tetragnatha versicolor (assembly GCA_024610705.1). Taxonomy (NCBI): domain Eukaryota; kingdom Metazoa; phylum Arthropoda; class Arachnida; order Araneae; family Tetragnathidae; genus Tetragnatha; species Tetragnatha versicolor. Next base: position 4,256,984 of record JANDEH010000025.1, on the reverse strand, counting down.
CATTTATCGAGGGTTAGGTAGGGCCCAGACCCCTACCTGACCCATTTATTATAGATGGTCAGGTAGGGGAACCTCCCCTACCTGACCTTCCATTTATCGAGGGTCAGGTAGGGCCCAGGCCCCTACCTGACCTATTTATTATAGATGGTCAGGTAGGGGCACCTCCCCTACCTGACCTTCAATTTATCGGGGGTTAGGTAGGGCCCAGACCCCTACCTGACCCATTTATTATAGATGGTCAGGTAGGGCTGCCTACCCTACCTGACCTTCCATTTATCGAGGGTTAGGTAGGGCCCAGACCCCTACCTGACCCATTTATTATAGATGGTCAGATAGGGCTGCCTACCCTACCTGACCTTCCATTTATCGAGGGTTAGGTAGGGCCCAGACCCCTACCTGACCCATTTATTATAGATGGTTAGGTAGGGCTGCATACCCTACCTGACCTTCCATTTATCGAGGGTCAGGTAGGGCTGCCTCCCCTACCTGACCTTCCATTTATCGAGGGCCAGGTAGGGCCCAGAACCCTACCTGACCCATTTATTATAGATGGTCAGGTAGGGGCACCTCCCCTACCTGACCTTCCATTTATCGAGGGTTAGGTAGGGCCCAGACCCCTACCTGACCCATTTATTATAGATGGTCAGGTAAGGCTGCCTACCCTACCTGACCTTCCATTTATCGAGGGTCAGGTAGGGCTGCCTCCCCTACCTGACCTTCCAAGTATCGAGGGCCAGGTAGGGCCCAGAACCCTACCTGACCCATTTATTATAGATGGTCAGGTAGGGGCACCTCCCCTACCTGACCTTCCATTTATCGAGGGTTAGGTAGGGCCCAGATCCCTACCTGACCCATTTATTATAGATGGTCAGGTAGGGGCACCTCCCCTACCTGACCTTCCATTTATCGAGGGTCAGGTAGGGCCCAGGCCCCTACCTGACCCATTTATTATCGATGGTCAGATAGGGGCACCTCCCCTACCTAACCTTCCATTTATCGGGGGTTAGGTAGGGCCCAGACCCCTACCTGACCCATTTATTATAGATGGTCAGGTAGGGCTGCCTACCCTACCTGACCTTCCATTAATCGAGGGTTAGGTAGGGCCCAGACCCCTACCTGACCCATTTATTATAGATGGTCAGATAGGGCTGCCTTCCCTACCTGACCTTCCATTTATCGAGGGCCAGGTAGGGCCCAGAACCCTACCTGACCCATTTATTATAGATGGTCAGGTAGGGGCGCCTCCCCTACCTGACCTTCCATTTATCGAGGGTTAGGTAGGGCCCAGACCCCTACCTGACCCATTTATTATAGATGGTCAGGTAGGGGAACCTCCCCTACCTGACCTTCCATTTATCGAGGGTCAGGTAGGGCCCAGGCCCCTACCTGACCTATTTATTATAGATGGTCAGGTAGGGGCGCCTCCCCTACCTGACCTTCCATTTATCGAGGGTCAGGTAGTGCTGCCTTCCCTACCTGACCTTCCATTTATCGAGGGCCAGGTAGGGCCCAGAACCCTACCTGACCCATTTATTATAGATGGTCAGGTAGGGGAACCTCCCCTACCTGACCTTCCATTTATCGAGGGTCAGGTAGGGCCCAGGCCCCTATCTGACCCATTTATTATAGATGGTCAGGTAGGGGCGCCTCCCCTACCTGACCTTCCATTTATCGAGGGTTAGGTAGGGCCCAGATCCCTACCTGACCCATTTATTATAGATGGTCAGATAGGGCTGCCTTCCCTACCTGACCTTCCATTTATCGAGGGCCAGGTAGGGCCCAGAACCCTACCTGACCCATTTATTATAGATGGTCAGGTAGGGGCGCCTCCCCTACCTGACCTTCCATTTATCGAGGGTTAGGTAGGGCCCAGACCCCTACCTGACCCATTTATTATAGATGGTCAGGTAGGGGAACCTCCCCTACCTGACCTTCCATTTATCGAGGGTCAGGTAGGGCCCAGGCCCCTACCTGACCTATTTATTATAGATGGTCAGGTAGGGGCACCTCCCCTACCTGACCTTCAATTTATCGGGGGTTAGGTAGGGCCCAGACCCCTACCTGACCCATTTATTATAGATGGTCAGGTAGGGCTGCCTACCCTACCTGACCTTCCATTTATCGAGGGTTAGGTAGGGCCCAGACCCCTACCTGACCCATTTATTATAGATGGTCAGATAGGGCTGCCTACCCTACCTGACCTTCCATTTATCGAGGGTTAGGTAGGGCCCAGACCCCTACCTGACCCATTTATTATAGATGGTTAGGTAGGGCTGCATACCCTACCTGACCTTCCATTTATCGAGGGTCAGGTAGGGCTGCCTCCCCTACCTGACCTTCCATTTATCGAGGGCCAGGTAGGGCCCAGAACCCTACCTGACCCATTTATTATAGATGGTCAGGTAGGGGCACCTCCCCTACCTGACCTTCCATTTATCGAGGGTTAGGTAGGGCCCAGACCCCTACCTGACCCATTTATTATAGATGGTCAGGTAAGGCTGCCTACCCTACCTGACCTTCCATTTATCGAGGGTCAGGTAGGGCTGCCTCCCCTACCTGACCTTCCAAGTATCGAGGGCCAGGTAGGGCCCAGAACCCTACCTGACCCATTTATTATAGATGGTCAGGTAGGGGCACCTCCCCTACCTGACCTTCCATTTATCGAGGGTTAGGTAGGGCCCAGATCCCTACCTGACCCATTTATTATAGATGGTCAGGTAGGGGCACCTCCCCTACCTGACCTTCCATTTATCGAGGGCCAGGTAGGGCCCAGAACCCTACCTGACCCATTTATTATAGATGGTCAGGTAGGGGCGCCTCCCCTACCTGACCTTCCATTTATCGAGGGCCAGGTAGGGCCCAGAACCCTACCTGACCCATTTATTATAGATGGTCAGGTAGGGGCGCCTCCCCTACCTGACCTTCCATTTATCGAGGGTTAGGTAGGGCCCAGACCCCTACCTGACCCATTTATTATAGATGGTCAGGTAGGGGAACCTCCCCTACCTGACCTTCCATTTATCGAGGGTCAGGTAGGGCCCAGGCCCCTACCTGACCTATTTATTATAGATGGTCAGGTAGGGGCGCCTCCCCTACCTGACCTTCCATTTATCGAGGGTCAGGTAGTGCTGCCTTCCCTACCTGACCTTCCATTTATCGAGGGCCAGGTAGGGCCCAGAACCCTACCTGACCCATTTATTATAGATGGTCAGGTAGGGGAACCTCCCCTACCTGACCTTCCATTTATCGAGGGTCAGGTAGGGCCCAGGCCCCTATCTGACCCATTTATTATAGATGGTCAGGTAGGGGCGCCTCCCCTACCTGACCTTCCATTTATCGAGGGTTAGGTAGGGCCCAGACCCCTACCTGACCCATTTATTATAGATGGTCAGGTAGGGCTGCCTCCCCTACCTGACCTTCCATTTATCGAGGGCCAGGTAGGGCCCAGAACTCTACCTGACCCATTTATTATAGATGGTCAGGTAGGGGCACCTCCCCTACCTGACCTTCCATTTATCGAGGGTTAGGTAGGGCCCAGACCCCTACCTGACCCATTTATTATAGATGGTCAGGTAAGGCTGCCTACCCTACCTGACCTTCCATTTTTCGAGGGTCAGGTAGGGCTGCCTCCCCTACCTGACCTTCCAAGTATCGAGGGCCAGGTAGGGCCCAGAACCCTACCTGACCCATTTATTATAGATGGTCAGGAAGGGGCACCTCCCCTACCTGACCTTCCATTTATCGAGGGTTAGGTAGGGCCCAGATCCCTACCTGACCCATTTATTATAGATGGTCAGGTAGGGGCACCTCCCCTACCTGACCTTCCATTTATCGAGGGCCAGGTAGGGCCCAGAACCCTACCTGACCCATTTATTATAGATGGTCATTTAGGGGAACCTCCCCTACCTGACCTTCCATTTATCGAGGGTCAGGTAGGGCCCAGGCCCCTACCTGACCTATTTATTATAGATGGTCAGGTAGGGGCGCCTCCCCTACCTGACCTTCCATTTATCGAGGGTCAGGTAGTGCTGCCTTCCCTACCTGACCTTCCATTTATCGAGGGCCAGGTAGGGCCCAGAACCCTACCTGACCCATTTATTATAGATGGTCAGGTAGGGGAACCTCCCCTACCTGACCTTCCATTTATCGAGGGTCAGGTAGGGCCCAGGCCCCTATCTGACCCATTTATTATAGATGGTCAGGTAGGGGCGCCTCCCCTACCTGACCTTCCATTTATCGAGGGTTAGGTAGGGCCCAGACCCCTACCTGACCTATTTATTATAGATGGTCAGGTAGGGGCACCTCCCCTACCTGACCTTCCATTTATCGAGGGTTAGGTAGGGCCCAGATCCCTACCTGACCCATTTATTATAGATGGTCAGGTAGGGGCACCTCCCCTACCTGACCTTCCATTTATCGAGGGTCAGGTAGGGCCCAGGCCCCTACCTGACCCATTTATTATCGATGGTCAGATAGGGGCACCTCCCCTACCTAACCTTCCATTTATCGGGGGTTAGGTAGGGCCCAGACCCCTACCTGACCCATTTATTATATATGGTCAGGTAGGGCTGCCTACCCTACCTGACCTTCCATTAATCGAGGGTTAGGTAGGGCCCAGACCCCTACCTGACCCATTTATTATAGATGGTCAGATAGGGCTGCCTACCCTACCTGACCTTCCATTTATCGAGGGTTAGGTAGGGCCCAGACCCCTACCTGACCCATTTATTGTAGATGGTCAGGTAGGGCTGCCTACCCTACCTGACCTTCCATTTATCGAGGGCCAGGTAGGGCCCAGAACCCTACCTGACCCATTTATTATAGATGGTCAGGTAGGGGCACCTCCCCTACCTGACCTTCCATTTATCGAGGGTTAGGTAGGGCCCAGACCCCTACCTGACCCATTTATTATAGATGGTCAGGTAGGGGTACCTCCCCTACCTGACCTTCCATTTATCGAGGGTTAGGTAGGGCCCAGACCCCTACCTGACCCATTTATTATAGATGGTCAGGTAGGGGTACCTCCCCTACCTGACCTTCCATTTATCGAGGGCCAGGTAGGGCCCAGAACCCTACCTGACCCATTTATTATAGATGGTCAGGTAGGGGCACCTCCCCTACCTGACCTTCCATTTATCGAGGGCCAGGTAGGGCCCAGAACCCTACCTGACCCATTTATTATAGATGGTCAGGTAGGGGCGCCTCCCCTACCTGACCTTCCATTTATCGAGGGTCAGGTAGGGCTGTCTTCCCTACCTGACCTTCCATTTATCGAGGGCCAGGTAGGGCCCAGAACCCTACCTGACCCATTTATTATAGATGGTCAGGTAGGGGCGCCTCCCCTACCTGACCTTCCATTTATCGAGGGTTAGGTAGGGCCCAGACCCCTACCTGACCCATTTATTATAGATGGTCAGGTAGGGGCGCCTCCCCTACCTGACCTTCCATTTATCGAGGGTCAGGTAGTGCTGCCTTCCCTACCTGACCTTCCATTTATCGAGGGCCAGGTAGGGCCCAGAACCCAACCTGACCCATTTATTATAGATGGTCAGGTAGGGGAACCTCCCCTACCTGACCTTCCATTTATCGAGGGTCAGGTAGGGCCCAGGCCCCTACCTGACCTATTTATTATAGATGGTCAGGTAGGGGCGCCTCCCCTACCTGACCTTCCATTTATCGAGGGTCAGGTAGTGCTGCCTTCCCTACCTGACCTTCCATTTATCGAGGGCCAGGTAGGGCCCAGAACCCTACCTGACCCATTTATTATAGATGGTCAGGTAGGGGAACCTCCCCTACCTGACCTTCCATTTATCGAGGGTCAGGTAGGGCCCAGGCCCCTATCTGACCCATTTATTATAGATGGTCAGGTAGGGGCGCCTCCCCTACCTGACCTTCCATTTATCGAGGGTTAGGTAGGGCCCAGACCCCTACCTGACCCATTTATTATAGATGGTCAGGTAGGGGCACCTCCCCTACCTGACCTTCCATTTATCGAGGGTTAGGTAGGGCCCAGATCCCTACCTGACCCATTTATTATAGATGGTCAGGTAGGGGCACCTCCCCTACCTGACCTTCCATTTATCGAGGGTCAGGTAGGGCCCAGGCCCCTACCTGACCCATTTATTATCGATGGTCAGATAGGGGCACCTCCCCTACCTAACCTTCCATTTATCGGGGGTTAGGTAGGGCCCAGACCCCTACCTGACCCATTTATTATATATGGTCAGGTAGGGCTGCCTACCCTACCTGACCTTCCATTAATCGAGGGTTAGGTAGGGCCCAGACCCCTACCTGACCCATTTATTATAGATGGTCAGATAGGGCTGCCTACCCTACCTGACCTTCCATTTATCGAGGGTTAGGTAGGGCCCAGACCCCTACCTGACCCATTTATTGTAGATGGTCAGGTAGGGCTGCCTACCCTACCTGACCTTCCATTTATCGAGGGCCAGGTAGGGCCCAGAACCCTACCTGACCCATTTATTATAGATGGTCAGGTAGGGGCACCTCCCCTACCTGACCTTCCATTTATCGAGGGTTAGGTAGGGCCCAGACCCCTACCTGACCCATTTATTATAGATGGTCAGGTAGGGGTACCTCCCCTACCTGACCTTCCATTTATCGAGGGTTAGGTAGGGCCCAGACCCCTACCTGACCCATTTATTATAGATGGTCAGGTAGGGGTACCTCCCCTACCTGACCTTCCATTTATCGAGGGCCAGGTAGGGCCCAGAAACCTACCTGACCCATTTATTATAGATGGTCAGGTAGGGGCACCTCCCCTACCTGACCTTCCATTTATCGAGGGCCAGGTAGGGCCCAGAACCCTACCTGACCCATTTATTATAGATGGTCAGGTAGGGGCGCCTCCCCTACCTGACCTTCCATTTATCGAGGGTCAGGTAGGGCTGTCTTCCCTACCTGACCTTCCATTTATCGAGGGCCAGGTAGGGCCCAGAACCCTACCTGACCCATTTATTATAGATGGTCAGGTAGGGGCGCCTCCCCTACCTGACCTTCCATTTATCGAGGGTTAGGTAGGGCCCAGACCCCTACCTGACCCATTTATTATAGATGGTCAGGTAGGGGCGCCTCCCCTACCTGACCTTCCATTTATCGAGGGTCAGGTAGTGCTGCCTTCCCTACCTGACCTTCCATTTATCGAGGGTTAGGTAGGGCCCGGACCCCTACCTGACCCATTTATTATAGATGGTCAGGTAGGGGCACCTCCCCTACCTGACCTTCCATTTATCGAGGGTTAGGTAGGGCCCAGACCCCTACCTGATCCATTTATTATAGATGGTCAGTTAGGGGCACCTCCCCTACCTGACCTTCCATTTATCGAGGGTTAGGTAGGGCCCAGACCCCTACCTGACCCGTTTATTATAGATGGTTAGGTAGGGCTGCATACCCTACCTGACCTTCCATTTATCGAGGGTCAGGTAGGGCTGCCTCCCCTACCTGACCTTCCATTTATCGAGGGCCAGGTAGGGCCCAGAACCCTACCTGACCCATTTATTATAGATGGTCAGGTAGGGGCACCTCCCCTACCTGACCTTCAATTTATCGGGGGTTAGGTAGGGCCCAGACCCCTACCTGACCCATTTATTATAGATGGTCAGGTAGGGCTGCCTACCCTACCTGACCTTCCATTTATCGAGGGTTAGGTAGGGCCCAGACCCCTACCTGACCCATTTATTATAGATGGTTAGGTAGGGCTGCATACCCTACCTGACCTTCCATTTATCGAGGGTCAGGTAGGGCTGCCTCCCCTACCTGACCTTCCATTTATCGAGGGCCAGGTAGGGCCCAGAACCCTACCTGACCCATTTATTATAGATGGTCAGGTAGGGGCACCTCCCCTACCTGACCTTCCATTTATCGAGGGTTAGGTAGGGCCCAGACCCCTACCTGACCCATTTATTATAGATGGTCAGGTAAGGCTGCCTACCCTACCTGACCTTCCATTTATCGAGGGTCAGGTAGGGCTGCCTCCCCTACCTGACCTTCCAAGTATCGAGGGCCAGGTAGGGCCCAGAACCCTACCTGACCCATTTATTATAGATGGTCAGGTAGGGGCACCTCCCCTACCTGACCTTCCATTTATCGAGGGTTAGGTAGGGCCCAGATCCCTACCTGACCCATTTATTATAGATGGTCAGGTAGGGGCACCTCCCCTACCTGACCTTCCATTTATCGAGGGTCAGGTAGGGCCCAGGCCCCTACCTGACCCATTTATTATCGATGGTCAGATAGGGGCACCTCCCCTACCTAACCTTCCATTTATCGGGGGTTAGGTAGGGCCCAGACCCCTACCTGACCCATTTATTATAGATGGTCAGGTAGGGCTGCCTACCCTACCTGACCTTCCATTAATCGAGGGTTAGGTAGGGCCCAGACCCCTACCTGACCCATTTATTATAGATGGTCAGATAGGGCTGCCTTCCCTACCTGACCTTCCATTTATCGAGGGCCAGGTAGGGCCCAGAACCCTACCTGACCCATTTATTATAGATGGTCAGGTAGGGGCGCCTCCCCTACCTGACCTTCCATTTATCGAGGGTTAGGTAGGGCCCAGACCCCTACCTGACCCATTTATTATAGATGGTCAGGTAGGGGAACCTCCCCTACCTGACCTTCCATTTATCGAGGGTCAGGTAGGGCCCAGGCCCCTACCTGACCTATTTATTATAGATGGTCAGGTAGGGGCACCTCCCCTACCTGACCTTCAATTTATCGGGGGTTAGGTAGGGCCCAGACCCCTACCTGACCCATTTATTATAGATGGTCAGGTAGGGCTGCCTACCCTACCTGACCTTCCATTTATCGAGGGTTAGGTAGGGCCCAGACCCCTACCTGACCCATTTATTATAGATGGTCAGATAGGGCTGCCTACCCTACCTGACCTTCCATTTATCGAGGGTTAGGTAGGGCCCAGACCCCTACCTGACCCATTTATTATAGATGGTTAGGTAGGGCTGCATACCCTACCTGACCTTCCATTTATCGAGGGTCAGGTAGGGCTGCCTCCCCTACCTGACCTTCCATTTATCGAGGGCCAGGTAGGGCCCAGAACCCTACCTGACCCATTTATTATAGATGGTCATTTAGGGGCACCTCCCCTACCTGACCTTCAATTTATCGGGGGTTAGGTAGGGCCCAGACCCCTACCTGACCCATTTATTATAGATGGTCAGGTAGGGCTGCCTACCCTACCTGACCTTCCATTTATCGAGGGTTAGGTAGGGCCCAGACCCCTACCTGACCCATTTATTATAGATGGTTAGGTAGGGCTGCATACCCTACCTGACCTTCCATTTATCGAGGGTCAGGTAGGGCTGCCTCCCCTACCTGACCTTCCATTTATCGAGGGCCAGGTAGGGCCCAGAACCCTACCTGACCCATTTATTATAGATGGTCAGGTAGGGGCACCTCCCCTACCTGACCTTCCATTTATCGAGGGTTAGGTAGGGCCCAGACCCCTACCTGACCCATTTATTATAGATGGTCAGGTAAGGCTGCCTACCCTACCTGACCTTCCATTTATCGAGGGTCAGGTAGGGCTGCCTCCCCTACCTGACCTTCCAAGTATCGAGGGCCAGGTAGGGCCCAGAACCCTACCTGACCCATTTATTATAGATGGTCAGGTAGGGGCACCTCCCCTACCTGACCTTCCATTTATCGAGGGTTAGGTAGGGCCCAGATCCCTACCTGACCCATTTATTATAGATGGTCAGGTAGGGGCACCTCCCCTACCTGACCTTCCATTTATCGAGGGTCAGGTAGGGCCCAGGCCCCTACCTGACCCATTTATTATCGATGGTCAGATAGGGGCACCTCCCCTACCTAACCTTCCATTTATCGGGGGTTAGGTAGGGCCCAGACCCCTACCTGACCCATTTATTATAGATGGTCAGGTAGGGCTGCCTACCCTACCTGACCTTCCATTAATCGAGGGTTAGGTAGGGCCCAGACCCCTACCTGACCCATTTATTATAGATGGTCAGGTAGGGCTGCCTACCCTACCTGACCTTCCATTTATCGAGGGTTAGGTAGGGCCCAGACCCCTACCTGACCCATTTATTATAGATGGTTAGGTAGGGCTGCATACCCTACCTGACCTTCCATTTATCGAGGGTCAGGTAGGGCTGCCTCCCCTACCTGACCTTCCATTTATCGAGGGCCAGGTAGGGCCCAGAACCCTACCTGACCCATTTATTATAGATGGTCAGGTAGGGGCACCTCCCCTACCTGACCTTCCATTTATCGAGGGTTAGGTAGGGCCCAGACCCCTACCTGACCCATTTATTATAGATGGTCAGGTAAGGCTGCCTACCCTACCTGACCTTCCATTTATCGAGGGTCAGGTAGGGCTGCCTCCCCTACCTGACCTTCCAAGTATCGAGGGCCAGGTAGGGCCCAGAACCCTACCTGACCCATTTATTATAGATGGTCAGGTAGGGGCACCTCCCCTACCTGACCTTCCATTTATCGAGGGTTAGGTAGGGCCCAGATCCCTACCTGACCCATTTATTATAGATGGTCAGGTAGGGGCACCTCCCCTACCTGACCTTCCATTTATCGAGGGTCAGGTAGGGCCCAGGCCCCTACCTGACCCATTTATTATCGATGGTCAGATAGGGGCACCTCCCCTACCTAACCTTCCATTTATCGGGGGTTAGGTAGGGCCCAGACCCCTACCTGACCCATTTATTATAGATGGTCAGGTAGGGCTGCCTACCCTACCTGACCCATTTATTATAGATGGTCAGATAGGGCTGCCTTCCCTACCTGACCTTCCATTTATCGAGGGCCAGGTAGGGCCCAGAACCCTACCTGACCCATTTATTATAGATGGTCAGGTAGGGGCGCCTCCCCTACCTGACCTTCCATTTATCGAGGGTTAGGTAGGGCCCAGACCCCTACCTGACCCATTTATTATAGATGGTCAGGTAGGGGAACCTCCCCTACCTGACCTTCCATTTATCGAGGGTCAGGTAGGGCCCAGGCCCCTACCTGACCTATTTATTATAGATGGTCAGGTAGGGGCACCTCCCCTACCTGACCTTCAATTTATCGGGGGTTAGGTAGGGCCCAGACCCCTACCTGACCCATTTATTATAGATGGTCAGGTAGGGCTGCCTACCCTACCTGACCTTCCATTTATCGAGGGTTAGGTAGGGCCCAGACCCCTACCTGACCCATTTATTATAGATGGTCAGATAGGGCTGCCTACCCTACCTGACCTTCCATTTATCGAGGGTTAGGTAGGGCCCAGACCCCTACCTGACCCATTTATTATAGATGGTTAGGTAGGGCTGCATACCCTACCTGACCTTCCATTTATCGAGGGTCAGGTAGGGCTGCCTCCCCTACCTGACCTTCCATTTATCGAGGGCCAGGTAGGGCCCAGAACCCTACCTGACCCATTTATTATAGATGGTCATTTAGGGGCACCTCCCCTACCTGACCTTCAATTTATCGGGGGTTAGGTAGGGCCCAGACCCCTACCTGACCCATTTATTATAGATGGTCAGGTAGGGCTGCCTACCCTACCTGACCTTCCATTTATCGAGGGTTAGGTAGGGCCCAGACCCCTACCTGACCCATTTATTATAGATGGTTAGGTAGGGCTGCATACCCTACCTGACCTTCCATTTATCGAGGGTCAGGTAGGGCTGCCTCCCCTACCTGACCTTCCATTTATCGAGGGCCAGGTAGGGCCCAGAACCCTACCTGACCCATTTATTATAGATGGTCAGGTAGGGGCACCTCCCCTACCTGACCTTCCATTTATCGAGGGTTAGGTAGGGCCCAGACCCCTACCTGACCCATTTATTATAGATGGTCAGGTAAGGCTGCCTACCCTACCTGACCTTCCATTTATCGAGGGTCAGGTAGGGCTGCCTCCCCTACCTGACCTTCCAAGTATCGAGGGCCAGGTAGGGCCCAGAACCCTACCTGACCCATTTATTATAGATGGTCAGGTAGGGGCACCTCCCCTACCTGACCTTCCATTTATCGAGGGTTAGGTAGGGCCCAGATCCCTACCTGACCCATTTATTATAGATGGTCAGGTAGGGGCACCTCCCCTACCTGACCTTCCATTTATCGAGGGTCAGGTAGGGCCCAGGCCCCTACCTGACCCATTTATTATCGATGGTCAGATAGGGGCACCTCCCCTACCTAACCTTCCATTTATCGGGGGTTAGGTAGGGCCCAGACCCCTACCTGACCCATTTATTATAGATGGTCAGGTAGGGCTGCCTACCCTACCTGACCTTCCATTAATCGAGGGTTAGGTAGGGCCCAGACCCCTACCTGACCCATTTATTATAGATGGTCAGATAGGGCTGCCTTCCCTACCTGACCTTCCATTTATCGAGGGCCAGGTAGGGCCCAGAACCCTACCTGACCCATTTATTATAGATGGTCAGGTAGGGGCGCCTCCCCTACCTGACCTTCCATTTATCGAGGGTTAGGTAGGGCCCAGACCCCTACCTGACCCATTTATTATAGATGGTCAGGTAGGGGAACCTCCCCTACCTGACCTTCCATTTATCGAGGGTCAGGTAGGGCCCAGGCCCCTACCTGACCTATTTATTATAGATGGTCAGGTAGGGGCACCTCCCCTACCTGACCTTCAATTTATCGGGGGTTAGGTAGGGCCCAGACCCCTACCTGACCCATTTATTATAGATGGTCAGGTAGGGCTGCCTACCCTACCTGACCTTCCATTTATCGAGGGTTAGGTAGGGCCCAGACCCCTACCTGACCCATTTATTATAGATGGTCAGATAGGGCTGCCTACCCTACCTGACCTTCCATTTATCGAGGGTTAGGTAGGGCCCAGACCCCTACCTGACCCATTTATTATAGATGGTTAGGTAGGGCTGCATACCCTACCTGACCTTCCATTTATCGAGGGTCAGGTAGGGCTGCCTCCCCTACCTGACCTTCCATTTATCGAGGGCCAGGTAGGGCCCAGAACCCTACCTGACCCATTTATTATAGATGGTCAGGTAGGGGCACCTCCCCTACCTGACCTTCCATTTATCGAGGGTTAGGTAGGGCCCAGACCCCTACCTGACCCATTTATTATAGATGGTCAGGTAAGGCTGCCTACCCTACCTGACCTTCCATTTATCGAGGGTCAGGTAGGGCCCAGACCCCTACCTGACCCATTTATTATAGATGGTCAGGTAAGGCTGCCTACCCTACCTGACCTTCCATTTATCGAGGGTCAGGTAGGGCTGCCTCCCCTACCTGACCTTCCAAGTATCGAGGGCCAGGTAGGGCCCAGAACCCTACCTGACCCATTTATTATAGATGGTCAGGTAGGGGCACCTCCCCTACCTGACCTTCCATTTATCGAGGGTTAGGTAGGGCCCAGATCCCTACCTGACCCATTTATTATAGATGGTCAGGTAGGGGCACCTCCCCTACCTGACCTTCCATTTATCGAGGGTCAGGTAGGGCCCAGGCCCCTACCTGACCCATTTATTATCGATGGTCAGATAGGGGCACCTCCCCTACCTAACCTTCCATTTATCGGGGGTTAGGTAGGGCCCAGACCCCTACCTGACCCATTTATTATAGATGGTCAGGTAGGGCTGCCTACCCTACCTGACCTTCCATTAATCGAGGGTTAGGTAGGGCCCAGACCCCTACCTGACCCATTTATTATAGATGGTCAGATAGGGCTGCCTTCCCTACCTGACCTTCCATTTATCGAGGGCCAGGTAGGGCCCAGAACCCTACCTGACCCATTTATTATAGATGGTCAGGTAGGGGCGCCTCCCCTACCTGACCTTCCATTTATCGAGGGTTAGGTAGGGCCCAGACCCCTACCTGACCCATTTATTATAGATGGTCAGGTAGGGGAACCTCCCCTACCTGACCTTCCATTTATCGAGGGTCAGGTAGGGCCCAGGCCCCTACCTGACCTATTTATTATAGATGGTCAGGTAGGGGCACCTCCCCTACCTGACCTTCAATTTATCGGGGGTTAGGTAGGGCCCAGACCCCTACCTGACCCATTTATTATAGATGGTCAGGTAGGGCTGCCTACCCTACCTGACCTTCCATTTATCGAGGGTTAGGTAGGGCCCAGACCCCTACCTGACCCATTTATTATAGATGGTCAGATAGGGCTGCCTACCCTACCTGACCTTCCATTTATCGAGGGTTAGGTAGGGCCCAGACCCCTACCTGACCCATTTATTATAGATGGTTAGGTAGGGCTGCATACCCTACCTGACCTTCCATTTATCGAGGGTCAGGTAGGGCTGCCTCCCCTACCTGACCTTCCATTTATCGAGGGCCAGGTAGGGCCCAGAACCCTACCTGACCCATTTATTATAGATGGTCATTTAGGGGCACCTCCCCTACCTGACCTTCAATTTATCGGGGGTTAGGTAGGGCCCAGACCCCTACCTGACCCATTTATTATAGATGGTCAGGTAGGGCTGCCTACCCTACCTGACCTTCCATTTATCGAGGGTTAGGTAGGGCCCAGACCCCTACCTGACCCATTTATTATAGATGGTTAGGTAGGGCTGCATACCCTACCTGACCTTCCATTTATCGAGGGTCAGGTAGGGCTGCCTCCCCTACCTGACCTTCCATTTATCGAGGGCCAGGTAGGGCCCAGAACCCTACCTGACCCATTTATTATAGATGGTCAGGTAGGGGCACCTCCCCTACCTGACCTTCCATTTATCGAGGGTTAGGTAGGGCCCAGACCCCTACCTGACCCATTTATTATAGATGGTCAGGTAAGGCTGCCTACCCTACCTGACCTTCCATTTATCGAGGGTCAGGTAGGGCTGCCTCCCCTACCTGACCTTCCAAGTATCGAGGGCCAGGTAGGGCCCAGAACCCTACCTGACCCATTTATTATAGATGGTCAGGTAGGGGCACCTCCCCTACCTGACCTTCCATTTATCGAGGGTTAGGTAGGGCCCAGATCCCTACCTGACCCATTTATTATAGATGGTCAGGTAGGGGCACCTCCCCTACCTGACCTTCCATTTATCGAGGGTCAGGTAGGGCCCAGGCCCCTACCTGACCCATTTATTATCGATGGTCAGATAGGGGCACCTCCCCTACCTAACCTTCCATTTATCGGGGGTTAGGTAGGGCCCAGACCCCTACCTGACCCATTTATTATAGATGGTCAGGTAGGGCTGCCTACCCTACCTGACCTTCCATTAATCGAGGGTTAGGTAGGGCCCAGACCCCTACCTGACCCATTTATTATAGATGGTCAGGTAGGGCTGCCTACCCTACCTGACCTTCCATTTATCGAGGGTTAGGTAGGGCCCAGACCCCTACCTGACCCATTTATTATAGATGGTTAGGTAGGGCTGCATACCCTACCTGACCTTCCATTTATCGAGGGTCAGGTAGGGCTGCCTCCCCTACCTGACCTTCCATTTATCGAGGGCCAGGTAGGGCCCAGAACCCTACCTGACCCATTTATTATAGATGGTCAGGTAGGGGCACCTCCCCTACCTGACCTTCCATTTATCGAGGGTTAGGTAGGGCCCAGACCCCTACCTGACCCATTTATTATAGATGGTCAGGTAAGGCTGCCTACCCTACCTGACCTTCCATTTATCGAGGGTCAGGTAGGGCTGCCTCCCCTACCTGACCTTCCAAGTATCGAGGGCCAGGTAGGGCCCAGAACCCTACCTGACCCATTTATTATAGATGGTCAGGTAGGGGCACCTCCCCTACCTGACCTTCCATTTATCGAGGGTTAGGTAGGGCCCAGATCCCTACCTGACCCATTTATTATAGATGGTCAGGTAGGGGCACCTCCCCTACCTGACCTTCCATTTATCGAGGGTCAGGTAGGGCCCAGGCCCCTACCTGACCCATTTATTATCGATGGTCAGATAGGGGCACCTCCCCTACCTAACCTTCCATTTATCGGGGGTTAGGTAGGGCCCAGACCCCTACCTGACCCATTTATTATAGATGGTCAGGTAGGGCTGCCTACCCTACCTGACCTTCCATTAATCGAGGGTTAGGTAGGGCCCAGACCCCTACCTGACCCATTTATTATAGATGGTCAGATAGGGCTGCCTTCCCTACCTGACCTTCCATTTATCGAGGGCCAGGTAGGGCCCAGAACCCTACCTGACCCATTTATTATAGATGGTCAGGTAGGGGCGCCTCCCCTACCTGACCTTCCATTTATCGAGGGTTAGGTAGGGCCCAGACCCCTACCTGACCCATTTATTATAGATGGTCAGGTAGGGGAACCTCCCCTACCTGACCTTCCATTTATCGAGGGTCAGGTAGGGCCCAGGCCCCTACCTGACCTATTTATTATAGATGGTCAGGTAGGGGCACCTCCCCTACCTGACCTTCAATTTATCGGGGGTTAGGTAGGGCCCAGACCCCTACCTGACCCATTTATTATAGATGGTCAGGTAGGGCTGCCTACCCTACCTGACCTTCCATTTATCGAGGGTTAGGTAGGGCCCAGACCCCTACCTGACCCATTTATTATAGATGGTCAGATAGGGCTGCCTACCCTACCTGACCTTCCATTTATCGAGGGTTAGGTAGGGCCCAGACCCCTACCTGACCCATTTATTATAGATGGTTAGGTAGGGCTGCATACCCTACCTGACCTTCCATTTATCGAGGGTCAGGTAGGGCTGCCTCCCCTACCTGACCTTCCATTTATCGAGGGCCAGGTAGGGCCCAGAACCCTACCTGACCCATTTATTATAGATGGTCATTTAGGGGCACCTCCCCTACCTGACCTTCAATTTATCGGGGGTTAGGTAGGGCCCAGACCCCTACCTGACCCATTTATTATAGATGGTCAGGTAGGGCTGCCTACCCTACCTGACCTTCCATTTATCGAGGGTTAGGTAGGGCCCAGACCCCTACCTGACCCATTTATTATAGATGGTTAGGTAGGGCTGCATACCCTACCTGACCTTCCATTTATCGAGGGTCAGGTAGGGCTGCCTCCCCTACCTGACCTTCCATTTATCGAGGGCCAGGTAGGGCCCAGAACCCTACCTGACCCATTTATTATAGATGGTCAGGTAGGGGCACCTCCCCTACCTGACCTTCCATTTATCGAGGGTTAGGTAGGGCCCAGACCCCTACCTGACCCATTTATTATAGATGGTCAGGTAAGGCTGCCTACCCTACCTGACCTTCCATTTATCGAGGGTCAGGTAGGGCTGCCTCCCCTACCTGACCTTCCAAGTATCGAGGGCCAGGTAGGGCCCAGAACCCTACCTGACCCATTTATTATAGATGGTCAGGTAGGGGCACCTCCCCTACCTGACCTTCCATTTATCGAGGGTTAGGTAGGGCCCAGATCCCTACCTGACCCATTTATTATAGATGGTCAGGTAGGGGCACCTCCCCTACCTGACCTTCCATTTATCGAGGGTCAGGTAGGGCCCAGGCCCCTACCTGACCCATTTATTATCGATGGTCAGATAGGGGCACCTCCCCTACCTAACCTTCCATTTATCGGGGGTTAGGTAGGGCCCAGACCCCTACCTGACCCATTTATTATAGATGGTCAGGTAGGGCTGCCTACCCTACCTGACCTTCCATTAATCGAGGGTTAGGTAGGGCCCAGACCCCTACCTGACCCATTTATTATAGATGGTCAGATAGGGCTGCCTTCCCTACCTGACCTTCCATTTATCGAGGGCCAGGTAGGGCCCAGAACCCTACCTGACCCATTTATTATAGATGGTCAGGTAGGGGCGCCTCCCCTACCTGACCTTCCATTTATCGAGGGTTAGGTAGGGCCCAGACCCCTACCTGACCCATTTATTATAGATGGTCAGGTAGGGGAACCTCCCCTACCTGACCTTCCATTTATCGAGGGTCAGGTAGGGCCCAGGCCCCTACCTGACCTATTTATTATAGATGGTCAGGTAGGGGCACCTCCCCTACCTGACCTTCAATTTATCGGGGGTTAGGTAGGGCCCAGACCCCTACCTGACCCATTTATTATAGATGGTCAGGTAGGGCTGCCTACCCTACCTGACCTTCCATTTATCGAGGGTTAGGTAGGGCCCAGACCCCTACCTGACCCATTTATTATAGATGGTCAGATAGGGCTGCCTACCCTACCTGACCTTCCATTTATCGAGGGTTAGGTAGGGCCCAGACCCCTACCTGACCCATTTATTATAGATGGTTAGGTAGGGCTGCATACCCTACCTGACCTTCCATTTATCGAGGGTCAGGTAGGGCTGCCTCCCCTACCTGACCTTCCATTTATCGAGGGCCAGGTAGGGCCCAGAACCCTACCTGACCCATTTATTATAGATGGTCAGGTAGGGGCACCTCCCCTACCTGACCTTCCATTTATCGAGGGTTAGGTAGGGCCCAGACCCCTACCTGACCCATTTATTATAGATGGTCAGGTAAGGCTGCCTACCCTACCTGACCTTCCATTTATCGAGGGTCAGGTAGGGCTGCCTCCCCTACCTGACCTTCCAAGTATCGAGGGCCAGGTAGGGCCCAGAACCCTACCTGACCCATTTATTATAGATGGTCAGGTAGGGGCACCTCCCCTACCTGACCTTCCATTTATCGAGGGTTAGGTAGGGCCCAGATCCCTACCTGACCCATTTATTATAGATGGTCAGGTAGGGGCACCTCCCCTACCTGACCTTCCATTTATCGAGGGTCAGGTAGGGCCCAGGCCCCTACCTGACCCATTTATTATCGATGGTCAGATAGGGGCACCTCCCCTACCTAACCTTCCATTTATCGGGGGTTAGGTAGGGCCCAGACCCCTACCTGACCCATTTATTATATATGGTCAGGTAGGGCTGCCTACCCTACCTGACCTTCCATTAATCGAGGGTTAGGTAGGGCCCAGACCCCTACCTGACCCATTTATTATAGATGGTCAGATAGGGCTGCCTACCCTACCTGACCTTCCATTTATCGAGGGTTAGGTAGGGCCCAGACCCCTACCTGACCCATTTATTGTAGATGGTCAGGTAGGGCTGCCTACCCTACCTGACCTTCCATTTATCGAGGGCCAGGTAGGGCCCAGAACCCTACCTGACCCATTTATTATAGATGGTCAGGTAGGGGCACCTACCCTACCTGACCTTCCATTTATCGAGGGTTAGGTAGGGCCCAGACCCCTACCTGACCCATTTATTATAGATGGTCAGGTAGGGGTACCTTCCCTACCTGACCTTCCATTTATCGAGGGTTAGGTAGGGCCCAGACCCCTACCTGACCCATTTATTATAGATGGTCAGGTAGGGGTACCTCCCCTACCTGACCTTCCATTTATCGAGGGCCAGGTAGGGCCCAGAACCCTACCTGACCCATTTATTATAGATGGTCAGGTAGGGGCACCTCCCCTACCTGACCTTCCATTTATCGAGGGCCAGGTAGGGCCCAGAACCCTACCTGACCCATTTATTATAGATGGTCAGGTAGGGGCGCCTCCCCTACCTGACCTTCCATTTATCGAGGGTCAGGTAGGGCTGTCTTCCCTACCTGACCTTCCATTTATCGAGGGCCAGGTAGGGCCCAGAACCCTACCTGACCCATTTATTATAGATGGTCAGGTAGGGGCGCCTCCCCTACCTGACCTTCCATTTATCGAGGGTTAGGTAGGGCCCAGACCCCTACCTGACCCATTTATTATAGATGGTCAGGTAGGGGCGCCTCCCCTACCTGACCTTCCATTTATCGAGGGTCAGGTAGTGCTGCCTTCCCTACCTGACCTTCCATTTATCGAGGGTTAGGTAGGGCCCGGACCCCTACCTGACCCATTTATTATAGATGGTCAGGTAGGGGCACCTCCCCTACCTGACCTTCAATTTATCGGGGGTTAGGTAGGGCCCAGACCCCTACCTGACCCATTTATTATAGATGGTCAGGTAGGGCTGCCTACCCTACCTGACCTTCCATTTATCGAGGGTTAGGTAGGGCCCAGACCCCTACCTGACCCATTTATTATAGATGGTTAGGTAGGGCTGCATACCCTACCTGACCTTCCATTTATCGAGGGTCAGGTAGGGCTGCCTCCCCTACCTGACCTTCCATTTATCGAGGGCCAGGTAGGGCCCAGAACCCTACCTGACCCATTTATTATAGATGGTCAGGTAGGGGCACCTCCCCTACCTGACCTTCCATTTATCGAGGGTTAGGTAGGGCCCAGACCCCTACCTGACCCATTTATTATAGATGGTCAGGTAAGGCTGCCTACCCTACCTGACCTTCCATTTATCGAGGGTCAGGTAGGGCTGCCTCCCCTACCTGACCTTCCAAGTATCGAGGGCCAGGTAGGGCCCAGAACCCTACCTGACCCATTTATTATAGATGGTCAGGTAGGGGCACCTCCCCTACCTGACCTTCCATTTATCGAGGGTTAGGTAGGGCCCAGAACCCTACCTGACCCATTTATTATAGATGGTCAGGTAGGGGCACCTCCCCTACCTGACCTTCCATTTATCGAGGGTCAGGTAGGGCCCAGGCCCCTACCTGACCCATTTATTATCGATGGTCAGATAGGGGCACCTCCCCTACCTAACCTTCCATTTATCGGGGGTTAGGTAGGGCCCAGACCCCTACCTGACCCATTTATTATAGATGGTCAGGTAGGGCTGCCTACCCTACCTGACCTTCCATTAATCGAGGGTTAGGTAGGGCCCAGACCCCTACCTGACCCATTTATTATAGATGGTCAGATAGGGCTGCCTTCCCTACCTGACCTTCCATTTATCGAGGGCCAGGTAGGGCCCAGGCCCCTACCTGACCCATTTATTATCGATGGTCAGATAGGGGCACCTCCCCTACCTAACCTTCCATTTATCGGGGGTTAGGTAGGGCCCAGACCCCTACCTGACCCATTTATTATAGATGGTCAGGTAGGGCTGCCTACCCTACCTGACCTTCCATTAATCGAGGGTTAGGTAGGGCCCAGACCCCTACCTGACCCATTTATTATAGATGGTCAGATAGGGCTGCCTTCCCTACCTGACCTTCCATTTATCGAGGGCCAGGTAGGGCCCAGACCCCTACCTGACCCATTTATTATAGATGGTCAGATAGGGCTGCCTTCCCTACCTGACCTTCCATTTATCGAGGGTTAGGTAGGGCCCAGACCCCTACCTGACCCATTTATTATAGATGGTCAGGTAGGGGAACCTCCCCTACCTGACCTTCCATTTATCGAGGGTCAGGTAGGGCCCAGGCCCCTACCTGACCTATTTATTATAGATGGTCAGGTAGGGGCACCTCCCCTACCTGACCTTCAATTTATCGGGGGTTAGGTAGGGCCCAGACCCCTACCTGACCCATTTATTATAGATGGTCAGGTAGGGCTGCCTACCCTACCTGACCTTCCATTTATCGAGGGTTAGGTAGGGCCCAGACCCCTACCTGACCCATTTATTATAGATGGTCAGATAGGGCTGCCTACCCTACCTGACCTTCCATTTATCGAGGGTTAGGTAGGGCCCAGACCCCTACCTGACCCATTTATTATAGATGGTTAGGTAGGGCTGCATACCCTACCTGACCTTCCATTTATCGAGGGTCAGGTAGGGCTGCCTCCCCTACCTGACCTTCCATTTATCGAGGGCCAGGTAGGGCCCAGAACCCTACCTGACCCATTTATTATAGATGGTCAGGTAGGGGCACCTCCCCTACCTGACCTTCCATTTATCGAGGGTTAGGTAGGGCCCAGACCCCTACCTGACCCATTTATTATAGATGGTCAGGTAAGGCTGCCTACCCTACCTGACCTTCCATTTATCGAGGGTCAGGTAGGGCTGCCTCCCCTACCTGACCTTCCAAGTATCGAGGGCCAGGTAGGGCCCAGAACCCTACCTGACCCATTTATTATAGATGGTCAGGTAGGGGCACCTCCCCTACCTGACCTTCCATTTATCGAGGGTTAGGTAGGGCCCAGATCCCTACCTGACCCATTTATTATAGATGGTCAGGTAGGGGCACCTCCCCTACCTGACCTTCCATTTATCGAGGGTCAGGTAGGGCCCAGGCCCCTACCTGACCCATTTATTATCGATGGTCAGATAGGGGCACCTCCCCTACCTAACCTTCCATTTATCGGGGGTTAGGTAGGGCCCAGACCCCTACCTGACCCATTTATTATAGATGGTCAGGTAGGGCTGCCTACCCTACCTGACCTTCCATTAATCGAGGGTTAGGTAGGGCCCAGACCCCTACCTGACCCATTTATTATAGATGGTCAGATAGGGCTGCCTTCCCTACCTGACCTTCCATTTATCGAGGGCCAGGTAGGGCCCAGAACCCTACCTGACCCATTTATTATAGATGGTCAGGTAGGGGCGCCTCCCCTACCTGACCTTCCATTTATCGAGGGTTAGGTAGGGCCCAGACCCCTACCTGACCCATTTATTATAGATGGTCAGGTAGGGGAACCTCCCCTACCTGACCTTCCATTTATCGAGGGTCAGGTAGGGCCCAGGCCCCTACCTGACCTATTTATTATAGATGGTCAGGTAGGGGCGCCTCCCCTACCTGACCTTCCATTTATCGAGGGTCAGGTAGTGCTGCCTTCCCTACCTGACCTTCCATTTATCGAGGGCCAGGTAGGGCCCAGAACCCTACCTGACCCATTTATTATAGATGGTCAGGTAGGGGAACCTCCCCTACCTGACCTTCCATTTATCGAGGGTCAGGTAGGGCCCAGGCCCCTATCTGACCCATTTATTATAGATGGTCAGGTAGGGGCGCCTCCCCTACCTGACCTTCCATTTATCGAGGGTTAGGTAGGGCCCAGATCCCTACCTGACCCATTTATTATAGATGGTCAGGTAGGGGCACCTCCCCTACCTGACCTTCCATTTATCGAGGGTCAGGTAGGGCCCAGGCCCCTACCTGACCCATTTATTATCGATGGTCAGATAGGGGCACCTCCCCTACCTAACCTTCCATTTATCGGGGGTTAGGTAGGGCCCAGACCCCTACCTGACCCATTTATTATAGATGGTCAGGTAGGGCTGCCTACCCTACCTGACCTTCCATTAATCGAGGGTTAGGTAGGGCCCAGACCCCTACCTGACCCATTTATTATAGATGGTCAGATAGGGCTGCCTTCCCTACCTGACCTTCCATTTATCGAGGGCCAGGTAGGGCCCAGAACCCTACCTGACCCATTTATTATAGATGGTCAGGTAGGGGCGCCTCCCCTACCTGACCTTCCATTTATCGAGGGTTAGGTAGGGCCCAGACCCCTACCTGACCCATTTATTATAGATGGTCAGGTAGGGGAACCTCCCCTACCTGACCTTCCATTTATCGAGGGTCAGGTAGGGCCCAGGCCCCTACCTGACCTATTTATTATAGATGGTCAGGTAGGGGCACCTCCCCTACCTGACCTTCAATTTATCGGGGGTTAGGTAGGGCCCAGACCCCTACCTGACCCATTTATTATAGATGGTCAGGTAGGGCTGCCTACCCTACCTGACCTTCCATTTATCGAGGGTTAGGTAGGGCCCAGACCCCTACCTGACCCATTTATTATAGATGGTCAGATAGGGCTGCCTACCCTACCTGACCTTCCATTTATCGAGGGTTAGGTAGGGCCCAGACCCCTACCTGACCCATTTATTATAGATGGTTAGGTAGGGCTGCATACCCTACCTGACCTTCCATTTATCGAGGGTCAGGTAGGGCTGCCTCCCCTACCTGACCTTCCATTTATCGAGGGCCAGGTAGGGCCCAGAACCCTACCTGACCCATTTATTATAGATGGTCAGGTAGGGGCACCTCCCCTACCTGACCTTCCATTTATCGAGGGTTAGGTAGGGCCCAGACCCCTACCTGACCCATTTATTATAGATGGTCAGGTAAGGCTGCCTACCCTACCTGACCTTCCATTTATCGAGGGTCAGGTAGGGCTGCCTCCCCTACCTGACCTTCCAAGTATCGAGGGCCAGGTAGGGCCCAGAACCCTACCTGACCCATTTATTATAGATGGTCAGGTAGGGGCACCTCCCCTACCTGACCTTCCATTTATCGAGGGTTAGGTAGGGCCCAGATCCCTACCTGACCCATTTATTATAGATGGTCAGGTAGGGGCACCTCCCCTACCTGACCTTCCATTTATCGAGGGCCAGGTAGGGCCCAGAACCCTACCTGACCCATTTATTATAGATGGTCAGGTAGGGGCGCCTCCCCTACCTGACCTTCCATTTATCGAGGGCCAGGTAGGGCCCAGAACCCTACCTGACCCATTTATTATAGATGGTCAGGTAGGGGCGCCTCCCCTACCTGACCTTCCATTTATCGAGGGTTAGGTAGGGCCCAGACCCCTACCTGACCCATTTATTATAGATGGTCAGGTAGGGGAACCTCCCCTACCTGACCTTCCATTTATCGAGGGTCAGGTAGGGCCCAGGCCCCTACCTGACCTATTTATTATAGATGGTCAGGTAGGGGCGCCTCCCCTACCTGACCTTCCATTTATCGAGGGTCAGGTAGTGCTGCCTTCCCTACCTGACCTTCCATTTATCGAGGGCCAGGTAGGGCCCAGAACCCTACCTGACCCATTTATTATAGATGGTCAGGTAGGGGAACCTCCCCTACCTGACCTTCCATTTATCGAGGGTCAGGTAGGGCCCAGGCCCCTATCTGACCCATTTATTATAGATGGTCAGGTAGGGGCGCCTCCCCTACCTGACCTTCCATTTATCGAGGGTTAGGTAGGGCCCAGACCCCTACCTGACCCATTTATTATAGATGGTCAGGTAGGGCTGCCTCCCCTACCTGACCTTCCATTTATCGAGGGCCAGGTAGGGCCCAGAACTCTACCTGACCCATTTATTATAGATGGTCAGGTAGGGGCACCTCCCCTACCTGACCTTCCATTTATCGAGGGTTAGGTAGGGCCCAGACCCCTACCTGACCCATTTATTATAGATGGTCAGGTAAGGCTGCCTACCCTACCTGACCTTCCATTTTTCGAGGGTCAGGTAGGGCTGCCTCCCCTACCTGACCTTCCAAGTATCGAGGGCCAGGTAGGGCCCAGAACCCTACCTGACCCATTTATTATAGATGGTCAGGAAGGGGCACCTCCCCTACCTGACCTTCCATTTATCGAGGGTTAGGTAGGGCCCAGATCCCTACCTGACCCATTTATTATAGATGGTCAGGTAGGGGCACCTCCCCTACCTGACCTTCCATTTATCGAGGGCCAGGTAGGGCCCAGAACCCTACCTGACCCATTTATTATAGATGGTCATTTAGGGGAACCTCCCCTACCTGACCTTCCATTTATCGAGGGTCAGGTAGGGCCCAGGCCCCTACCTGACCTATTTATTATAGATGGTCAGGTAGGGGCGCCTCCCCTACCTGACCTTCCATTTATCGAGGGTCAGGTAGTGCTGCCTTCCCTACCTGACCTTCCATTTATCGAGGGCCAGGTAGGGCCCAGAACCCTACCTGACCCATTTATTATAGATGGTCAGGTAGGGGAACCTCCCCTACCTGACCTTCCATTTATCGAGGGTCAGGTAGGGCCCAGGCCCCTATCTGACCCATTTATTAATGATGGTCAGGTAGGGGCGCCTCCCCTACCTGACCTTCCATTTATCGAGGGTTAGGTAGGGCCCAGACCCCTACCTGACCCATTTATTATAGATGGTCAGGTAGGGGCACCTCCCCTACCTGACCTTCCATTTATCGAGGGTTAGGTAGGGCCCAGATCCCTACCTGACCCATTTATTATAGATGGTCAGGTAGGGGCACCTCCCCTACCTGACCTTCCATTTATCGAGGGTCAGGTAGGGCCCAGGCCCCTACCTGACCCATTTATTATCGATGGTCAGATAGGGGCACCTCCCCTACCTAACCTTCCATTTATCGGGGGTTAGGTAGGGCCCAGACCCCTACCTGACCCATTTATTATATATGGTCAGGTAGGGCTGCCTACCCTACCTGACCTTCCATTAATCGAGGGTTAGGTAGGGCCCAGACCCCTACCTGACCCATTTATTATAGATGGTCAGATAGGGCTGCCTACCCTACCTGACCTTCCATTTATCGAGGGTTAGGTAGGGCCCAGACCCCTACCTGACCCATTTATTGTAGATGGTCAGGTAGGGCTGCCTACCCTACCTGACCTTCCATTTATCGAGGGCCAGGTAGGGCCCAGAACCCTACCTGACCCATTTATTATAGATGGTCAGGTAGGGGCACCTCCCCTACCTGACCTTCCATTTATCGAGGGTTAGGTAGGGCCCAGACCCCTACCTGACCCATTTATTATAGATGGTCAGGTAGGGGCACCTCCCCTACCTGACCTTCCATTTATCGAGGGCCAGGTAGGGCCCAGAACCCTACCTGACCCATTTATTATAGATGGTCAGGTAGGGGCGCCTCCCCTACCTGACCTTCCATTTATCGAGGGTCAGGTAGGGCTGTCTTCCCTACCTGACCTTCCATTTATCGAGGGCCAGGTAGGGCCCAGAACCCTACCTGACCCATTTATTATAGATGGTCAGGTAGGGGCGCCTCCCCTACCTGACCTTCCATTTATCGAGGGTTAGGTAGGGCCCAGACCCCTACCTGACCCATTTATTATAGATGGTCAGGTAGGGGCGCCTCCCCTACCTGACCTTCCATTTATCGAGGGTCAGGTAGTGCTGCCTTCCCTACCTGACCTTCCATTTATCGAGGGACAGGTAGGGCCCAGAACCCTACCTGACCCATTTATTATAGATGGTCAGGTAGGGGAACCTCCCCTACCTGACCTTCCATTTATCGAGGGTCAGGTAGGGCCCAGGCCCCTACCTGACCTATTTATTATAGATGGTCAGGTAGGGGCGCCTCCCCTACCTGACCTTCCATTTATCGAGGGTCAGGTAGTGCTGCCTTCCCTACCTGACCTTCCATTTATCGAGGGCCAGGTAGGGCCCAGAACCCTACCTGACCCATTTATTATAGATGGTCAGGTAGGGGAACCTCCCCTACCTGACCTTCCATTTATCGAGGGTCAGGTAGGGCCCAGGCCCCTATCTGACCCATTTATTATAGATGGTCAGGTAGGGGCGCCTCCCCTACCTGACCTTCCATTTATCGAGGGTTAGGTAGGGCCCAGACCCCTACCTGACCCATTTATTATAGATGGTCAGGTAGGGGCACCTCCCCTACCTGACCTTCCATTTATCGAGGGTTAGGTAGGGCCCAGATCCCTACCTGACCCATTTATTATAGATGGTCAGGTAGGGGCACCTCCCCTACCTGACCTTCCATTTATCGAGGGTCAGGTAGGGCCCAGGCCCCTACCTGACCCATTTATTATCGATGGTCAGATAGGGGCACCTCCCCTACCTAACCTTCCATTTATCGGGGGTTAGGTAGGGCCCAGACCCCTACCTGACCCATTTATTATATATGGTCAGGTAGGGCTGCCTACCCTACCTGACCTTCCATTAATCGAGGGTTAGGTAGGGCCCAGACCCCTACCTGACCCATTTATTATAGATGGTCAGATAGGGCTGCCTACCCTACCTGACCTTCCATTTATCGAGGGTTAGGTAGGGCCCAGACCCCTACCTGACCCATTTATTGTAGATGGTCAGGTAGGGCTGCCTACCCTACCTGACCTTCCATTTATCGAGGGCCAGGTAGGGCCCAGAACCCTACCTGACCCATTTATTATAGATGGTCAGGTAGGGGCACCTCCCCTACCTGACCTTCCATTTATCGAGGGTTAGGTAGGGCCCAGACCCCTACCTGACCCATTTATTATAGATGGTCAGGTAGGGGTACCTCCCCTACCTGACCTTCCATTTATCGAGGGTTAGGTAGGGCCCAGACCCCTACCTGACCCATTTATTATAGATGGTCAGGTAGGGGTACCTCCCCTACCTGACCTTCCATTTATCGAGGGCCAGGTAGGGCCCAGAACCCTACCTGACCCATTTATTATAGATGGTCAGGTAGGGGCACCTCCCCTACCTGACCTTCCATTTATCGAGGGCCAGGTAGGGCCCAGAACCCTACCTGACCCATTTATTATAGATGGTCAGGTAGGGGCGCCTCCCCTACCTGACCTTCCATTTATCGAGGGTCAGGTAGGGCTGTCTTCCCTACCTGACCTTCCATTTATCGAGGGCCAGGTAGGGCCCAGAACCCTACCTGACCCATTTATTATAGATGGTCAGGTAGGGGCGCCTCCCCTACCTGACCTTCCATTTATCGAGGGTTAGGTAGGGCCCAGACCCCTACCTGACCCATTTATTATAGATGGTCAGGTAGGGGCGCCTCCCCTACCTGACCTTCCATTTATCGAGGGTCAGGTAGTGCTGCCTTCCCTACCTGACCTTCCATTTATCGAGGGCCAGGTAGGGCCCAGAACCCTACCTGACCCATTTATTATAGATGGTCAGGTAGGGGAACCTCCCCTACCTGACCTTCCATTTATCGAGGGTCAGGTAGGGCCCAGGCCCCTACCTGACCTATTTATTATAGATGGTCAGGTAGGGGCGCCTCCCCTACCTGACCTTCCATTTATCGAGGGTCAGGTAGTGCTGCCTTCCCTACCTGACCTTCCATTTATCGAGGGCCAGGTAGGGCCCAGAACCCTACCTGACCCATTTATTATAGATGGTCAGGTAGGGGAACCTCCCCTACCTGACCTTCCATTTATCGAGGGTCAGGTAGGGCCCAGGCCCCTATCTGACCCATTTATTATAGATGGTCAGGTAGGGGCGCCTCCCCTACCTGACCTTCCATTTATCGAGGGTTAGGTAGGGCCCAGACCCCTACCTGACCCATTTATTATAGATGGTCAGGTAGGGGCACCTCCCCTACCTGACCTTCCATTTATCGAGGGTTAGGTAGGGCCCAGATCCCTACCTGACCCATTTATTATAGATGGTCAGGTAGGGGCACCTCCCCTACCTGACCTTCCATTTATCGAGGGTCAGGTAGGGCCCAGGCCCCTACCTGACCCATTTATTATCGATGGTCAGATAGGGGCACCTCCCCTACCTAACCTTCCATTTATCGGGGGTTAGGTAGGGCCCAGACCCCTACCTGACCCATTTATTATATATGGTCAGGTAGGGCTGCCTACCCTACCTGACCTTCCATTAATCGAGGGTTAGGTAGGGCCCAGACCCCTACCTGACCCATTTATTATAGATGGTCAGATAGGGCTGCCTACCCTACCTGACCTTCCATTTATCGAGGGTTAGGTAGGGCCCAGACCCCTACCTGACCCATTTATTGTAGATGGTCAGGTAGGGCTGCCTACCCTACCTGACCTTCCATTTATCGAGGGCCAGGTAGGGCCCAGAACCCTACCTGACCCATTTATTATAGATGGTCAGGTAGGGGCACCTCCCCTACCTGACCTTCCATTTATCGAGGGTTAGGTAGGGCCCAGACCCCTACCTGACCCATTTATTATAGATGGTCAGGTAGGGGTACCTCCCCTACCTGACCTTCCATTTATCGAGGGTTAGGTAGGGCCCAGACCCCTACCTGACCCATTTATTATAGATGGTCAGGTAGGGGTACCTCCCCTACCTGACCTTCCATTTATCGAGGGCCAGGTAGGGCCCAGAACCCTACCTGACCCATTTATTATAGATGGTCAGGTAGGGGCACCTCCCCTACCTGACCTTCCATTTATCGAGGGCCAGGTAGGGCCCAGAACCCTACCTGACCCATTTATTATAGATGGTCAGGTAGGGGCGCCTCCCCTACCTGACCTTCCATTTATCGAGGGTCAGGTAGGGCTGTCTTCCCTACCTGACCTTCCATTTATCGAGGGCCAGGTAGGGCCCAGAACCCTACCTGACCCATTTATTATAGATGGTCAGGTAGGGGCGCCTCCCCTACCTGACCTTCCATTTATCGAGGGTTAGGTAGGGCCCAGACCCCTACCTGACCCATTTATTATAGATGGTCAGGTAGGGGCGCCTCCCCTACCTGACCTTCCATTTATCGAGGGTCAGGTAGTGCTGCCTTCCCTACCTGACCTTCCATTTATCGAGGGTTAGGTAGGGCCCGGACCCCTACCTGACCCATTTATTATAGATGGTCAGGTAGGGGCACCTCCCCTACCTGACCTTCCATTTATCGAGGGTTAGGTAGGGCCCAGACCCCTACCTGATCCATTTATTATAGATGGTCAGGTAGGGGCACCTCCCCTACCTGACCTTCCATTTATCGAGGGTTAGGTAGGGCCCAGACCCCTACCTGACCCGTTTATTATAGATGGTTAGGTAGGGCTGCATACCCTACCTGACCTTCCATTTATCGAGGGTCAGGTAGGGCTGCCTCCCCTACCTGACCTTCCATTTATCGAGGGCCAGGTAGGGCCCAGAACCCTACCTGACCCATTTATTATAGATGGTCAGGTAGGGGCACCTCCCCTACCTGACCTTCAATTTATCGGGGGTTAGGTAGGGCCCAGACCCCTACCTGACCCATTTATTATAGATGGTCAGGTAGGGCTGCCTACCCTACCTGACCTTCCATTTATCGAGGGTTAGGTAGGGCCCAGACCCCTACCTGACCCATTTATTATAGATGGTTAGGTAGGGCTGCATACCCTACCTGACCTTCCATTTATCGAGGGTCAGGTAGGGCTGCCTCCCCTACCTGACCTTCCATTTATCGAGGGCCAGGTAGGGCCCAGAACCCTACCTGACCCATTTATTATAGATGGTCAGGTAGGGGCACCTCCCCTACCTGACCTTCCATTTATCGAGGGTTAGGTAGGGCCCAGACCCCTACCTGACCCATTTATTATAGATGGTCAGGTAAGGCTGCCTACCCTACCTGACCTTCCATTTATCGAGGGTCAGGTAGGGCTGCCTCCCCTACCTGACCTTCCAAGTATCGAGGGCCAGGTAGGGCCCAGAACCCTACCTGACCCATTTATTATAGATGGTCAGGTAGGGGCACCTCCCCTACCTGACCTTCCATTTATCGAGGGTTAGGTAGGGCCCAGATCCCTACCTGACCCATTTATTATAGATGGTCAGGTAGGGGCACCTCCCCTACCTGACCTTCCATTTATCGAGGGTCAGGTAGGGCCCAGGCCCCTACCTGACCCATTTATTATCGATGGTCAGATAGGGGCACCTCCCCTACCTAACCTTCCATTTATCGGGGGTTAGGTAGGGCCCAGACCCCTACCTGACCCATTTATTATAGATGGTCAGGTAGGGCTGCCTACCCTACCTGACCTTCCATTAATCGAGGGTTAGGTAGGGCCCAGACCCCTACCTGACCCATTTATTATAGATGGTCAGATAGGGCTGCCTTCCCTACCTGACCTTCCATTTATCGAGGGCCAGGTAGGGCCCAGAACCCTACCTGACCCATTTATTATAGATGGTCAGGTAGGGGCGCCTCCCCTACCTGACCTTCCATTTATCGAGGGTTAGGTAGGGCCCAGACCCCTACCTGACCCATTTATTATAGATGGTCAGGTAGGGGAACCTCCCCTACCTGACCTTCCATTTATCGAGGGTCAGGTAGGGCCCAGGCCCCTACCTGACCTATTTATTATAGATGGTCAGGTAGGGGCACCTCCCCTACCTGACCTTCAATTTATCGGGGGTTAGGTAGGGCCCAGACCCCTACCTGACCCATTTATTATAGATGGTCAGGTAGGGCTGCCTACCCTACCTGACCTTCCATTTATCGAGGGTTAGGTAGGGCCCAGACCCCTACCTGACCCATTTATTATAGATGGTCAGATAGGGCTGCCTACCCTACCTGACCTTCCATTTATCGAGGGTTAGGTAGGGCCCAGACCCCTACCTGACCCATTTATTATAGATGGTTAGGTAGGGCTGCATACCCTACCTGACCTTCCATTTATCGAGGGTCAGGTAGGGCTGCCTCCCCTACCTGACCTTCCATTTATCGAGGGCCAGGTAGGGCCCAGAACCCTACCTGACCCATTTATTATAGATGGTCAGGTAGGGGCACCTCCCCTACCTGACCTTCAATTTATCGGGGGTTAGGTAGGGCCCAGACCCCTACCTGACCCATTTATTATAGATGGTCAGGTAGGGCTGCCTACCCTACCTGACCTTCCATTTATCGAGGGTTAGGTAGGGCCCAGACCCCTACCTGACCCATTTATTATAGATGGTTAGGTAGGGCTGCATACCCTACCTGACCTTCCATTTATCGAGGGTCAGGTAGGGCTGCCTCCCCTACCTGACCTTCCATTTATCGAGGGCCAGGTAGGGCCCAGAACCCTACCTGACCCATTTATTATAGATGGTCAGGTAGGGGCACCTCCCCTACCTGACCTTCCATTTATCGAGGGTTAGGTAGGGCCCAGACCCCTACCTGACCCATTTATTATAGATGGTCAGGTAAGGCTGCCTACCCTACCTGACCTTCCATTTATCGAGGGTCAGGTAGGGCTGCCTCCCCTACCTGACCTTCCAAGTATCGAGGGCCAGGTAGGGCCCAGAACCCTACCTGACCCATTTATTATAGATGGTCAGGTAGGGGCACCTCCCCTACCTGACCTTCCATTTATCGAGGGTTAGGTAGGGCCCAGATCCCTACCTGACCCATTTATTATAGATGGTCAGGTAGGGGCACCTCCCCTACCTGACCTTCCATTTATCGAGGGTCAGGTAGGGCCCAGGCCCCTACCTGACCCATTTATTATCGATGGTCAGATAGGGGCACCTCCCCTACCTAACCTTCCATTTATCGGGGGTTAGGTAGGGCCCAGACCCCTACCTGACCCATTTATTATAGATGGTCAGGTAGGGCTGCCTACCCTACCTGACCTTCCATTAATCGAGGGTTAGGTAGGGCCCAGACCCCTACCTGACCCATTTATTATAGATGGTCAGATAGGGCTGCCTTCCCTACCTGACCTTCCATTTATCGAGGGCCAGGTAGGGCCCAGAACCCTACCTGACCCATTTATTATAGATGGTCAGGTAGGGGCGCCTCCCCTACCTGACCTTCCATTTATCGAGGGTTAGGTAGGGCCCAGACCCCTACCTGACCCATTTATTATAGATGGTCAGGTAGGGGAACCTCCCCTACCTGACCTTCCATTTATCGAGGGTCAGGTAGGGCCCAGGCCCCTACCTGACCTATTTATTATAGATGGTCAGGTAGGGGCACCTCCCCTACCTGACCTTCAATTTATCGGGGGTTAGGTAGGGCCCAGACCCCTACCTGACCCATTTATTATAGATGGTCAGGTAGGGCTGCCTACCCTACCTGACCTTCCATTTATCGAGGGTTAGGTAGGGCCCAGACCCCTACCTGACCCATTTATTATAGATGGTCAGGTAGGGGCACCTCCCCTACCTGACCTTCCATTTATCGAGGGTCAGGTAGGGCCCAGGCCCCTATCTGACCCATTTATTATAGATGGTCAGGTAGGGGCGCCTCCCCTACCTGACCTTCCATTTATCGAGGGTTAGGTAGGGCCCAGATCCCTACCTGACCCATTTATTATAGATGGTCAGGTAGGGGCACCTCCCCTACCTGACCTTCCATTTATTGAGGGTCAGGTAGGGCCCAGGCCCCTACCTGACCCATTTATTATCGATGGTCAGATAGGGGCACCTCCCCTACCTAACCTTCCATTTATCGGGGGTTAGGTAGGGCCCAGACCCCTACCTGACCCATTTATTATAGATGGTCAGGTAGGGCTGCCTACCCTACCTGACCTTCCATTAATCGAGGGTTAGGTAGGGCCCAGACCCCTACCTGACCCATTTATTATAGATGGTCAGATAGGGCTGCCTTCCCTACCTGACCTTCCATTTATCGAGGGCCAGGTAGGGCCCAGAACCCTACCTGACCCATTTATTATAGATGGTCAGGTAGGGGCGCCTCCCCTACCTGACCTTCCATTTATCGAGGGTTAGGTAGGGCCCAGACCCCTACCTGACCCATTTATTATAGATGGTCAGGTAGGGGAACCTCCCCTACCTGACCTTCCATTTATCGAGGGTCAGGTAGGGCCCAGGCCCCTACCTGACCTATTTATTATAGATGGTCAGGTAGGGGCGCCTCCCCTACCTGACCTTCCATTTATCGAGGGTTAGGTAGGGCCCAGATCCCTACCTGACCCATTTATTATAGATGGTCAGGTAGGGGCACCTCCCCTACCTGACCTTCCATTTATTGAGGGTCAGGTAGGGCCCAGGCCCCTACCTGACCCATTTATTATCGATGGTCAGATAGGGGCACCTCCCCTACCTAACCTTCCATTTATCGGGGGTTAGGTAGGGCCCAGACCCCTACCTGACCCATTTATTATAGATGGTCAGGTAGGGCTGCCTACCCTACCTGACCTTCCATTAATCGAGGGTTAGGTAGGGCCCAGACCCCTACCTGACCCATTTATTATAGATGGTCAGATAGGGCTGCCTTCCCTACCTGACCTTCCATTTATCGAGGGCCAGGTAGGGCCCAGAACCCTACCTGACCCATTTATTATAGATGGTCAGGTAGGGGCGCCTCCCCTACCTGACCTTCCATTTATCGAGGGTTAGGTAGGGCCCAGACCCCTACCTGACCCATTTATTATAGATGGTCAGGTAGGGGAACCTCCCCTACCTGACCTTCCATTTATCGAGGGTCAGGTAGGGCCCAGGCCCCTACCTGACCTATTTATTATAGATGGTCAGGTAGGGGCACCTCCCCTACCTGACCTTCAATTTATCGGGGGTTAGGTAGGGCCCAGACCCCTACCTGACCCATTTATTATAGATGGTCAGGTAGGGCTGCCTACCCTACCTGACCTTCCATTTATCGAGGGTTAGGTAGGGCCCAGACCCCTACCTGACCCATTTATTATAGATGGTCAGATAGGGCTGCATACCCTACCTGACCTTCCATTTATCGAGGGTTAGGTAGGGCCCAGACCCCTACCTGACCCATTTATTATAGATGGTTAGGTAGGGCTGCATACCCTACCTGACCTTCCATTTATCGAGGGTCAGGTAGGGCTGCCTCCCCTACCTGACCTTCCATTTATCGAGGGCCAGGTAGGGCCCAGAACCCTACCTGACCCATTTATTATAGATGGTCAGGTAGGGGCACCTCCCCTACCTGACCTTCCATTTATCGAGGGTTAGGTAGGGCCCAGACCCCTACCTGACCCATTTATTATAGATGGTCAGGTAAGGCTGCCTACCCTACCTGACCTTCCATTTATCGAGGGTCAGGTAGGGCTGCCTCCCCTACCTGACCTTCCAAGTATCGAGGGCCAGGTAGGGCCCAGAACCCTACCTGACCCATTTATTATAGATGGTCAGGTAGGGGCACCTCCCCTACCTGACCTTCCATTTATCGAGGGTCAGGTAGGGCCCAGGCCCCTACCTGACCCATTTATTATCGATGGTCAGATAGGGGCACCTCCCCTACCTAACCTTCCATTTATCGGGGGTTAGGTAGGGCCCAGACCCCTACCTGACCCATTTATTATAGATGGTCAGGTAGGGCTGCCTACCCTACCTGACCTTCCATTAATCGAGGGTTAGGTAGGGCCCAGACCCCTACCTGACCCATTTATTATAGATGGTCAGATAGGGCTGCCTTCCCTACCTGACCTTCCATTTATCGAGGGCCAGGTAGGGCCCAGAACCCTACCTGACCCATTTATTATAGATGGTCAGGTAGGGGCGCCTTCCCTACCTGACCTTCCATTTATCGAGGGTTAGGTAGGGCCCAGACCCCTACCTGACCCATTTATTATAGATGGTCAGGTAGGGGAACCTCCCCTACCTGACCTTCCATTTATCGAGGGTCAGGTAGGGCCCAGGCCCCTACCTGACCTATTTATTATAGATGGTCAGGTAGGGGCGCCTCCCCTACCTGACCTTCCATTTATCGAGGGTCAGGTAGTGCTGCCTTCCCTACCTGACCTTCCATTTATCGAGGGCCAGGTAGGGCCCAGAACCCTACCTGACCCATTTATTATAGATGGTCAGGTAGGGGAACCTCCCCTACCTGACCTTCCATTTATCGAGGGTCAGGTAGGGCCCAGGCCCCTATCTGACCCATTTATTATAGATGGTCAGGTAGGGGCGCCTCCCCTACCTGACCTTCCATTTATCGAGGGTTAGGTAGGGCCCAGACCCCTACCTGACCCATTTATTATAGATGGTCAGGTAGGGCTGCCTCCCCTACCTGACCTTCCATTTATCGAGGGCCAGGTAGGGCCCAGAACTCTACCTGACCCATTTATTATAGATGGTCAGGTAGGGGCACCTCCCCTACCTGACCTTCCATTTATCGAGGGCCAGGTAGGGCCCAGAACCCTACCTGACCCATTTATTATAGATGGTCAGGTAGGGGCACCTCCCCTACCTGACCTTCCATTTATCGAGGGTTAGGTAGGGCCCAGACCCCTACCTGACCCATTTATTATAGATGGTCAGGTAAGGCTGCCTACCCTACCTGACCTTCCATTTATCGAGGGTCAGGTAGGGCTGCCTCCCCTACCTGACCTTCCAAGTATCGAGGGCCAGGTAGGGCCCAGAACCCTACCTGACCCATTTATTATAGATGGTCAGGTAGGGGCACCTCCCCTACCTGACCTTCCATTTATCGAGGGTTAGGTAGGGCCCAGATCCCTACCTGACCCATTTATTATAGATGGTCAGGTAGGGGCACCTCCCCTACCTGACCTTCCATTTATCGAGGGTCAGGTAGGGCCCAGGCCCCTACCTGACCCATTTATTATCGATGGTCAGATAGGGGCACCTCCCCTACCTAACCTTCCATTTATCGGGGGTTAGGTAGGGCCCAGACCCCTACCTGACCCATTTATTATAGATGGTCAGGTAGGGCTGCCTACCCTACCTGACCTTCCATTAATCGAGGGTTAGGTAGGGCCCAGACCCCTACCTGACCCATTTATTATAGATGGTCAGATAGGGCTGCCTTCCCTACCTGACCTTCCATTTATCGAGGGCCAGGTAGGGCCCAGAACCCTACCTGACCCATTTATTATAGATGGTCAGGTAGGGGCGCCTCCCCTACCTGACCTTCCATTTATCGAGGGTTAGGTAGGGCCCAGACCCCTACCTGACCCATTTATTATAGATGGTCAGGTAGGGGAACCTCCCCTACCTGACCTTCCATTTATCGAGGGTCAGGTAGGGCCCAGGCCCCTACCTGACCTATTTATTATAGATGGTCAGGTAGGGGCGCCTACCCTACCTGACCTTCCATTTATCGAGGGTCAGGTAGTGCTGCCTTCCCTACCTGACCTTCCATTTATCGAGGGCCAGGTAGGGCCCAGAACCCTACCTGACCCATTTATTATAGATGGTCAGGTAGGGGAACCTCCCCTACCTGACCTTCCATTTATCGAGGGTCAGGTAGGGCCCAGGCCCCTATCTGACCCATTTATTATAGATGGTCAGGTAGGGGCGCCTCCCCTACCTGACCTTCCATTTATCGAGGGTTAGGTAGGGCCCAGACCCCTACCTGACCCATTTATTATAGATGGTCAGGTAGGGCTGCCTCCCCTACCTGACCTTCCATTTATCGAGGGCCAGGTAGGGCCCAGAACTCTACCTGACCCATTTATTATAGATGGTCAGGTAGGGGCACCTCCCCTACCTGACCTTCCATTTATCGAGGGTTAGGTAGGGCCCAGACCCCTACCTGACCCATTTATTATAGATGGTCAGGTAAGGCTGCCTACCCTACCTGACCTTCCATTTTTCGAGGGTCAGGTAGGGCTGCCTCCCCTACCTGACCTTCCAAGTATCGAGGGCCAGGTAGGGCCCAGAACCCTACCTGACCCATTTATTATAGATGGTCAGGAAGGGGCACCTCCCCTACCTGACCTTCCATTTATCGAGGGTTAGGTAGGGCCCAGATCCCTACCTGACCCATTTATTATAGATGGTCAGGTAGGGGCACCTCCCCTACCTGACCTTCCATTTATCGAGGGCCAGGTAGGGCCCAGAACCCTACCTGACCCATTTATTATAGATGGTCAGGTAGGGGAACCTCCCCTACCTGACCTTCCATTTATCGAGGGTCAGGTAGGGCCCAGGCCCCTACCTGACCTATTTATTATAGATGGTCAGGTAGGGGCGCCTCCCCTACCTGACCTTCCATTTATCGAGGGTCAGGTAGTGCTGCCTTCCCTACCTGACCTTCCATTTATCGAGGGCCAGGTAGGGCCCAGAACCCTACCTGACCCATTTATTATAGATGGTCAGGTAGGGGAACCTCCCCTACCTGACCTTCCATTTATCGAGGGTCAGGTAGGGCCCAGGCCCCTATCTGACCCATTTATTATAGATGGTCAGGTAGGGGCGCCTCCCCTACCTGACCTTCCATTTATCGAGGGTTAGGTAGGGCCCAGACCCCTACCTGACCCATTTATTATAGATGGTCAGGTAGGGGCGCCTCCCCTACCTGACCTTCCATTTATCGAGGGTTAGGTAGGGCCCAGATCCCTACCTGACCCATTTATTATAGATGGTCAGGTAGGGGCACCTCCCCTACCTGACCTTCCATTTATCGAGGGCCAGGTAGGGCCCAGAACCCTACCTGACCCATTTATTATAGATGGTCAGGTAGGGGAACCTCCCCTACCTGACCTTCCATTTATCGAGGGTCAGGTAGGGCCCAGAACCCTACCTGACCCATTTATTATAGATGGTCAGGTAGGGGAACCTCCCCTACCTGACCTTCCATTTATCGAGGGTCAGGTAGGGCCCAGGCCCCTATCTGACCCATTTATTATAGATGGTCAGGTAGGGGCGCCTCCCCTACCTGACCTTCCATTTATCGAGGGTTCGGTAGGGCCCAGATCCCTACCTGACCCATTTATTATAGATGGTCAGGTAGGGGCACCTCCCCTACCTGACCTTCCATTTATCGAGGGTCAGGTAGGGCCCAGGCCCCTACCTGACCCATTTATTATCGATGGTCAGATAGGGGCACCTCCCCTACCTAACCTTCCATTTATCGGGGGTTAGGTAGGGCCCAGACCCCTACCTGACCCATTTATTATAGATGGTCAGGTAGGGCTGCCTACCCTACCTGACCTTCCATTAATCGAGGGTTAGGTAGGGCCCAGACCCCTACCTGACCCATTTATTATAGATGGTCAGATAGGGCTGCCTTCCCTACCTGACCTTCCATTTATCGAGGGCCAGGTAGGGCCCAGAACCCTACCTGACCCATTTATTATAGATGGTCAGGTAGGGGCGCCTCCCCTACCTGACCTTCCATTTATCGAGGGTTAGGTAGGGCCCAGACCCCTACCTGACCCATTTAATATAGATGGTCAGGTAGGGGAACCTCCCCTACCTGACCTTCCATTTATCGAGGGTCAGGTAGGGCCCAGGCCCCTACCTGACCTATTTATTATAGATGGTCAGGTAGGGGCACCTCCCCTACCTGACCTTCAATTTATCGGGGGTTAGGTAGGGCCCAGACCCCTACCTGACCCATTTATTATAGATGGTCAGGTAGGGCTGCCTACCCTACCTGACCTTCCATTTATCGAGGGTTAGGTAGGGCCCAGACCCCTACCTGACCCATTTATTATAGATGGTCAGATAGGGCTGCCTACCCTACCTGACCTTCCATTTATCGAGGGTTAGGTAGGGCCCAGACCCCTACCTGACCCATTTATTATAGATGGTTAGGTAGGGCTGCATACCCTACCTGACCTTCCATTTATCGAGGGTCAGGTAGGGCTGCCTCCCCTACCTGACCTTCCATTTATCGAGGGCCAGGTAGGGCCCAGAACCCTACCTGACCCATTTATTATAGATGGTCAGGTAGGGGCACCTCCCCTACCTGACCTTCCATTTATCGAGGGTTAGGTAGGGCCCAGACCCCTACCTGACCCATTTATTATAGATGGTCAGGTAAGGCTGCCTACCCTACCTGACCTTCCATTTATCGAGGGTCAGGTAGGGCTGCCTCCCCTACCTGACCTTCCAAGTATCGAGGGCCAGGTAGGGCCCAGAACCCTACCTGACCCATTTATTATAGATGGTCAGGTAGGGGCACCTCCCCTACCTGACCTTCCATTTATCGAGGGTTAGGTAGGGCCCAGATCCCTACCTGACCCATTTATTATAGATGGTCAGGTAGGGGCACCTCCCCTACCTGACCTTCCATTTATCGAGGGTCAGGTAGGGCCCAGGCCCCTACCTGACCCATTTATTATCGATGGTCAGATAGGGGCACCTCCCCTACCTAACCTTCCATTTATCGGGGGTTAGGTAGGGCCCAGACCCCTACCTGACCCATTTATTATAGATGGTCAGGTAGGGCTGCCTACCCTACCTGACCTTCCATTAATCGAGGGTTAGGTAGGGCCCAGACCCCTACCTGACCCATTTATTATAGATGGTCAGATCGGGCTGCCTTCCCTACCTGACCTTCCATTTATCGAGGGCCAGGTAGGGCCCAGAACCCTACCTGACCCATTTATTATAGATGGTCAGGTAGGGGCGCCTCCCCTACCTGACCTTCCATTTATCGAGGGTTAGGTAGGGCCCAGACCCCTACCTGACCCATTTATTATAGATGGTCAGGTAGGGGAACCTCCCCTACCTGACCTTCCATTTATCGAGGGTCAGGTAGGGCCCAGGACCCTACCTGACCCATTTATTATAGATGGTCAGGTAGGGGCACCTCCCCTACCTGACCTTCCATTTATCGAGGGTTAGGTAGGGCCCAGACCCCTACCTGACCCATTTATTATAGATGGTCAGGTAAGGCTGCCTACCCTACCTGACCTTCCATTTATCGAGGGTCAGGTAGGGCTGCCTCCCCTACCTGACCTTCCAAGTATCGAGGGCCAGGTAGGGCCCAGAACCCTACCTGACCCATTTATTATAGATGGTCAGGTAGGGGCACCTCCCCTACCTGACCTTCCATTTATCGAGGGTTAGGTAGGGCCCAGATCCCTACCTGACCCATTTATTATAGATGGTCAGGTAGGGGCACCTCCCCTACCTGACCTTCCATTTATCGAGGGTCAGGTAGGGCCCAGGCCCCTACCTGACCCATTTATTATCGATGGTCAGATAGGGGCACCTCCCCTACCTAACCTTCCATTTATCGGGGGTTAGGTAGGGCCCAGACCCCTACCTGACCCATTTATTATAGATGGTCGGGTAGGGCTGCCTACCCTACCTGACCTTCCATTAATCGAGGGTTAGGTAGGGCCCAGACCCCTACCTGACCCATTTATTATAGATGGTCAGATAGGGCTGCCTTCCCTACCTGACCTTCCATTTATCGAGGGCCAGGTAGGGCCCAGAACCCTACCTGACCCATTTATTATAGATGGTCAGGTAGGGGCGCCTCCCCTACCTGACCTTCCATTTATCGAGGGTTAGGTAGGGCCCAGACCCCTACCTGACCCATTTATTATAGATGGTCAGGTAGGGGAGCCTCCCCTACCTGACCTTCCATTTATCGAGGGTCAGGTAGGGCCCAGGCCCCTACCTGACCTATTTATTATAGATGGTCAGGTAGGGGCGCCTCCCCTACCTGACCTTCCATTTATCGAGGGTCAGGTAGTGCTGCCTTCCCTACCTGACCTTCCATTTATCGAGGGCCAGGTAGGGCCCAGAACCCTACCTGACCCATTTATTATAGATGGTCAGGTAGGGGAACCTCCCCTACCTGACCTTCCATTTATCGAGGGTCAGGTAGGGCCCAGGCCCCTATCTGACCCATTTATTATAGATGGTCAGGTAGGGGCGCCTCCCCTACCTGACCTTCCATTTATCGAGGGTTAGGTAGGGCCCAGACCCCTACCTGACCCATTTATTATAGATGGTCAGGTAGGGCTGCCTCCCCTACCTGACCTTCCATTTATCGAGGGCCAGGTAGGGCCCAGAACTCTACCTGACCCATTTATTATAGATGGTCAGGTAGGGGCACCTCCCCTACCTGACCTTCCATTTATCGAGGGTTAGGTAGGGCCCAGACCCCTACCTGACCCATTTATTATAGATGGTCAGGTAAGGCTGCCTACCCTACCTGACCTTCCATTTTTCGAGGGTCAGGTAGGGCTGCCTCCCCTACCTGACCTTCCAAGTATCGAGGGCCAGGTAGGGCCCAGAACCCTACCTGACCCATTTATTATAGATGGTCAGGAAGGGGCACCTCCCCTACCTGACCTTCCATTTATCGAGGGTTAGGTAGGGCCCAGATCCCTACCTGACCCATTTATTATAGATGGTCAGGTAGGGGAACCTCCCCTACCTGACCTTCCATTTATCGAGGGTCAGGTAGGGCCCAGGCCCCTACCTGACCCATTTATTATAGATGGTCAGGTAAGGCTGCCTACCCTACCTGACCTTCCATTTTTCGAGGGTCAGGTAGGGCTGCCTCCCCTACCTGACCTTCCAAGTATCGAGGGCCAGGTAGGGCCCAGAACCCTACCTGACCCATTTATTATAGATGGTCAGGAAGGGGCACCTCCCCTACCTGACCTTCCATTTATCGAGGGCCAGGTAGGGCCCAGAACCCTACCTGACCCATTTATTATAGATGGTCAGGTAGGGGAACCTCCCCTACCTGACCTTCCATTTATCGAGGGTCAGGTAGGGCCCAGGCCCCTACCTGACCTATTTATTATAGATGGTCAGGTAGGGGCGCCTCCCCTACCTGACCTTCCATTTATCGAGGGTCAGGTAGTGCTGCCTTCCCTACCTGACCTTCCATTTATCGAGGGCCAGGTAGGGCCCAGAACCCTACCTGACCCATTTATTATAGATGGTCAGGTAGGGGAACCTCCCCTACCTGACCTTCCATTTATCGAGGGTCAGGTAGGGCCCAGGCCCCTATCTGACCCATTTATTATAGATGGTCAGGTAGGGGCGCCTCCCCTACCTGACCTTCCATTTATCGAGGGTTAGGTAGGGCCCAGACCCCTACCTGACCTTCCATTTATCGAGGGTTAGGTAGGGCCCAGACCCCTACCTGACCCATTTATTATAGATGGTCAGGTAGGGCTGCCTCCCCTACCTGACCTTCCATTTATCGAGGGCCAGGTAGGGCCCAGAACCCTACCTGACCCATTTATTATAGATGGTCAGGTAAGGCTGCCTACCCTACCTGACCTTCCATTTATCGAGGGTCAGGTAGGGCTGCCTCCCCTACCTGACCTTCCAAGTATCGAGGGCCAGGTAGGGCCCAGAACCCTACCTGACCCATTTATTATAGATGGTCAGGTAGGGGAACCTCCCCTACCTGACCTTCCATTTATCGAGGGTCAGGTAGGGCCCAGGCCCCTACCTGACCTATTTATTATAGATGGTCAGGTAGGGGAGCCTCCCCTACCTGACCTTCCATTTATCGAGGGTCAGGTAGTGCTGCCTTCCCTACCTGACCTTCCATTTATCGAGGGCCAGGTAGGGCCCAGAACCCTACCTAAACCCATTTATTATAGATGGTCAGGTAGGGGAACCTCCCCTACCTGACCTTCCATTTATCGAGGGTCAGGTAGGGCCCAGGCCCCTATCTGACCCATTTATTATAGATGGTCAGGTAGGGGCGCCTCCCCTCCCTGACCTTCCATTTATCGAAGGTTAGGTAGGGCCCAGACCCCTACCTGACCCATTTATTATAGATGGTCAGGTAGGGCTGCCTCCCCTACCTGACCTTCCATTTATCGAGGGCCAGGTAGGGCCCAGAACCCTACCTGACCCATTTATTATAGATGGTCAGGTAAGGCTGCCTACCCTACCTGACCTTCCATATATCGAGGGTCAGGTAGGGCTGCCTCCCCTACCTGACCTTCCAAGTATCGAGGGCCAGGTAGGGCCCAGAACCCTACCTGACCCATTTATTATAGATGGTCAGGTAGGGGCACCTCCCCTACCTGACCTTCCATTTATCGAGGGTTA
Source organism: Tetragnatha versicolor (assembly GCA_024610705.1). Lineage (NCBI taxonomy): Eukaryota > Metazoa > Arthropoda > Arachnida > Araneae > Tetragnathidae > Tetragnatha > Tetragnatha versicolor. The sequence goes on along the minus strand of JANDEH010000025.1, from coordinate 4,213,092 downwards.
GGTAGGGCCCAGATCCCTACCTGACCCATTTATTATAGATGGTCAGGTAGGGGCACCTCCCCTACCTGACCTTCCATTTATCGAGGGTCAGGTAGGGCCCAGGCCCCTACCTGACCCATTTATTATCGATGGTCAGATAGGGGCACCTCCCCTACCTAACCTTCCATTTATCGGGGGTTAGGTAGGGCCCAGACCCCTACCTGACCCATTTATTATAGATGGTCAGGTAGGGCTGCCTACCCTACCTGACCTTCCATTTATCGAGGGTTAGGTAGGGCCCAGATCCCTACCTGACCCATTTATTATAGATGGTCAGGTAGGGGCACCTCCCCTACCTGACCTTCCATTTATCGAGGGTCAGGTAGGGCCCAGGCCCCTACCTGACCCATTTATTATCGATGGTCAGATAGGGGCACCTCCCCTACCTAACCTTCCATTTATCGGGGGTTAGGTAGGGCCCAGACCCCTACCTGACCCATTTATTATAGATGGTCAGGTAGGGCTGCCTACCCTACCTGACCTTCCATTAATCGAGGGTTAGGTAGGGCCCAGACCCCTACCTGACCCATTTATTATAGATGGTCAGATAGGGCTGCCTTCCCTACCTGACCTTCCATTTATCGAGGGCCAGGTAGGGCCCAGAACCCTACCTGACCCATTTATTATAGATGGTCAGGTAGGGGCGCCTCCCCTACCTGACCTTCCATTTATCGAGGGTTAGGTAGGGCCCAGACCCCTACCTGACCCATTTATTATAGATGGTCAGGTAGGGGAACCTCCCCTACCTGACCTTCCATTTATCGAGGGTCAGGTAGGGCCCAGGCCCCTACCTGACCTATTTATTATAGATGGTCAGGTAGGGGCGCCTCCCCTACCTGACCTTCCATTTATCGAGGGTCAGGTAGTGCTGCCTTCCCTACCTGACCTTCCATTTATCGAGGGCCAGGTAGGGCCCAGAACCCTTCCTGACCCATTTATTATAGATGGTCAGGTAGGGGAACCTCCCCTACCTGACCTTCCATTTATCGAGGGTCAGGTAGGGCCCAGGCCCCTATCTGACCCATTTATTATAGATGGTCAGGTAGGGGCGCCTCCCCTACCTGACCTTCCATTTATCGAGGGTTAGGTAGGGCCCAGACCCCTACCTGACCCATTTATTATAGATGGTCAGGTAGGGCTGCCTCCCCTACCTGACCTTCCATTTATCGAGGGCCAGGTAGGGCCCAGAACTCTACCTGACCCATTTATTATAGATGGTCAGGTAGGGGCACCTCCCCTACCTGACCTTCCATTTATCGAGGGTTAGGTAGGGCCCAGACCCCTACCTGACCCATTTATTATAGATGGTCAGGTAAGGCTGCCTACCCTACCTGACCTTCCATTTTTCGAGGGTCAGGTAGGGCTGCCTCCCCTACCTGACCTTCCAAGTATCGAGGGCCAGGTAGGGCCCAGAACCCTACCTGACCCATTTATTATAGATGGTCAGGAAGGGGCACCTCCCCTACCTGACCTTCCATTTATCGAGGGTTAGGTAGGGCCCAGATCCCTACCTGACCCATTTATTATAGATGGTCAGGTAGGGGCACCTCCCCTACCTGACCTTCCATTTATCGAGGGCCAGGTAGGGCCCAGAACCCTACCTGACCCATTTATTATAGATGGTCAGGTAGGGGAACCTCCCCTACCTGACCTTCCATTTATCGAGGGTCAGGTAGGGCCCAGGCCCCTACCTGACCTATTTATTATAGATGGTCAGGTAGGGGCGCCTCCCCTACCTGACCTTCCATTTATCGAGGGTCAGGTAGTGCTGCCTTCCCTACCTGACCTTCCATTTATCGAGGGCCAGGTAGGGCCCAGAACCCTACCTGACCCATTTATTATAGATGGTCAGGAAGGGGAACCTCCCCTACCTGACCTTCCATTTATCGAGGGTCAGGTAGGGCCCAGGCCCCTATCTGACCCATTTATTATAGATGGTCAGGTAGGGGCGCCTCCCCTACCTGACCTTCCATTTATCGAGGGTTAGGTAGGGCCCAGACCCCTACCTGACCCATTTATTATAGATGGTCAGGTAATGCTGCCTCCCCTACCTGACCTTCCATTTATCGAGGGCCAGGTAGGGCCCAGAACCCTACCTGACCCATTTATTATAGATGGTCAGGTAAGGCTGCCTACCCTACCTGACCTTCCATTTATCGAGGGTCAGGTAGGGCTGCCTCCCCTACCTGACCTTCCAAGTATCGAGGGCCAGGTAGGGCCCAGAACCCTACCTGACCCATTTATTATAGATGGTCAGGTAGGGGAACCTCCCCTACCTGACCTTCCATTTATCGAGGGTCAGGTAGGGCCCAGGCCCCTACCTGACCTATTTATTATAGATGGTCAGGTAGGGGCGCCTCCCCTACCTGACCTTCCATTTATCGAGGGTCAGGTAGTGCTGCCTTCCCTACCTGACCTTCCATTTATCGAGGGCCAGGTAGGGCCCAGAACCCTACCTGACCCATTTATTATAGATGGTCAGGTAGGGGAACCTCCCCTACCTGACCTTCCATTTATCGAGGGTCAGGTAGGGCCCAGGCCCCTATCTGACCCATTTATTATAGATGGTCAGGTAGGGGCGCCTCCCCTACCTGACCTTCCATTTATCGAGGGTTAGGTAGGGCCCAGACCCCTACCTGACCCATTTATTATCGATGGTCAGATAGGGGCACCTCCCCTACCTAACCTTCCATTTATCGGGGGTTAGGTAGGGCCCAGACCCCTACCTGACCCATTTATTATAGATGGTCAGGTAGGGCTGCCTACCCTACCTGACCTTCCATTAATCGAGGGTTAGGTAGGGCCCAGACCCCTACCTGACCCATTTATTATAGATGGTCAGATAGGGCTGCCTTCCCTACCTGACCTTCCATTTATCGAGGGCCAGGTAGGGCCCAGAACCCTACCTGACCCATTTATTATAGATGGTCAGGTAGGGGCGCCTCCCCTACCTGACCTTCCATTTATCGAGGGTTAGGTAGGGCCCAGACCCCTACCTGACCCATTTAATATAGATGGTCAGGTAGGGGAACCTCCCCTACCTGACCTTCCATTTATCGAGGGTCAGGTAGGGCCCAGGCCCCTACCTGACCTATTTATTATAGATGGTCAGGTAGGGGCACCTCCCCTACCTGACCTTCAATTTATCGGGGGTTAGGTAGGGCCCAGACCCCTACCTGACCCATTTATTATAGATGGTCAGGTAGGGCTGCCTACCCTACCTGACCTTCCATTTATCGAGGGTTAGGTAGGGCCCAGACCCCTACCTGACCCATTTATTATAGATGGTCAGATAGGGCTGCCTACCCTACCTGACCTTCCATTTATCGAGGGTTAGGTAGGGCCCAGACCCCTACCTGACCCATTTATTATAGATGGTTAGGTAGGGCTGCATACCCTACCTGACCTTCCATTTATCGAGGGTCAGGTAGGGCTGCCTCCCCTACCTGACCTTCCATTTATCGAGGGCCAGGTAGGGCCCAGAACCCTACCTGACCCATTTATTATAGATGGTCAGGTAGGGGCACCTCCCCTACCTGACCTTCCATTTATCGAGGGTTAGGTAGGGCCCAGACCCCTACCTGACCCATTTATTATAGATGGTCAGGTAAGGCTGCCTACCCTACCTGACCTTCCATTTATCGAGGGTCAGGTAGGGCTGCCTCCCCTACCTGACCTTCCAAGTATCGAGGGCCAGGTAGGGCCCAGAACCCTACCTGACCCATTTATTATAGATGGTCAGGTAGGGGCACCTCCCCTACCTGACCTTCCATTTATCGAGGGTTAGGTAGGGCCCAGATCCCTACCTGACCCATTTATTATAGATGGTCAGGTAGGGGCACCTCCCCTACCTGACCTTCCATTTATCGAGGGTCAGGTAGGGCCCAGGCCCCTACCTGACCCATTTATTATCGATGGTCAGATAGGGGCACCTCCCCTACCTAACCTTCCATTTATCGGGGGTTAGGTAGGGCCCAGACCCCTACCTGACCCATTTATTATAGATGGTCAGGTAGGGCTGCCTACCCTACCTGACCTTCCATTAATCGAGGGTTAGGTAGGGCCCAGACCCCTACCTGACCCATTTATTATAGATGGTCAGATCGGGCTGCCTTCCCTACCTGACCTTCCATTTATCGAGGGCCAGGTAGGGCCCAGAACCCTACCTGACCCATTTATTATAGATGGTCAGGTAGGGGCGCCTCCCCTACCTGACCTTCCATTTATCGAGGGTTAGGTAGGGCCCAGACCCCTACCTGACCCATTTATTATAGATGGTCAGGTAGGGGAACCTCCCCTACCTGACCTTCCATTTATCGAGGGTCAGGTAGGGCCCAGGACCCTACCTGACCCATTTATTATAGATGGTCAGGTAGGGGCACCTCCCCTACCTGACCTTCCATTTATCGAGGGTTAGGTAGGGCCCAGACCCCTACCTGACCCATTTATTATAGATGGTCAGGTAAGGCTGCCTACCCTACCTGACCTTCCATTTATCGAGGGTCAGGTAGGGCTGCCTCCCCTACCTGACCTTCCAAGTATCGAGGGCCAGGTAGGGCCCAGAACCCTACCTGACCCATTTATTATAGATGGTCAGGTAGGGGCACCTCCCCTACCTGACCTTCCATTTATCGAGGGTTAGGTAGGGCCCAGATCCCTACCTGACCCATTTATTATAGATGGTCAGGTAGGGGCACCTCCCCTACCTGACCTTCCATTTATCGAGGGTCAGGTAGGGCCCAGGCCCCTACCTGACCCATTTATTATCGATGGTCAGATAGGGGCACCTCCCCTACCTAACCTTCCATTTATCGGGGGTTAGGTAGGGCCCAGACCCCTACCTGACCCATTTATTATAGATGGTCAGGTAGGGCTGCCTACCCTACCTGACCTTCCATTAATCGAGGGTTAGGTAGGGCCCAGACCCCTACCTGACCCATTTATTATAGATGGTCAGATAGGGCTGCCTTCCCTACCTGACCTTCCATTTATCGAGGGCCAGGTAGGGCCCAGAACCCTACCTGACCCATTTATTATAGATGGTCAGGTAGGGGCGCCTCCCCTACCTGACCTTCCATTTATCGAGGGTTAGGTAGGGCCCAGACCCCTACCTGACCCATTTATTATAGATGGTCAGGTAGGGGAGCCTCCCCTACCTGACCTTCCATTTATCGAGGGTCAGGTAGGGCCCAGGCCCCTACCTGACCTATTTATTATAGATGGTCAGGTAGGGGCGCCTCCCCTACCTGACCTTCCATTTATCGAGGGTCAGGTAGTGCTGCCTTCCCTACCTGACCTTCCATTTATCGAGGGCCAGGTAGGGCCCAGAACCCTACCTGACCCATTTATTATAGATGGTCAGGTAGGGGAACCTCCCCTACCTGACCTTCCATTTATCGAGGGTCAGGTAGGGCCCAGGCCCCTATCTGACCCATTTATTATAGATGGTCAGGTAGGGGCGCCTCCCCTACCTGACCTTCCATTTATCGAGGGTTAGGTAGGGCCCAGACCCCTACCTGACCCATTTATTATAGATGGTCAGGTAGGGCTGCCTCCCCTACCTGACCTTCCATTTATCGAGGGCCAGGTAGGGCCCAGAACTCTACCTGACCCATTTATTATAGATGGTCAGGTAGGGGCACCTCCCCTACCTGACCTTCCATTTATCGAGGGTTAGGTAGGGCCCAGACCCCTACCTGACCCATTTATTATAGATGGTCAGGTAAGGCTGCCTACCCTACCTGACCTTCCATTTTTCGAGGGTCAGGTAGGGCTGCCTCCCCTACCTGACCTTCCAAGTATCGAGGGCCAGGTAGGGCCCAGAACCCTACCTGACCCATTTATTATAGATGGTCAGGAAGGGGCACCTCCCCTACCTGACCTTCCATTTATCGAGGGTTAGGTAGGGCCCAGATCCCTACCTGACCCATTTATTATAGATGGTCAGGTAGGGGCACCTCCCCTACCTGACCTTCCATTTATCGAGGGCCAGGTAGGGCCCAGAACCCTACCTGACCCATTTATTATAGATGGTCAGGTAGGGGAACCTCCCCTACCTGACCTTCCATTTATCGAGGGTCAGGTAGGGCCCAGGCCCCTACCTGACCTATTTATTATAGATGGTCAGGTAGGGGCGCCTCCCCTACCTGACCTTCCATTTATCGAGGGTCAGGTAGTGCTGCCTTCCCTACCTGACCTTCCATTTATCGAGGGCCAGGTAGGGCCCAGAACCCTACCTGACCCATTTATTATAGATGGTCAGGTAGGGGAACCTCCCCTACCTGACCTTCCATTTATCGAGGGTCAGGTAGGGCCCAGGCCCCTATCTGACCCATTTATTATAGATGGTCAGGTAGGGGCGCCTCCCCTACCTGACCTTCCATTTATCGAGGGTTAGGTAGGGCCCAGACCCCTACCTGACCTTCCATTTATCGAGGGTTAGGTAGGGCCCAGACCCCTACCTGACCCATTTATTATAGATGGTCAGGTAGGGCTGCCTCCCCTACCTGACCTTCCATTTATCGAGGGCCAGGTAGGGCCCAGAACCCTACCTGACCCATTTATTATAGATGGTCAGGTAAGGCTGCCTACCCTACCTGACCTTCCATTTATCGAGGGTCAGGTAGGGCTGCCTCCCCTACCTGACCTTCCAAGTATCGAGGGCCAGGTAGGGCCCAGAACCCTACCTGACCCATTTATTATAGATGGTCAGGTAGGGGAACCTCCCCTACCTGACCTTCCATTTATCGAGGGTCAGGTAGGGCCCAGGCCCCTACCTGACCTATTTATTATAGATGGTCAGGTAGGGGAGCCTCCCCTACCTGACCTTCCATTTATCGAGGGTCAGGTAGTGCTGCCTTCCCTACCTGACCTTCCATTTATCGAGGGCCAGGTAGGGCCCAGAACCCTACCTAAACCCATTTATTATAGATGGTCAGGTAGGGGAACCTCCCCTACCTGACCTTCCATTTATCGAGGGTCAGGTAGGGCCCAGGCCCCTATCTGACCCATTTATTATAGATGGTCAGGTAGGGGCGCCTCCCCTCCCTGACCTTCCATTTATCGAAGGTTAGGTAGGGCCCAGACCCCTACCTGACCCATTTATTATAGATGGTCAGGTAGGGCTGCCTCCCCTACCTGACCTTCCATTTATCGAGGGCCAGGTAGGGCCCAGAACCCTACCTGACCCATTTATTATAGATGGTCAGGTAAGGCTGCCTACCCTACCTGACCTTCCATATATCGAGGGTCAGGTAGGGCTGCCTCCCCTACCTGACCTTCCAAGTATCGAGGGCCAGGTAGGGCCCAGAACCCTACCTGACCCATTTATTATAGATGGTCAGGTAGGGGCACCTCCCCTACCTGACCTTCCATTTATCGAGGGTTAGGTAGGGCCCAGATCCCTACCTGACCCATTTATTATAGATGGTCAGGTAGGGGCACCTCCCCTACCTGACCTTCCATTTATCGAGGGTCAGGTAGGGCCCAGGCCCCTACCTGACCCATTTATTATCGATGGTCAGATAGGGGCACCTCCCCTACCTAACCTTCCATTTATCGGGGGTTAGGTAGGGCCCAGACCCCTACCTGACCCATTTATTATAGATGGTCAGGTAGGGCTGCCTACCCTACCTGACCTTCCATTTATCGAGGGTTAGGTAGGGCCCAGATCCCTACCTGACCCATTTATTATAGATGGTCAGGTAGGGGCACCTCCCCTACCTGACCTTCCATTTATCGAGGGTCAGGTAGGGCCCAGGCCCCTACCTGACCCATTTATTATCGATGGTCAGATAGGGGCACCTCCCCTACCTAACCTTCCATTTATCGGGGGTTAGGTAGGGCCCAGACCCCTACCTGACCCATTTATTATAGATGGTCAGGTAGGGCTGCCTACCCTACCTGACCTTCCATTAATCGAGGGTTAGGTAGGGCCCAGACCCCTACCTGACCCATTTATTATAGATGGTCAGATAGGGCTGCCTTCCCTACCTGACCTTCCATTTATCGAGGGCCAGGTAGGGCCCAGAACCCTACCTGACCCATTTATTATAGATGGTCAGGTAGGGGCGCCTCCCCTACCTGACCTTCCATTTATCGAGGGTTAGGTAGGGCCCAGACCCCTACCTGACCCATTTATTATAGATGGTCAGGTAGGGGAACCTCCCCTACCTGACCTTCCATTTATCGAGGGTCAGGTAGGGCCCAGGCCCCTACCTGACCTATTTATTATAGATGGTCAGGTAGGGGCGCCTCCCCTACCTGACCTTCCATTTATCGAGGGTCAGGTAGTGCTGCCTTCCCTACCTGACCTTCCATTTATCGAGGGCCAGGTAGGGCCCAGAACCCTTCCTGACCCATTTATTATAGATGGTCAGGTAGGGGAACCTCCCCTACCTGACCTTCCATTTATCGAGGGTCAGGTAGGGCCCAGGCCCCTATCTGACCCATTTATTATAGATGGTCAGGTAGGGGCGCCTCCCCTACCTGACCTTCCATTTATCGAGGGTTAGGTAGGGCCCAGACCCCTACCTGACCCATTTATTATAGATGGTCAGGTAGGGCTGCCTCCCCTACCTGACCTTCCATTTATCGAGGGCCAGGTAGGGCCCAGAACTCTACCTGACCCATTTATTATAGATGGTCAGGTAGGGGCACCTCCCCTACCTGACCTTCCATTTATCGAGGGTTAGGTAGGGCCCAGACCCCTACCTGACCCATTTATTATAGATGGTCAGGTAAGGCTGCCTACCCTACCTGACCTTCCATTTTTCGAGGGTCAGGTAGGGCTGCCTCCCCTACCTGACCTTCCAAGTATCGAGGGCCAGGTAGGGCCCAGAACCCTACCTGACCCATTTATTATAGATGGTCAGGAAGGGGCACCTCCCCTACCTGACCTTCCATTTATCGAGGGTTAGGTAGGGCCCAGATCCCTACCTGACCCATTTATTATAGATGGTCAGGTAGGGGCACCTCCCCTACCTGACCTTCCATTTATCGAGGGCCAGGTAGGGCCCAGAACCCTACCTGACCCATTTATTATAGATGGTCAGGTAGGGGAACCTCCCCTACCTGACCTTCCATTTATCGAGGGTCAGGTAGGGCCCAGGCCCCTACCTGACCTATTTATTATAGATGGTCAGGTAGGGGCGCCTCCCCTACCTGACCTTCCATTTATCGAGGGTCAGGTAGTGCTGCCTTCCCTACCTGACCTTCCATTTATCGAGGGCCAGGTAGGGCCCAGAACCCTACCTGACCCATTTATTATAGATGGTCAGGAAGGGGAACCTCCCCTACCTGACCTTCCATTTATCGAGGGTCAGGTAGGGCCCAGGCCCCTATCTGACCCATTTATTATAGATGGTCAGGTAGGGGCGCCTCCCCTACCTGACCTTCCATTTATCGAGGGTTAGGTAGGGCCCAGACCCCTACCTGACCCATTTATTATAGATGGTCAGGTAATGCTGCCTCCCCTACCTGACCTTCCATTTATCGAGGGCCAGGTAGGGCCCAGAACCCTACCTGACCCATTTATTATAGATGGTCAGGTAAGGCTGCCTACCCTACCTGACCTTCCATTTATCGAGGGTCAGGTAGGGCTGCCTCCCCTACCTGACCTTCCAAGTATCGAGGGCCAGGTAGGGCCCAGAACCCTACCTGACCCATTTATTATAGATGGTCAGGTAGGGGAACCTCCCCTACCTGACCTTCCATTTATCGAGGGTCAGGTAGGGCCCAGGCCCCTACCTGACCTATTTATTATAGATGGTCAGGTAGGGGCGCCTCCCCTACCTGACCTTCCATTTATCGAGGGTCAGGTAGTGCTGCCTTCCCTACCTGACCTTCCATTTATCGAGGGCCAGGTAGGGCCCAGAACCCTACCTGACCCATTTATTATAGATGGTCAGGTAGGGGAACCTCCCCTACCTGACCTTCCATTTATCGAGGGTCAGGTAGGGCCCAGGCCCCTATCTGACCCATTTATTATAGATGGTCAGGTAGGGGCGCCTCCCCTACCTGACCTTCCATTTATCGAGGGTTAGGTAGGGCCCAGACCCCTACCTGACCCATTTATTATAGATGGTCAGGTAGGGCTGCCTCCCCTACCTGACCTTCCATTTATCGAGGGCCAGGTAGGGCCCAGAACCCTACCTGACCCATTTATTATAGATGGTCAGGTAAGGCTGCCTACCCTACCTGACCTTCCATATATCGAGGGTCAGGTAGGGCTGCCTCCCCTACCTGACCTTCCAAGTATCGAGGGCCAGGTAGGGCCGACAACCCTACCTGACCCATTTATTATAGATGGTCAGGTAGGGGCACCTCCCCTACCTGACCTTCCATTTATCGAGGGTTAGGTAGGGCCCAGATCCCTACCTGACCCATTTATTATAGATGGTCAGGTAGGGGCACCTCCCCTACCTGACCTTCCATTTATCGAGGGTCAGGTAGGGCCCAGGCCCCTACCTGACCCATTTATTATCGATGGTCAGATAGGGGCACCTCCCCTACCTAACCTTCCATTTATCGGGGGTTAGGTAGGGCCCAGACCCCTACCTGACCCATTTATTATAGATGGTCAGGTAGGGCTGCCTACCCTACCTGACCTTCCATTAATCGAGGGTTAGGTAGGGCCCAGACCCCTACCTGACCCATTTATTATAGATGGTCAGATAGGGCTGCCTACCCTACCTGACCTTCCATTTATCGAGGGTTAGGTAGGGCCCAGACCCCTACCTGACCCATTTATTGTAGATGGTCAGGTAGGGCTGCCTACCCTACCTGACCTTCCATTTATCGAGGGCCAGGTAGGGCCCAGAACCCTACCTGACCCATTTATTATAGATGGTCAGGTAGGGGCACCTCCCCTACCTGACCTTACATTTATCGAGGGTTAGGTAGGGCCCAGACCCCTACCTGACCCATTTATTATAGATGGTCAGGTAGGGGTACCTCCCCTACCTGACCTTCCATTTATCGAGGGTTAGGTAGGGCCCAGACCCCTACCTGACCCATTTATTATAGATGGTCAGGTAGGGGTACCTCCCCTACCTGACCTTCCATTTATCGAGGGCCAGGTAGGGCCCAGAACCCTACCTGACCCATTTATTATAGATGGTCAGGTAGGGGCACCTCCCCTACCTGACCTTCCATTTATCGAGGGCCAGGTAGGGCCCAGAACCCTACCTGACCCATTTATTATAGATGGTCAGGTAGGGGCGCCTCCCCTACCTGACCTTCCATTTATCGAGGGTCAGGTAGGGCTGTCTTCCCTACCTGACCTTCCATTTATCGAGGGCCAGGTAGGGCCCAGAACCCTACCTGACCCATTTATTATAGATGGTCAGGTAGGGGCGCCTCCCCTACCTGACCTTCCATTTATCGAGGATTAGGTAGGGCCCAGACCCCTACCTGACCCATTTATTATAGATGGTCAGGTAGGGGCGCCTCCCCTACCTGACCTTCCATTTATCGAGGGTCAGGTAGTGCTGCCTTCCCTACCTGACCTTCCATTTATCGAGGGTTAGGTAGGGCCCGGACCCCTACCTGACCCATTTATTATAGATGGTCAGGTAGGGGCACCTCCCCTACCTGACCTTCCATTTATCGAGGGTTAGGTAGGGCCCAGACCCCTACCTGATCCATTTATTATAGATGGTCAGGTAGGGGCACCTCCCCTACCTGACCTTCCATTTATCGAGGGTTAGGTAGGGCCCAGAACCCTACCTGACCCATTTATTATAGATGGTCAGGTAGGGGCACCTCCCCTACCTGACCTTCAATTTATCGGGGGTTAGGTAGGGCCCAGACCCCTACCTGACCCATTTATTATAGATGGTCAGGTAGGGCTGCCTACCCTACCTGACCTTCCATTTATCGAGGGTTCTGACCCATTTATTATAGATGGTCAGGTAGGGGCACCTCCCCTACCTGACCTTCCATTTATCGAGGGTTAGGTAGGGCCCAGACCCCTACCTGACCCATTTATTATAGATGGTCAGGTAAGGCTGCCTACCCTACCTGACCTTCCATTTATCGAGGGTCAGGTAGGGCTGCCTCCCCTACCTGACCTTCCAAGTATCGAGGGCCAGGTAGGGCCCAGAACCCTACCTGACCCATTTATTATAGATGGTCAGGTAGGGGCACCTCCCCTATCTGACCTTCCATTTATCGAGGGTTAGGTAGGGCCCAGATCCCTACCTGACCCATTTATTATAGATGGTCAGGTAGGGGCACCTCCCCTACCTGACCTTCCATTTATCGAGGGTCAGGTAGTGCTGCCTTCCCTACCTGACCTTCCATTTATCGAGGGCCAGGTAGGGCCCAGAACCCTACCTGACCCATTTATTATAGATGGTCAGGTAGGGGAACCTCCCCTACCTGACCTTCCATTTATCGAGGGTCAGGTAGGGCCCAGGCCCCTATCTGACCCATTTATTATAGATGGTCAGGTAGGGGCGCCTCCCCTACCTGACCTTCCATTTATCGAGGGTTAGGTAGGGCCCAGACCCCTACCTGACCCATTTATTATAGATGGTCAGGTAGGGCTGCCTCCCCTACCTGACCTTCCATTTATCGAGGGCCAGGTAGGGCCCAGAACCCTACCTGACCCATTTATTATAGATGGTCAGGTAAGGCTGCCTACCCTACCTGACCTTCCATATATCGAGGGTCAGGTAGGGCTGCCTCCCCTACCTGACCTTCCAAGTATCGAGGGCCAGGTAGGGCCCAGAACCCTACCTGACCCATTTATTATAGATGGTCAGGTAGGGGCACCTCCCCTACCTGACCTTCCATTTATCGAGGGTTAGGTAGGGCCCAGATCCCTACCTGACCCATTTATTATAGATGGTCAGGTAGGGGCACCTCCCCTACCTGACCTTCCATTTATCGAGGGTCAGGTAGGGCCCAGGCCCCTACCTGACCCATTTATTATCGATGGTCAGATAGGGGCACCTCCCCTACCTAACCTTCCATTTATCGGGGGTTAGGTAGGGCCCAGACCCCTACCTGACCCATTTATTATAGATGGTCAGGTAGGGCTGCCTACCC